>JAZGTH010000089.1:840000-1297500 GCA_036877525.1 Chromobotia macracanthus | reverse complement strand
CTCATATAAGACAGAGACGTTACTAGCGGTCAACCAGTACTGATTTCTCGATGGTCGATGCAGAGGTGGATATCCAGGAAACGTGGTGGACAATGTAATTTCAGTTTATGTGTATGATTTATAATGAACGCAATAGAAACATACCAATAATGATATTGCTTTTGTTAAACAAACAATTAGTTATGAATATGTTTACTTAAAATACACGAAAACTATGATTGTTAATGTGTCAGAAATGGGGCACGTGGTCAAAGCTGAATCTAATATGCTTTTAATATTAGTGTTATTTTGAGCCACTGTCAGATTATAAAGACTTCAGCATGTTTTGCATATATAATGCCGCTGTTTGATGTATCTATTTTTATGCCTTGGCTAATACTGAAGATATTCAGTTTCATGTGTTCATGTACTCACATGTTCCGCTGTTTTCTTTCCTCCGAGAGAGAAAAAGGGAGTGAGAGACAAATCGGCCACTGTTCGCCCACACATCTTCAGGTAGAGAAGCAGCACTGATTATCAGCATTCAGCTCTGTAGTGATTCAAACATCTACAATGCCTGAACACACACTGAGCGATACATGTATTACAGACTGTAGCTCCTTGTTCATGTGGGTGTATATAACAAACTAACAGCATCACTGGGGTACTTTTCAACAACAGGGAACCCTTCTTAACAAGGATGATGTATTATTCAAATTATACCAAGAGTATTTAAGTTAAGAACCAGATTCCTACTTTGAAGCACAATGCCCAAATATCACCATGTTTTGAGCAGGCTTTGTTACTAACATACTGACCTATTCATACTCCTCCGCCTTTTACTCCAGTCTTCACAACTCTCTCACTCACCCCACAATTCCTGCCTCCAGGGGTTTTGCACTCTGCCTCTCCTCGCTGTTGTGTTTATAAATCATTGTGCCATACTAGGGAAACTCTCTTCGCCCTACAATTTGTCCTACAAAAAATATAATACTATGAAAATACTTTTCATGCGACCATTCATTTTTTTATAATAATGATAATAAAGGAAGATGTTGCAATTTAATGTACCATATAAATAATTGTAAAACAAATACAATCAATAAACAATACAGACCCTTAAATCAGCACTGAATCATCAAAACAACTCTAGCACGGCATGTTTCTTCTTTCTGAAAGACAAAATCCTTTTGATTTCATACAATTTTATTTTGCACTGTTCACTGCTATACTTGATTCTCCGGATTATATTGTACTAGCCATGTTTTTTTACTGTATACCGTATGCAAATGTATTTGAAGTGCTACTGAATGACTTGTGCCATGTGTAAAACATAACATATTTAAGCTGGAATTTTTTCTCAATCATTTTTTATTTAGCAAATACAAGATTACAAAGAAGAAATGCCACAGTTGAATAAATAATAGTAATAATAATAATAATAATTATATAATAACTGTCATCATCATCTTAAGTATCAGGCACACTTGCTTTGGCATTATGGAATGAAAACATGGAGAGAGAGAGAGAGAGAGAGCGATGAGGTATGAAAGAAGAAAAACAAGGCAAATGAGTGAGGCAGCTTTAGCTTAATGGAACTTTGAGAGAGTTTTGAAGACAAAGAACAGCCCACAGGGTTAAAGCACACAAATGAGAAAGGGTATGAAGATGAAGAAATGTCATGCAAAATGGTACATACATATTTATAAGCCAGAGCCCTCAGTACAGAACGCAGGACAACAAATGTCAGCTGAAACCATGAAAGCAGAAAGCTTTTTCTAAAGCCATTATTAATAAAAGATAAGAAACCGAAACAGATCACAGTCACATTTTCGAGACTTAAAAGCAGACTAAATTTATACCTCCAGCAACACTAAAAATGAATAAATATTTCCATTCCTTTGCTCTTTTAATTCTCCATACATCAAAAACATCATATATATCATATAGCTACAGTTCTGCATATTCCACCTGTTATATGACTACAGTATAAATTATTATTCTATATATATTTTTACTATCCAGCAGGAACCAGTCCTGGTTTCCGTACCTATTTGTGTGTCATAAGTATTTATGTCTATAATATTTACATACAACAATACAGTCTGTTACAGAACTCTGAAACGGTCCATTTCATGCTTTAATGCATAAAAATATTGAAACTTTAGGGGTGATGATTATAATCACTTATTTGATACTAATTTAAATATTTTTTCCACAATGGTAATTTTGGAAATGCATTTCTGATTTAATGCAGCATCTGACTCAGTGTTGTCATCGACCTCATTTCAGTCAATGAATTGAATACAGATTTCATGTAGCTTGTGTTGCAGATTCAGATATCGCACTTCATATCGTTTAGGTTAGTTGGTGTAGTACTCAAGCTTTACCGTTAGATGGCGCAAGACACTGGGGGACAAAAATGCGCCAAACTCATTATCTACGAATCTCATTTACTTCACTTAGAGAGGAATGATATCATTAGACAAAAATATTGCATTGCATATTGCATTGTGCTATTCAAACTGAATTTCTGGTACCGTAAATGAAGTTCATATACTGAGATGCTACTTTTAGGTTCTTCATATTCTAAAACATTATGCTGCAATTTAAGGGGGCTTATAAGGACATTAGAGAAAAGTCAAACTGCCTGTTCTTGTCATTTCCTGTCTTTGCATTACAGCATATGTGCAATAGATTCTGCTATAATATATTCGTATGTTTACAAGGCATACGTTTTGTTTAATAAACAATACGGTTAATAGTTGGAGTAATAATAGCAATAATAAAAGAGAAATACTTGCTGCGTTTTTAAGATGATGTTGAACAGTTAAGGAGAGAATCTTCATGAGGAATATCTCCTGCATTCATACGAGCAAAAGAGCTGAGAAGACAGCCTCCAGTATATATTTTTAAGGTAAAATTTTTAGGATGTTTTCTTTTTGTGCCGTGCTATACCACTGCTAAAGTCTTTTGTTGTTATTTTAAAAAGGTTCTTTTGAATATGAGAGAGAGCACACGAAACACAAGGCTTATTTAGGGCCGTGGGGCCAAGCGAACAACATTTGGGATGTTAAGTAACTATCAGCCAGCGTTTTAGAACATCTACCCTCATGTACAAATCTAAAAACATTAGAAATTGATAGGAAAAGGCAAAACAGTGAGTGGTGCCTAAGTTCCCCCTAAGATTCCCCCTTGTACCTAAAGTTTTAATGCCCGTGAAGGAATGTAGGTAAATATGCTGGACTACATTAGAGGACTATACAACACTTCTGGAGTGGGTCTGCTCTTGATTATGTACAGAACTTCCTGTCCACTTCAATAAATCTGCCACACCATTTAAAGAAACCTGCCACATTCGTGTCTTTTAGCTTTTTAGTACAAACAAGACAAAATGGTATAAATAGTCTTTTCTCATGAAATTATGGCACAGGTGGAAAAATGTCCTTACTGGTTAGGAGAGAAAATGTGTTATGGTGTGCAATAAGATCTTGAAGATTTATACATTTTAAATATAAATTTATATTGATATATAACATATACCATTGTTCTATTTTCGGCAAGTCAATATTTTGTACTTTCATCTCTTCCACTGTAACCGTTTTCTTTCTGCTTCACATTCTGTTTAAATGCTTTTCCCTCATTACAATCTCATTCTGAGAATCTGTTAAAACGTCTGTCAGGATCAGGCACATAATTGTAAGTGAAGGGCTTCCTTGTCTACATCTCTTAACTTGTTAGCACCCTTTTCTCTATTTTGCTCCTACAGTCTCTGTATTAAAAGCCCCTCTAGTGTCCCTCCTACTTAAATGTTATACATACAGTATATTTCTGTTTAGGTACGTTACACACAATATCTCTAACATGGTGAGGCGCTCATACGCATGTGCGCGTGGTAGCGAGGGGGTGGCACAGCGGAGGGGGGTGTGGCCATTGGGAGGGACTGAGGGGCGGGGACACCAGGGTGGGAGTGGATGGTGTGAGGATAGGAAGAGGAGGAGGAAGTAGAAGCAGGTGGAAGATGATAGCTGGCCCCAGAGGAAGGCCCTGAAGAAGAGGGTGGATTGGAGGGCCCGCTGCTCTTTGGAGGTGGAGGCAGAGGGGTCTGGTTGAGCTGAATGGAGATGTCACTGGACACCTCAGAGCCGCTGCGTCCGCGCTGTGGAGGCGGCCAGGACTCGGGGTGCAGGTATTGGCCACTGTAGTCGCTGCATTCAGACAGACGAGGGCGATAGAGCGCAGGATGAGGCCGGTACATTTCCTCCTCAGCGTAGCGTTTCATGAAGAGATAGACAGACATGACCCCAGCACCCTAAGCAAAACAGTTTGCAAAAACGAGTGAATACCAGCTATAATTCACAGTGTGTTTGATGTTCAGTTTAAACTGTTCTTCAGATTAGAATGAGAAAAATCGAGAGAGAAAATGTGTAGTTGAATATTCAAACTTATGCTAGCTGCTAGTGTTAAAGCCCATAGGTAACTGAAGTAGCTCAAAACTCTCTCTCTCTTCTTTTTCTGTCTGTAAACAGTTTTGGGGAAAAAAAAGAAGCTTAAAAACAAGCAGAATACCCTTTGAAAACTTTCTGGATAATATTCCATGTGGAATTATTTCATTATTACTGCCATTTGTGGGTGTTTATTCAGAAATACATCTAGCAGTTTAAGTGACTTGTGGGCATATCCTTAAAAACATTTATTATCCTAATTCTTGCATATGTTTTTATGGAAGTTTCTAGGTAAATCTGCCATATTGTTGAATAATTCTGATACGTTTCCGGGAAAAATCTGGGCTGCTGCAGTAAAGGCTTGCTATGCAGGTTTTGGATAAATGAAATGTAACATATGGTACTACAGTAATATATGCATATATATGATACAGCTAAATGTTGAGGTTACTGCAGACACTAAAATGCTGACGTTTACAAATTGCTGAACCGAACGCAGCAAATTAGCATGAATGCAGTAAAACCGAAAGTGCTTAGCCTTCGCCCAGAAAGAAGCTAATATTCATGCATAATGATGAGGGCAGAACTACTGGCTTAGCAGCTAACAACAGCGAAACTGTTAACGCTGATGCATGTGAATGAACAGCTCTCTGATGCTGACCTCTTTGAGCAGGAAGGAGCTGGCAGCAAAGGCAAATGACCAGCCGTAGTGATAGTGAAAAAACTGCTCTGGTTCCCGAGGCCTGTTCATCACTTCATCATTTATGCTGGAGATGTACAACACCAGACCCACCACTAAACTCAAACCTGTGAAAGACAGAAAGAAAAACAAGGTTAAATCCCACAAAATACTTAATGTAAATGAGAACGTAAAGGTTGGAAATAGCTACATTTTAAGAAAGGCGATTGGTGCTCGACCGTGCATAACTTGCCACAATAATGCTAATGTGTTCTGAGTGGTTGCCAGAGTGTTGCTATGCTGGTGATGAAGTGTCCTGGGTGGTTGCCAGGGGGTTGCAATGCTGCTAATAAGGTGTCCTGGTGGTTGCTATGGCATTTCTATGTGGAAACCAGGAAGTGTTATGTTTAGATATTGTATATGCAAAAAATAGGGGTAATGGAAATAACAAATATGTCTTATAAGTATCCAAATAAAATGGCTGTTGATGCTGCAGTGTTACATATTACAGCCTGTTCAATCAACATTTCCTCCGAACACCTCTGCGGAGAGAGACAGTTAAACCAGCATGTGAACAGGAAACCTGTCACACCAGGAGACATTAACATTTATAGTGTGTTCAGTGTTGCTGTGGTTATGATTGAGAAAAGCTCTGCTGCTGTAATTGTGGCACGAAGGAGAAAGAAAGAAGACAATAGGAAACTCTCTGGCGTAATCAAACACATTATCTCAGTCTGTCACTGCCAGCTGTCTGCACTCAGAATACCAACAAGGGATGTTCTTGCGCATTTCCATTTTGCATTAAAAATGCACAACGCTGGGTGTTAAACTGCTGTCACATTAGGGCTAATATTTGTACATAAACAAGCTTGGACGTAAAACACTGATACCTTTTGTTCTCCAGTCAAAAGCAATAAAGTGAGATGTTATTCAATAATGCGGCACAAAAGAAACTCAGGAGATACAGAGCCACTCTGCGGGGAGCGATCACATAACAGATGTTATTGAAAGTGATGCCAGAGTGATCTGTTCTTCTGGCACGCAAGACAGTGAAGTACACAGTGGTATTTAACTATACCACGGTGTTGAAAATCACAGGTTTACCTTTTTTTTGCAGTTTGTGTGATAAGCAATTTGCCACACGCTGTTGTGCTGTCTTGTGTTTTATTAATAACTCTGTAGTACAAACTGCTGAGCTGAATGTAACATTAGTACCTGATGCAGTGCTACACAGCTCAGATTTGGACAGCTGCCTGTGCAACCACAAGAATCTGCAGTCGCGTATTCTCCTGCATTACAGAATCCGTTGTCATTAAACTGCAGTGGTGCGTACAGTACAACTGCAGCAGTTGCAACACATGCAATGTGTTGACCTCGGCTTGCCCAGCCCCCTAAGGAAACGATTGGGAGGGCCAATATTCCCCCGGCTGCTGACATCTCGCTTTTGTCTCTATTAATTTCCTGACATCTAATGAAGACAGTGAGGCAAATTACAATTTAAAAGCAACCCAATGACTTATTTCAATTTGCCAATGTCGACCGGTTTGATTGAAGTGTAAATGGTATCACTTAGAAGTGCAAAGTACCGCAGTTAAACAATACAGGAAGGGAGGACATGCTGCATTGTGAAACACACACAATATCCCGGGATAATGGATAAATGATAATGGATGTGTCTGTCCCGGGATTCCAGAACTGTTTAAACAGCGACGCATTCTGAAGATTCATGAGAATTCGGTCCCTTCAGGCTGATTCATGCAGCTATTGCCTGGCAACTGATACAATCAACTGATGTAGTTCTGCTACACTGCCGTGCCTGGGCAACATCGACTCGAAAAACACACAGCTCGCTAATACTGTCTGAACGCACCAGCAAACCCTGAGAATTATTATTTTAGTATCAATGGTTCAACATTCTTTAGATTGCATTTGTGTTATATTTATGGTCTTTAACAAAGATAATAAATACATTTGACTATGTTCACATTTAGCAGACACTTTTATCCAAAGCAACTTACTGTGGATTTGCAGTAGGCATTATTTTTATCAGTATGCGTGTTTCCATTATTTTTATCAGTATGCGTGTTTCCATTATTTTTATCAGTATGCGTGTTCCCATTATTTTTATCAGTATGTGTTCTCCCTGGGAATTAAACCCACAACCTTTGTGCTGCTAACGCAAAGCTCTACCAATTAAGCTACAAGTGAATGTTATTGCTTTGTTGTTTTTTGTCAGAATTCTTTTAGACTGTCCACACAAAAACATGAGCAATTGCATGCAAATGGATGAAAACCAAGCCAACGTTGACTTTATTGACAACCTCATTCTGTTAGCAAAATGCAGATATAGAGCATTCTCATTAATTACTGTCTAAAAGAAAAAAACACTTAATGAATATTTTTCAACAGAACCATAGATGGAAATCGGGAACACCATTCATTAAATATGCGAACCTCTCAGCGGGATTCTCAGCCTGATTTCAGAACAGAATGATCAAGCCATCGGTTCACCACTGAAACTGAATATCAGCACACAAACAGGACTGAAGCACATGGATCTAATCTACAGCATGTCAGCTTAGAGATGATTGACAGGACAGAATAATCAAGCTCCTCCCACACATCGCTTTATGCATGTTAAACATGCTCAGAGTGATCATGCACAGCTTACCTGATAAGATGAAGAAGATTCCGGAGATAAAGGCCAGAATGGTGCGCTGTGGACGGATGTGGCCGATGTTACTTATGACGAATGCAGTGAAAACGAACAGGAGCGACACCATGGGGAAGGGGGTGGCTGTCCTGACCATTTCTAACAGAGCAAACCCAGAAATATGTTATATATAATATAATTTATTATTCATAAATATGTTATCATGGAATTCTTTACTTGATAACAGTTATAGAATGTCATTTGTATGACAATAACTATTTTAAATAATATGGTTGTAAAATAATATTTTTGTGCACTTAGAGCTGCAATCCACAACCTTTGCGTCTTTGGCGACATCTCTAAAACAACATTGCGGGGTAACTTTACATACTTTTCTTTACACATTAAAGACAAATGAAGCTAATTAGCATTTCCCAGGAAATTTGACCCAACAGCTCAAATGATGAATCACTATTATTAGCTTATCAGGGTAAGATAAGGACAGATGAAGATGAAGTTGCTTTTAACTGCACCTTTATACAAAGGAGTTAACACGGTCTGTGTCACAGATTTAATGGCATTTGATGAGTGACCAAGAAATAGTGTACCAGCGTTCTTACTCAGTATGTTGTCTGTGTTCTCAGTAGTGATCAGCGTTCTTACTCAGTATGTTGTCTGTGTTCTCAGCAGTGATCAGCGTTCTTACTCAGTATGTTGTCTGTGTTCTCAGTAGTGATCAGTGTTCTTACTCAGTATGTTGTCTGTGTTCTCAGTAGTGATCAGTGTTCTTACTCAGTATGTTGGCTGTGTTCTCAGTAGTGATCAGCGTTCTTACTCAGTATGTTGGCTGTGTTCTCAGTAGTGATCAGCGTTCTTACTCAGTATGTTGTCTGTGTTCTCAGTAGTGATCAGCGTTCTTACTCAGTATGTTGGGTGTTTTTTTTCTCCAGGAGTGATCAGTGTTCTTACTCAGTATGTTGTCTGTGTTCTCAGTAGTGATCAGCGTTCTTACTCAGTATGTTGTCTGTGTTCTCAGTAGTGATCAGCGTTCTTACTCAGTATGTTGTCTGTGTTCTCAGTAGTGATCAGCGTTCTTACTCAGTATGTTGTCTGTGTTCTCAGTAGTGATCAGCGTTCTTACTCAGTATGTTGTCTGTGTTCTCAGTAGTGATCAGCGTTCTTACTCAGTATGTTGTCTGTGTTCTCAGTAGTGATCAGCGTTCTTACTCAGTATGTTGGCTGTGTTCTCAGTAGTGATCAGCGTTCTTACTCAGTATGTTGTCTGTGTTCTCAGTAGTGATCAGCGTTCTTACTCAGTATGTTGTCTGTGTTCTCAGTAGTGATCAGCGTTCTTACTCAGTATGTTGTCTGTGTTCTCAGTAGTGATCAGCATTCTTACTCAGTATGTTGTCTGTGTTCTCAGTAGTGATCAGCGTTCTTACTCAGTATGTTGGCTGTGTTCTCAGTAGTGATCAGCGTTCTTACTCAGTATGTTGGCTGTGTTCTCAGTAGTGATCAGTGTTCTTACTCAGTATGTTGGCTGTGTTCTCAGTAGTGATCAGCGTTCTTACTCAGTATGTTGTCTGTGTTCTCAGTAGTGATCAGCGTTCTTACTCAGTATGTTGTCTGTGTTCTCAGTAGTGATCAGCGTTCTTACTCAGTATGTTGGCTGTGTTCTCAGTAGTGATCAGCGTTCTTACTCAGTTTGTTGTCTGTGTTCTCAGTAGTGATCAGCGTTCTTACTCAGTTTGTTGTCTGTGTTCTCAGTAGTGATCAGCGTTCTTACTCAGTTTGTTGTCTGTGTTCTCAGTAGTGATCAGCGTTCTTACTCAGTATGTTGTCTGTGTTCTCAGTAGTGATCAGTGTTCTTACTCAGTATGTTGTCTGTGTTCTCAGTAGTGATCAGCGTTCTTACTCAGTATGTTGGCTGTGTTCTCAGTAGTGATCAGCGTTCTTACTCAGTATGTTGGCTGTGTTCTCAGTAGTGATCAGCGTTCTTACTCAGTATGTTGGCTGTGTTCTCAGTAGTGATCAGCGTTCTTACTCAGTATGTTGGCTGTGTTCTCAGTAGTGATCAGTGTTCTTACTCAGTATGTTGTCTGTGTTCTCAGTAGTGATCAGTGTTCTTACTCAGTATGTTGGCTGTGTTCTCAGTAGTGATCTCTATTTCGGGCTCAGTGAAGTATTCAGATGCAACACATCTCCCCTTCTCTGGCCCTGAGAGAGAAAGAGAGAGAAAGAGCAAGAGAGAGAGAGACGGGGACACAAAGAGAGACAGAGAGAGAGAGACAGAGATTGACAGTGACGGGGAGACAGGGACAAACACAAAGACACACAGCGATGATTTTGGTTCAAACATTGAGAGAAGAGGTGAGAGAACTCTAGAACTCGTTGCATATCACAGACATAGTACATACAGAGCAACATGCACCCATTTCTTTTAGGGGGAATTGGATGACACACTTGATGCCCTTGAAGAATGAGACATAATCAAAGGGCAAAAAAAAGCAAAAAACTTGCTTAAAAGTTTAAAAACTTTCTTAAAAATCTAAAATCTGAAATTATTTGAAAATAATCTAATTTTTTGCTTGTGAAAGTAAAAATACACTTTGCTTAAAAATCACGACACTTCTGCATGTAATGCAAAAAGCAGGGAACATAAGACCTTCCTCTCTGCACACACACACACACAAATATGGTCTGTACAGAGCACGCATAAATCATATTGTATTTGAAACACGTGAAAAAGTCCTAATTGTACACACACCATACACCTACTGGCAAAAGACTTCCTGATTTATCATAACACAACTAAACAACATGCAACACTAACAGCACCGGTAAAGCTAGGAGACAAGATGACATCATCCTCACACTCCTCTTAGTCAGCCATTTGCAACCAACTGGTGTGGCATCGTTTCAGTCACCTCAGCATTTCCTGTGCTATATGAAAACAAACCAGCGTGCATTTCAAAGCAAACACACTTAACATTTAAAAGCAACCGCTTCTATAAAAAACAAAGGCTATTTCATTTAAGCTGAACAATAGATGCGGTTTTGCATCTATTACTGATCTGCATGTTGCACCAGCGTAAAAAACAAAGGCTATTTCATTTAAGCTGAACAATAGATGCGGTTTCGCATCTATTACTGATCTGCATGTTGCACCAGCGTCTTGTGCCCACTCAGCCTCACCAGTTCCTGTTTCATTGTGTGGCACGATTTCGGAGGGTGATGCAATCGCATGCCACACCGGTGCAGTGGGACACTGAAAACCAGTCAGCTGCGTAACACAGCAGGACACCCCACAATTACACTGAGATTGAACCAAACACAAATATAGAAGACACGGCTGCTAACTGCAGACATAAGAGCCACACCTGATGCACACATACAAGTCAGGAAAAACCATGCTTAAAGGGACAGTTCACCCAAAAATGAAAATTCTTCCATCACTTACCCACCCTCATGTCATTTGAAACTTGTTTGATTTTATATCTTCTGAGGAACATAAAAGCAGATATTTTGAGGTACGCTGGAAACCAAACAACAGTGAGACCCATTGACTTCCATTGTATGAACACAAAACCATTGAGACAGTTCTCAAAATATATTCTTTTGTGTTCCTTCCACAGAAGAAATAAAGTCATACAGGTTTGGAATGACATGGGTAAGTGACATTTTTGGATGAATTTGTTAACACAACATGATTTCACAATCATTTGGGTTTAATCAAACATTTGTCTCAGGACATAAGATGTACCTCTTATTAGTAACAGCACCTACCAGCCACAAAACAGACCCTCCAGAGTCCAGAGTGCAGAGCCATCTTCACCTCTGTGGTCTGGTTCTGCTGCAGGACTATGCCTTCTTCCATCAACAGCCAGTAGTCTGTGGACACAGCAACGCCCACCAGGAGCAGCCCGCATGCCCCGAACACAGACGACAGGAGCGTCAGTGCCCTTGTGCTGAAAGAACTCATCTAAACAGAAAGACAGAAGAGCACAACATTACACGTCATGAGGAAGAGTCGAGCAAATAAAAGGGCGAGTGATGAATGTGTGTTACCCCATGACAAAACAAGCTTATAAATCATACAGAATGATCTATTTTGAAAATCTAAAATAGTTGAAAGTTTTCTGTGAGGGTTAGTGTAGTGGGATAGAATATACAGTTTGTACAGTATAAAAACCATTACATCTATGTAACGTCCTTATTAAACATGAGTTTGTGTGTGTGTGTGTGTGCGCGTGTGTGTAATGCATCACTTGCTGCTTTGTTTATTTTGCTGTCAACTATTTGCTATTACAAACGTTTATTTTATGTTTGTGCAATGGAGGCATGACAGTAAAAATATTTGCCAATGATTGCACGAGAGCTCCAACTCCCAGATTGTGCCGTTTCATTTCATCAACCATTTGCCAGTTATTCACTTTAAAAGTCAATAAAGTGCAGTTTCAAAACGCTAGCGCAAAATTTATTTTTATATTAGCCGTGTCTGAAAAGCTGAACGAGTGTGTGACTCATCAAGAGTGCAGAATAGAGACAGAACAGCAGATGAAGGACAACCACAGTGTCCTTTAAACAAAGAATGACTAAAATGATTAGAAAGAACTGTGCAGTCATACATTCCTTCACAATTACATAAGAGTCAATATAAATCATTAGCTGTTTTCATGCCGTTCGCTTCTAATGAAAAGGACATATAGATAATAGACGGGCAAGTGTGGGTGTGTGAGGGGGTATTTCGTGACAAATTTGTACCTAAAAGTCAGCAAACCTTATAAATCTGAGCAAAACCTCATTTTGGGGACGCCCTCATTTGTAAAAGCACTATAAAAATATAGTCAATAAAATTAAAGTGTGAGTGTGGGTTAGAGTTAATCACAGATTGAATGTGGGTTAGAGTTAGGTTACATTATTTATAGCTGTGTATATAAACAATACAAGTCTATGGAATGTACCCATTTATATAGGTAAATGTGTGTGTGTGTGTGTGTGTGTGTGTGTGTGTTTATGAGACCAGCACATGAGGCTAGATTCAGACCTAAAGCTAGGCGAACATATCCACTACTAAATGAGCCCATGCGTACTGGTATTAACTATTAATCAACTACCCCCCATCATTAGTTCAATTCATTGTTTAGGGTTATAGGGCTCGGCTGAACACAGTTACAGCAATACTGAGCAGTGAAGAACTATAGCTGCCTATTGCATTGGTTTTGTTGCCTATTGCGTTAGATCCGTTACCTACATTGACACAAGCTTGTAGGCTTACAAGGTTACAGCAGGAAGGAAAAGAATAATACAGGGAAGCACAATATGTGCACAGAATGAAAAAGGTTTTGCTACAGCAGTGGACTGTATAACCTCTCTTTTTGTTACACGTTCTGCACTCACGGTCTGAAACACAAGACTAAGGATTTGACTGGCAGGGGTCCAGGAGAAACACAATTCTCTTACTTCAATTTAAGTGACATATTTACCAGGTATGGGAACCCATACCCAAACTGTGACCTCTGTATTTATCATCATATTTATCATCACTGGTGAGAAGTGTATCATCACGGTGGGCAGCACTGCTGTGACCGGGGAGCAATCTTTGACAGGCATCGTAAATTCACTAGATTAGAAGCCTGGAAACTTATTTTAGGTTAGAATGAGACTTTGAGAGAAAAATGAATTAACAACCTTTTATGGGTTAAATATGAATGGATTCATAGTAAATGGTGTAAACGTTAAGATAATCCACAGAACATTAACTGAACAAAGCAGCACTGTAAACTGTAAATAACAGCTGTGAAGAAGTTAAAGGTGAGAACAAATCTGTAGCATCAGCATTGCAATAGTAACCAACATTGCACCACCATTTGTGTGTAGTTTTCCAGTAGCGTGTGTTCATACTGATAAAACAAATGTGACTGCCAGTCTGAGCATTTTGCAAAATAAGTTGGTCATGTGATTGAACCATTGTGATGTAAATGTGCAGGTACTAATAGCAATTTCAGAGGCTGTGAGGGCGACGAGAGTTGAAAGACATTCAGTGAAGGAGAAAAGGAGAAAAACGACAAAATCAAGGCTACAGGAAATTGGGAGCTGTCCGTCACAGTGGTGCTGAAATCACACAACGCACAGACCTGTGTTCCTCCACGATAGTCTTGTGTTCTTTATATCAAGAAAGGTTTAAAGATTTCCGTTGCCTGTTAATCAAAATACTTGTAATGCTACATACTTATATTCAAAAATGACTGTATTCGTGTCATACTCACTCAAGTAAAAGTTGATCTTGTTTAATTTTCAATCATAACACAGCATGTGGCTTTCAGGAAAAAGATATCTCAAACTGTTGTGCCAACACTAAAACCCCCAACGATTGGCACCATAGAGGAATGTAAAATGTCAAGGTGCTGTCCGGCGCTGAAATCCCACAGTGGAGCCAGTGAGCTACATATTCTGATATTCTGGCAGTCATGCAAAGACTTTCAGAATGTAATAAAAGCCTTATTGCCGTGACTATTAAACCACTACAACATAACTCAACCAATCTAAAACATCAGTATCTATTCGTCTTTAAACGCAGCAGAACAGCCTCCATCTTTATTCCTTTCAGGGGGTTTGAGTGGTATAGGTTTACGCAGTGGGCCGGTCAATATATGCCAGACATGACCACATTTAGAAAGACAGTCCTCACGGTGACCTGGGGCTTCCACAGATGGTGCGTCCAGTCGACTGGGAAGCAAGATCCCGAGGGGGTGTAGTTTTCTGTTGAGGAGGCAATATGTTCCCCTGTCAGCAGGTTAGGCCAACTGGCAAGAGGAAAAAGTGTGGGAGGGTTAGAGAAAAATGCCTTCGTGAAGAAGTGTGATATTAAAGTATTTAAAGATAAAATCAGTCTGGGGAAAGACCTTGGCCCAGAACATCTCAGGACAGTCGTGTGCCAGCTCTCCACCACGCGCACATGGGTTTACATGTGCTCAGTTATGATCTGAGCTCAGTTTAGTTCAGAGATTCAGTTCACCATTCATAAAGATCAAACTGCATCTTCATTCTAGCCTGGCTGTCAGAAAGCAGGGAGTCAGAAGTACAGACGACAGACAATTATACCATTCATCCACACACAGCCTGCCCAACCGCAGTACACTGGCATGGCCATCACTGCTGGCATTGCATCGCTGGCATTACCCAAGTAAACGCCAAAGAAACGCATCAGCTCTTCATCAAGAGCCACGACCATAACCTAGTGCGACAACATATTCATCTAGCGGTGAAAACTCAAAGCCTGTGCAGCAATCCGGAACATCTTGCAATGAAGCATTTGGAGAAACCTACCAGAACCTGCCGGTTTCTCTTCCCTAAATGCAGAAGAAAAGGAGGAACAATCGGCGCTGCATGCATGACGCGGTCCGAGAGGGTTACACTGCATGCTCACAAGTGAGGATTTTAAGACGTGCGATCAATGAATCTGTCCGATTTGGCGAATAAATCAGACATTTGGCTTGGAAACACCGGAACGAATCCGTCACGGAAGGAGGAAGAAGCGCGAGCACTCACCGTCCACCACGCGACCCGAGTCCGCGGCGCACGGGCGACGAGAGCAGCAACCCAAACGCCCGGAGAGCTTGAGAGATGTTGCCGTTTTCTTCTCTCTCTCCCTCCCTCCCTCCCTCTTTCACACACATACACACAGCATCTCTCCTTCACTTTCTCTCCCGTTTCTCTCGGCACTGCGGAGACTCGCTGAATGGGGTGCGCAGGGGTGCGCTGGGGTGCGCAGGGGTGCGCTGGGGTGCTTTGGGTAAAAACGCATATGCACTGACATACTTTGACGCTGGTGCTGCTCGATAATGTCAAGGTTAGTTTTAGGTTTGCGTCTGTCGCTGGAGGCACACGGGTCACACGTTGAACATTTCAGGACCCAATGGGAACAACTGCTCCATAATGCGCAAAAATGGGGCTTTTGAGCTTAAAGTACGTGCGTGCGTTTTTCTGCGCAATAATGGATGTTTTAGCTGACTTTCCCAAAAAATATTCACATTTGGTTTGCGAGTTATTCATTTTGGAAAATGATAACCCTCAGTTATCTGTATGTGTCATTATATGGAGACGTTCCTGTTATAAGGAGACTTCTGTTGTTTTAATACACAGATAGTTATAAACAATATAACCTAAACCTAACACACACTCCAACCCTAACAGAAAACCTTCTGCATTATTACAAGAGACACGTTATTTAATAGTTTATACTGTTTATACAAACAAGGACGTCCCCAGAAGGAGGTTTTGCTCAGGTTTGTCAGGATTTGCTGACCTTTGGGTACACATTTGTCCCTAATAATATGGTTAAGTAATTAAAATCTGAATTTCCTGAAACTCTCAAGATAGACACGAAACTGGTGAGAAAGAATATCTATATATGTGATTCTTGTACAAATATATAAATACAAGATGACAGGATTGAATGTGCATGTTTTAGTTCTGTGGGATGTCCACTTCTGCTGCAGTAAAAATATGGAAGCCATTTCAACTGGGAAATGTAGTGATGCCACCAGACTGCAGCACATGAGCAAGTCTTTACAACACTGCAGTTTGTGTGTGCATGTGTGTTCGTGTGATAAACATTTATGTGATAAAGAAAAAAGTGTGTCTGTGTGTGTGTCTGTGTGTAGTTCAAGGTGATATACTGCACACAGCCTCCGGCTCTTACCTCCCAACCTGCAGCAGAGAGACGCCGCATGTGTGCGTGTGTGTGTGCATGAGAGTGTAACTGAGGGTACACAAGGTGAAAAATAAAGCTGGCTTAAATTATTATATTTCCCAAAACAGACACAACATCCACAAACAATCACACTTACATTCTGTTTCTCTGTTTCTTCCTCAGGGTCCACCCCAATTTCTCCACGGTCCTCGAACAGAACCTTGAGGAACCCCTGGTTGACAGCTCTGGTCCCAGCAGAAGACAATCAACATTCAGTCAGTGCCTTCAGGATCAATAACAGAGCTGAAAAATAGATTGTAAAGTAAATAATTAAACAGCAAAACTGAAATGCTTCTTTATGCTTTTTATTCGCTCAGATTGACTGACAGTACAATAAAAACAAAGAGGAGAAATTAGAAAAGAGAAAAGAGCTCAGAAGCTACAGTATCTTCCAATCTATCCATGTTTGTCAAGAATAACTGTGTCCACTCACCTGAGTGTAAATGTGTAATAAAGAATTCAGTTTACGGTTGTCTCTAATGGAGATACTCTCTCCTCTGAGGGTCCATGTGATTGATTCATTCCGGTGCTAGAGGGTCCAATGAGAGAGGAGTGGGCTGGTCTTTCATTTGCTCATCCTTCTTCTCTTGAACCCACCACACACACATCCCACGAAACTGCTTCTGCTTCTTTTTTTCAGATCTATTTTTAGACTCCTGGTGGGGAAACCCAATACATACGTGATAAAAATAACACAGTGCTGTCGACTGACCCGATATCTCTGTTCAAGGACAGCCTATAATCTGCATGCGAATCTTCTATGAATTACTGCACGTCTGCGTTTCTGCCTTAGAGAGTGACATTTAAAACCAATCAGATAGCTGTCACAGCCACAACGATGACAACCACACATACCGTACAAAAAAAAATGGCGTTCCTGTGGGAAAACGTTTGTGATTATCTGACTGCTAGCGGTTCGACTAAAAGGAAAACAGAAATGCTAATTTCTGTATTTGATTTATAGACTTGGGACTTTCAGAAAATCCCCAGCGTTTCACAGAGAGATAGCCTGGAACCATCGCCTCACTATCATGTCGTTGCTGTGACAACCATGACTTCAAAGAGGTCCCATCAGAGAGAGGCGGCGAGCAGGGGCGAGCTACAACATGAAATCAACAGAGAGAGGAAGAGTTTGATAGAGGAAGACGGGAGTGCAGCAGCGAGGTGGAAACACAGTCCAATCAGAGGTCTACAGAACAGACAGCATGCACTGCATAAATACTGAAGTGAAGATTATGCAAATGAGCACACAGATTATAGTTATACGTACGGATTATCTGAATGTATTTATTCATAAATATGAATAACCGTTAGGGATATAAGCAACCCGTACAGGCAGAGATGAAGCAATAGAGACAACTATCAATATTTACAAAAGATGAATAGGAATAAAAAAGATGAATAGAAAAATGAAAATAAATTAGGACCAGTGAAGTGTTGGAAAGAATCATCAGAAGTACCGTGTTAAAAATGCATTTAAAATGATTAAAACATGGAAGCACCAAGATGAAAGTAAAGGAGATTAATTCACTGAAAGACAAGAAGTTCTTCATTTATCACATGTAGATTTGAATATATCTATAATTCTTTAGTGAAATCAAAATGAAATCTTTAGTGAGTATCAAATTGTCATGGTACATATTACACACACAATTTGTTCACTTTGTGAGGACATTCATTGACACAGTACAATCTCTAGTCCCTCACCTGAGCCTTAACCATTACAACTGTGTAACCCTAACCTTTAGCCTAAACCTGACCTTAACCATAAAACCAAGTCTTAATCCTCAAACAGCCCACACACACACACACACAAACACACACACACACACACACAAACTAGATTATCTGAGTAAATCTGTCAAATGGAATTAAAAGAATTGAATTGTACTTCTTTAAACATTTCATGTGTATGCTTTTGTGTGTGTGATGTACTGGATATTTTTTAGGACTGTTATGATTTGTGGCAATGACCCAGTTCAGACCCGGGCTGTTGCCTTGATGTTCTGTGTGTGTGTGTGTACTGCGGCCTCGAGCGGTTCACATCTGTGGCAGACATCACTCAACTCAGTTTTTAAAGGACTTTGAGATGTTGCATAAAATTTTAAGTTGTTTTTGGGTTGATGAGGGTGTTTCCAGTAACCTTAATTGCTCCGATCTCCAACTATAAATGGATCACTGTATTTGCTAAACAGATACATTTTACCTCGCTTGTCTAAAACACAGATCAGAGACACGCGGGAATCATATTTACTTTATTTAATGTGTGTTTATAAAATGGATAGTTGACTGGATAAGTTATGTTTAAAGACACTGGAAAAGTCGTTATATTGGCATTTATCAGCACATCAGCTGAATATAAAAATACAGGAAGTTACTACGATGCGCGGCAGCCATAAACAGCCCACAGTTGAGTTAGTGAACCATATTGTAAATAGAAGAATTGTTTATAATGCATTTGACTTAATTGAACACTGGGGCAAATTTCTGTTGCCACTGTTTTAATAAAGCAAAAGGCCATATAAGGTTACGCATTAAAGTGATTTTATCAGGGTTAAAGGGATTTTAAAGAAACAGCCCTTAACCACAGTAAATTCACTTTGATATATTTTTGACTCATCCACAGGACATTTACAAATGAGAAATCATACACAGCCTCCAGAAAGATAACCCAAGCAGGCTGTAATGACCCCTATTACATATATCCTGTGGCTATCTGAAAATAAAGCACAGACAACATCTAACAAAGAGTAATGCAGTTAAATTCAGCCAAAATCTGCATAAAGCAATACATCAAGTGTTTTTCTATTACTTCAGTTTGGTGTAACACTACCGACACACACACACTTAACTAGCTAAATGGGGACATACAAAAACTTTCTGCATTTTTACAATTAAAAAACGAATTACTATATTTTTATAGGGTTTTTATAATGAGGATGTCCCCAAAAGGAGGTTTTGCTTACATTTGTTAGGTTTTGCTGACTTTTGGGTACAAATTTGTCCTCAATATAGGGTTAAGTAAACCCACCACACACACACAAGCCTCTTTAGGTCAAAACGGAAGAGCAATCTGTTCTTATTGGCTACACACATACAGCACTGTCTTGTTAAAAGAAACGAGCCCATTTATTAATTAATTTGACTAATTAAGATACGGAGGTGAGCCATGAATGGTGTAGGAATGCTTCAGTACCCGACAGTTACAACAAGCCTCTTTAATTATCACCTTGACTTTGCCATTAGCTATAGTTCAGAGCGTATTATTACACAGAAAATGTTGTAACTAAAGGGACATTTAAAGCCGTCATACACTCACTGTGTGCATTCACTCTGTTCACCCGGATTATCTAACAGATAGACAGCAGCTTATGGTGTCAGATCACAAGCTCGTTATCACAAACTGTCTTAAGGCCACAGATTTGCCATTTTAGCGATGTTTGGATTACATGTACGGAGTAGTCGCAGGCTGCTGGCAGTCTGTTTTATCTGTTACGCCATTAGAACTTATGTTTATTTGTCCTGCGTGTCATCTTTGACATTTGACAGCTCATTTCCCACACTGAAGAGAGCTGCAGGCCCTGTTGGTCATTCTCATCCAAGTCCTTCAATTTATTTTATATGTTGGTATTTGAATATCACATGGATGAATTGATGTACATGTGCGTGAGGATGATTTTAAAAAAGTAGCTTCTCAAATGACCTAACCCACATTGTAAAAAATAAAACGGTATGAATTAAACATAAATACTTTAAGAATTTCTTTTAACATGGCGCTGAAAATATTGTAACATTACAGTGTTCCTGTAGCAGAGCAAAGGTTGTGGGTTCAATTCCAAGGGAACAGACATACAATAAAATGTATAGCTTAAATGACAAAAAGCAAACTACAGTCAAAATCAGACAACAGACACAGGGAACAAGAGGGCTTAAATACACAAGGACTAACCAGGGTGACAAAACAGATGAGGACAATGTAAGCGGAAAAATACAAACTAAATGTCCACATAATAAAGTCTATTATAGTTATATTAATTATTATTGTTTGTTTTAATGTTGATATTTTGATTTCTTTCATACTAAAAGTCTTTTAAGGTGTTTGACATGACACTTTTTTAAATCTTGTAGAAATATTACGCCTGCATTTTTATGACCCAATATTAACTAGAAGACTATATGTAATGTTCGGAGTTAAGGACTACATTTGTTTGTTATCTATAGCATATTTGACCCTAGCTGGCCCTTTTCCTGGCCCTGTTTTCTGGTTGCTGATCGCCCCTCACCGTCAAGATATCACACCGGCAGTGAGTTTTAGAAATGCAAATGAAAGTTTCGTGTCAGCGTTACGTGTCCAGCATTTGTACGTGTAAGCACATGAAAACGAGAGTCCCCATTTCAAGCTGTCCCAGTTTATCCGGCCACACTGCTGTCAACACATGCAACTGGAGGAGAAATGCAGCCACCACTGTTGAGTTTATTGGTTTATTTAATGCATCAAGACAGGCGGGCCATATTTTCTTTATATGTCGTCTGCCACAAAGCTTCCTGACCTAAATACTGTTGTAGTGGATTTAATAGGATTAAAGCTGCATAATTGGTTGTCACTCCGATTTATGAGCGACGCCTTTTAATGTCTGTCGGAACTGTGGAAATGCCGCCCTCTTGTGGCACGACACGAACATGCACCTTCTGGATGTTTTAGTTACACTTTATTCAATTAAATAAAACGTCGGAAATCGTGAAGCCAACAGTGGGGTACAAAACTCTCACTTTTGGGGTACCAAAGTCCGTGACTTTTTTCTCCATTAAACCTACAAATCAAGAAAAGAAAATGTTGTTGAAAAGTTAAAGCACAAAACCTTATGACATGCTGTGCAATGAAAAGCAAATATAGAAAATCTGAGCAACTGAAGTGACTTCACCAGTGTTGCAGACTACTCAGTTTTTAGGTTAGTATTTTGCACAGGCCTGTAGTACAAAATATTGATATACAGACAGACAGACAGACAGCTGTCGTGCTGGTACACTAAAGCTTCACAGGTTTTCTGTAAACTGAAATAACATTGAATGAATTATTTAGCCTCTGTCCTCCACTTCATTCGCCTCTGGGTTTCATGTGGGATAATCCCACTGCAAACACCCGTTTGCCCAAAAGTCTTCATGAGCTCCATCAAGATATGAGGAGCTTCACTGGAGGCATCAGTTTATTTCCGCAATGACCACGTTGAATTAATTTAAGATGCATGTTGATCTTCTTATCTGGCTTTTTCTTTCTTTTCGTCTTTCGTATGAATCGTTCATCTCTTATCTGTTTTCTCCTCGGCCTGATTTCTGCTCGACATCCTCTGCAGAAAAGACAAATCTTGCCCTCCACATGAAACAGAGTCGCTTCTGTGATAAGAAAGTAATTGAAAGCGTCAAACGTGACCCGCAACATAACAGACGAGGGTCGAACCCTGACAGTGATGAATCACATTTAATAACGCAGCTCAAATGTAATCTTATACAGTACGTATATATTAAATACAATATGTTTTACTGAAAGAAAGCATTTCATTGCCCACAACTCGCCCAACTCATCCCAGCTAACCATTTTAGTTTATAAGTACGTTTCCATTAAGTAATAAACACATTAGACATGTTATTTTCCAAAGTCTAGGAACGTTGTTTTAACGTTATGAATTGGTAATCATTATTCAAGTGTTTTATTCTGTACCGTTTTCAAAACGTTCCCCTACCAACTTAAGAATTACATGTTTGTGATGTGCCATATAACGGTACAATAAAGGTCTACTAACGTTACTGCAAGAACTTTTTGATAACCTTATCAAAACCTTAACCTCGATAACCTTTGATAACGTTTTTACAACGTTAGCTACTACAGTGCAGCTCTGAAACGCAGAGCATTTCATAGCCTACAACTGGCCTCCTGTTTCCTCCATTAAACTGTGTAAATGAGCCCATCACTTAATTGCATTTCCTGGCAAGGAAACAGTTACATAAATGTTGCATTAGTAACTCATTAAAAACCGAAAGAGTGACCTATACCGCAGACATGATGGAAGTGGAGGAGCAAAATGAACAGCAGCAGTGGAATTTTTGATAAATGCTCATCTCTTGGGTAACCCACGCTGACCCCTCTTGCTTTTCTCTTTTTGGAAAGAAAAGCAGATGAGAAAGCTTAAGTACTTCCTGGTAACCTGCTGTCACTTGCAGTTTGTCTGCCTTTACTTCTGTTGGGTTGTAAAATCTCTAATATTCCCCCATCCCAACATCATCTCTTTCCAACATTCCCCACTAGATTCCCTCATTCACACTGAGCTGGAATAATCACTGCTGGATGTTGGTTTGTCTGGCATTGGATATTAAACTGTGGATTCATAACAAATCTTACAGGAAAGCACATTTAACGCTGCTGCTGTGAATCAAATATTCGTGCATATCACACAATTCAACATAGCCAAGAGATTGGTCTTATGGGGCAATCCATAAGATGGATTCCCACTTAACACTTTAGATTGTATGAATGTTTCTCTAACGTTTTTATTAAGTAACAAAAGTGCCTAAAATCTTAATTTGAAGGTTAGGAATGCTCAAAACGTCCAGAATTTTTTGATGTTGTATTAAAGTTATTGCTTGGCTTTAAGGACGTTTTTAATTCTTTAACGTTTTTTAAACGTTTCACTGACTACATAAGAATAATGTTCTTTGATGTATTATACAGCTTTAAAACATGTTTTGCTAATATTACTGCAAAAACTTTTTGATAACCTTGAGAACTTTTAGAGAACGATAGCTGACGTTCTTAGAACGTTCCCTGTTAGCTGGGTTTGTCCCAAAACATACAAGTTGCTATTTTTGGGCATCTGAATCCTGGAGGTTTTTTTAAGTAGGCTACTGTGATGTCTGAATCTAATTTATGGGTTCCCTGAGGAACATTTTATTGCTCTGAGGTTACGCTTTCATACTGTAGCTCCTAATCACGCTTTTTCACAGCACAGAGCTATTTCTGATGTTCCTAAAAGAAATAAAATATTTCAAAAATGAGACGTTTGTTATTCAGCAAGCTATGAAATAACACTTCTTGATCAAATAAATCCATTATAACAAAACGGCACAGCCGGTCACCAACTGTTTTGGGTCTGCAGAAAGTTTGGGTCTGGTGTTCCAGTACAGCTTTTATACTGACTGAACCAACAAGACTTCCTAGGTCAACCTGCATCACTAGAAAACCATGCTGGCCCTGCAGTTGGATCAGCACCAAACCAGCACTAATCAATATGAACCAGTCTGGGACTTCTGGTTGATCTAAGCCAGTCTATTCAGCAGGGACGTGTGGGTCAAATGTGATTTTCATTGCAGACTTTGGTATCATTGCATATCTGAGAACAGACGCTCAAATCTTCTCTGAAACTTTCAAGTTTCCCTGGAGGAATCTCACATGATATTATCAGCTGAAGCGAGTCCTTTTTTGCTCTTTTTTTAAATTCATCGCTGTCTAGAAGAAACAATTGAGACACTGAGATCTTTTTCTGTGATTTTTCCTTGCTACTGCCAATAGACCCAAATTGTGCAACATGAAAGTCCTCTCCAAACGCCATTAAAACTCATTCAAGATTGTTTGCATTAATCAAGGCCAGTGTAACAGATGTACTCACCAATGCTTTTATCTCTTATCAGCTCCCCTTTACCTAATAACATACAAAACAAAGGCTTACAAATTATTCACATCTTTGATGTCAAACACAAGAAGTAGCTGTTGAACATGACAAGAAGTTAAAAAAAGACCAAACATGATTGTATTAAAAGTCTTTATTCTGTTCTGCTCGCAGCACAGCATAGTATTAAGAGTCTCCCATGGTCGAACGGCCTAGCGCGCGGCCCCCCGTGAGGCTCCCTACTTAGGGAAGTATGGCACAAGAACCTAAACACAGTGGTACCGGGGGGCACTACCGTCCTGGCACAGAGTGGCGTAAAACATAACTGGCTCTGCTCAGCTACATTATAATAAAGTATTACAGAGCAGCATCGCATGTGTTTGAAGATGTTTTCAGCAGTTTGGCACAGACAGAACGCACATACACATTTCTAAGTCATGTGACACATATGGACAGGTTGTGCAGACAGCAAAGCTTCGGACGCTGCGGGTTCGGACGCTGCGGGTTCGAACGCGCGCTTCAGAAGAGTGGCTGTCTGCTTCAGACTGACTTGCTGGACGAGATGAGTGCTCATGGAGAGCAGTGAGGAGTGTGCAGCTGTTCTGTGAGTTTATCTTCAAATGTTGTATCTCAACATCTTAAAACTGAGACAGTGACACACGCACCTCAGTCACAGCATTAGTTATTTGCAACAGAAATTCAATGTGGTCGATGGGCGGCCGTGTCATTCATTAAAACACAGTTGGAGACTGGTCTCTGATGTCAGCTGTTATGAGACGAGAGAGGACAAAGAGACAAAAGAAGACGAATTCAAAGAGCAACATTTAGTAGATTAACATATATATATGTATGTGTATATATATATATATATATATACACACATACTCATGATATTTGTTGAAATATATAATTTTCTATCTGTATATATTTATAAGCTGCTGTTTTGATAACAGACTTATCCTTAGAGTAATAAACAAATAAATGGACAAACAAAAACATTTACTGTCAATAACACAATCAACTCAACAAGACACGTGTCTAGAGAAAGGCCTTTTTAAGATTCTTGGTGGCGTTTTTTCCCTACTAAATTTTGTGCCTGATATTATTCAATTGTAAAATTACAGAAATAAAGCATTATCCTAAGGTCTTCGCTGGTTCAGCCCAAATATTTTATCAAAGCTTTCTATTGAATTTGTGCGCGCGGTGAAACGGAGAGGGAATTCAAAATGAGTTTATCGCAGGGATACATGAAACACATCTTAATTATCAAGTCGGCCGACAGAAATGTTTGAAAACAACGCTTTTGTCTTCAGCTATACTGCTTTGCTGAACAGCTATTTCTCTATTGCTATCTAAACGTCACAAACACACACACATGAGGTACATCTATATATAAAGTAATCCAGACAAGTATTACACAACAGAGTTGGAGTCAAAGGATATACATACATAAGCTGCCAAATACTCTAAATGTTAATGTCAAGATAAACTACTCAGAATTACATTGAAATGTGTGAGAGCGAGGCAATGTGTTACCATTCTGGTCATAATTAACAAGATTTGTGTTACTGCCCTCCTAATTTTTCCCAAACACCAGCCATCAGTGTTAAAAAAGTCACTGATATGTTTCCGGCACACATTATTCTATAGTCGCTTGACATTACTGTTTAGCCCATTGACAACAAAATATACCCCAATTAATTAGTATTACTTTTAAAAAGCTCAGCATACAACAAATAAGCGTAATATGGCTCAGATGCAGTTACAAGCACACAAAAAACAATTAGCCTGTTGGACTGTGCGTAGTTCTGTGTCAAATATGCACTTATAAGAGAATAAATAAGCAAATACACACACCGATAAGTAACAATAGACAATGTAGAAATTCAAACCAAATTGAAATAAGAACTAAAAAGACTCAAGACACATTATAATGCTGGTTTGACAAAGCTTCATCCTGAGGTTTAGAAAAACTTGGTTTATTTAGGCCTGACCTAATCTGAATACTTCTAAGATCTAAACAGAGTTAATGGTTTAATGGAGTTTGAAATCATTAACATATTGAGCTAGACCATTCGCAAGGGGACAATGTCAGTCAGATCATTTAGAAAAATACCAAGTATTCAATTGAAAAGTACACCAAGTCAAAATAGCCTGAAGGATTGTATTGAGTTTCGTGGCTTTGGTAGCTCAACAGCTCTAGATTAAGTTAGAGCCCTAACCCAAGTTTGTAAAATAACAGTATGTTAGCTGTGTCAAGCCAACATTACTACAAAATTCAGCTATAAACCCAATAAGCTGAACCCAAAGAAACATATACAGACAATAATAAACAGAGGCCACGTGTGTTTACATTTTAAACATAAGAAAAATAAAATAAAACATAGTTGACTCAGACCTGCTGCCAACATCTGCCCTTAGCAATATTCACAGTCAATTATAGCAACCACTTTAAATATGCTAGCTTTTGGCTAATGGTAAAAGCAAAATCAAAAAACCTGATTTCTGATAATCAGTCTTTTCCTCACAATTAACAGAAAACCTCATCTGGCTTTTTTCTTTTTTTAAACAGATGTGTCTAGGAAAAGCATAAATCCGAACATCTGTTTTGTTCTCATTTGATCAGGTTTTCCTCGCTGCTACTTACACAGCTTAAGCAAACTTGCTAAGCATGAATATCATGTCTGAGGCCTATAAATGACAGAGCAGAGCAGCTTGTAAAAAAGGTGTAAAAACACAGTGTTAAACTGTAAACAGTGCTCTCGTTCGTTTATCGCACTTTGAATAACGACACGTCTCCCGTCACTCACTGACACCGTTGTTAGCGAGTGCAGTGTTTGGCTAGCCCTGTCTTCCTTACACTCCAAACATCATTGTTCAAAACAACCCTAACTGGCTCTGACAAGAAGGTCTCTCTCGAGAAAGCTACGATCCTGAAAGTGTCTCCTTGGTTGCAGCACACTGTGTTGTCATGGCAACATGTACATTCAGTCAAGAGGGGAAGGTTTATTATAGGTAGTTGAAACACGGCATGTGCCCTATTGTAATACAGCACAGTGCTTATATTATGAATAACTCAACACAACTGTTTTAAACCAGATCACAAAACATATATATATATATGTATGTTCTGTGATAATAAAATAACTTTTAAATATAAAATATATGTATTGAATGTGGTTTGTTGTTAATTATGTATTGCTCAAGGGAGGAGAATAAAACAGGAGGACATGTGAAATGATTTCAGTGTAACAGGACTGTACATCAGCTCTACTTATGTTTGGCATTCAGCTGCAGTAAGCCATTTTGTGATCAGTCATGGCTAACTTACCCTGTTTCTAGGAATATGAACACTGATGACAACACACAGAATGCTAGATTGTGGAAGGAGGTGGAGGTTAAGGAATATGCTCAGGGAAATGGATTGCTACTATCCTTTGTGAACGCATCCCTCGAGAGATATACAAATATACACAACAATTATGTCATGATTCAACTTGAAGAACAAAAGAAAATGGGGGCAGGGCATTAGGGCTTTGTGTTTTGACCTTTGAATCTCCCCTTGAAAAATCGTTTCTGAGCCACCAAGCTGCAAAACACTCCAAGGAAAAAAAACATTTCCCAATATTATACACACTTTGCCTAAAGCCCCCATGATTTAAGAGATAAAAGCCAAATGCACAGCCTTGCTAACATCTACAAGATTTGTCAACATGGCTGCACCATTCTTACACAAGTAAGGAGCAAGGGCTACAATTTATGTGACATTCCAATCCAGGTGTGTCTCTAAGGAGTATTAGAGCTTTGTGCAAGAGGAGGGTGCAAGCTAAAACAACCCAGCCTGACTGTTATGAACAGTTAACAGTTTGTAGCATGAGCAGGTAATTTGATTGCCCTTTAGGGGTTGCCTGCTGATGTTCCTCATTTAATTATGTTCCTCAGACCTCACTCTCCACACTGGAGAACTGGGCAGAGCCTCGACGGGAGCACAGACTCTTGGTTTTGAGGGGAAGATGTGGAGATTGATACCTTTGAGGTGGTGGAACAGACCGTAGTTTCTGGTATTGGAGCTTAGCACTAGAGGAGGAAATAGAGGAGGGCTGTGGGGCACCAGGAGTAGATGAGACAACTGAAGGAGATGAAACTGAGGAGGAGGAGGTAGGTGGAGGAACATGTATATGATGAGAGGAGGATGGGGGTGCTGGCAGTGCAGGGACCAGTGGATTGGGCAAAGATGGTGGTAGACTCTGAGGAGGAGATGACGGTTGTCTAGACCGGTCTGAACGCTGTGATCTTTGTGCATTGAGGTTGGACTGGCTTCCAGATTTTGCTTGGCACTGAACCCGGTCAGGTTTAGATGACTGCCGCTTAGGCCTTACACTGCTGCTGAAACTGTGGCAGTGGGGGAGTAACTCCTCCTGACTCCGAGAAGTCACTCGATTCCATTTGGAGTGAGTGCTGGCAGAGTGATGGGGAGACTGGCAGGAACAGGATGTGTGGCCACGACTTTTTTCTTGGGACCTGCTTTTAGACTTCTTTTCTGTCTTCAGTGGTAACTTGTCTACAGACCAATATCTTCGTGGGGGTGGGGGAGTCAGTGGAGCAGGAGGCCATTGGTTTGATCCTAAACCTCCTGATCCCCATCCTGCTCCAATACCCAAGCTACTTTCCCCACCACCCCATCCCAAAAAAGAGTCATCTCTACTGTTTATGCTGCCTCCTCTCTCTCTGGCAGGGTAGGTGCCAAAAAACCATCCACCTCCACCAATGCCTCCAACTGCCCTTCCTTCATGACCCTCCCAATATCTCTCAAACTTACCAAACTCCCCTGAGGAACCCTCATCATCAGTATATATCTCAACAGTTTTTTCTCGTTCCCTGTCTGACTCTGAAGTCATTCCTCTACTTTCTCTTCGTCTCCCCTGTTCTTCTGGTCTATTCCTTTCCACCTCTGACTCCTCATCCTCTTCCTCCTCAGACTCCCATTCATGAAATGACAGGCCTTCTCGTGAACAAACCTTTCCTCTCCCATTCTTTCCCAAAAGGGGTCGACTCTCTCCACCTCTTCCTCGCTCATCTCTCTCAGCTCCTATAGATTTTCGTCTTTTAGAAAGTGGTAGCAGGGGTACAAAAGTTGATGGAGACTCTGAAGTTGGGTTCCCACTACCCCAAAATTTAACAGTTGAGGAAGGTTTGTTTGAGGTGGAAAAATGTTTGTTGTTAGACCTCGGCCTGGCGTGGCGATGTGATTTAGGGCTTCTGTGATGCCTTTCTTTTCCTCTACTTTCCTCTTCATCATCACCTCCTTGATCATCCCTATCTCTCTTTACTCCATCTCTGGTAATATCCCACTCATAACTCCTTGTAGAGCTTTCACTTTTTTTTCGAAAAGAGCTTCGCCTTAGTGCAGGATAGGAAGTGTATTCCTGTCCTACAATTTTATCAAAAACATCTTTCCTGTCAATATCTCCCTCCTCTTGTTCAGATCGCTTCTCCCTTTCCCTTCTTCTAGATTTCTCCTCTTTTTTCTTTTTCTTTTTCACCTTACGTCTTTTACGCTCCCTTTCTCTCTCACGTTCCTCTCTCTTTTTTTTCTTTCTACCCTTCTTCCTCCTCTTTCTCTCTCTTTCCCTCTCTTTGTGATGTCGTTTCCCCTCCTTAACTTCCCTCTCTCCGACTGCTCTTCTGTTCTTTTCTTTCTCTCCCCAGGATGCCCACCACTCTTGAAGTTGTGCAAGCTGACTGCCTGCCCTGTCTCGCATCTGCCCCCTCTGTGGGCAAGGTTTGCGGGGTGGTATGGGTGGTGGTGGAGGACTGCTTGGCAGCGAACGAGAGGACATACGTGAACGACTTTTTCTCCTCCCCAGAAGCAAGCTTGACTCCTCTGTAAGCTCATCTGTGTCATAGTCCTCATACACATCTCCCCGGTACCTGAAGCTTTGTGATGATGTGTAAGATGAAGAAGAGGAGGGAGAATTGGATCGGGAGACTGATTCTGAGGAAGAGGATGAACTGGAGGTGCTGGAGCTGCTGGAGGAAGTTGATGTGTAGCATATAGATGGAGAAGGTGAGGGGGGAGTTTGAGTTGGGGAAGAGAGGGGCACAGGTACAGGCAGAGGAAGGGGTGGAGGGCGACGTCCCCTTCTGCCACCTCCATCCCTCATTCCGTACCTGCTGCCACTTCTCCTTCCCAGGGGAAGGATGTTTTCATATAGTGGGCCCCCTGAGCCCTTCCTTTTGGAGAAGCTGCTCTTTCTCAAGAAGGAGGTTTCTCCAGGGTTAATGGGTACATGTCCAGAGACTTGACTTTTAGGAGGTAACCTTGGGTTTGCAGTGGATTTTGTCCCTCGGTGCTTAGTTTTAGGAGTCTGGGTGCCTACATTTTGTGGTTCTGCAGAAACCCCCAAACCTTCTGGATCAATTGGGCCATAGTATCTCTTGTACTCATCCAGACCCGTCTCACCTCCACCTACCCCTGGGCCCCAGTGAGGGGGCATACCCTGGAATTGTGTCAAGTCTGTAATCCCACTGCTTACACCACTGGATTTCTCAGGGCCCACTTTCGGACGTGTCCACCGATCCACCACAGCTAATCTGCGATCATGACGTGGTAGGAATGTAGAGCAAGGCATAGGTGCTCCAAGAATAGGACTGTTTGATGGCCCTAAAGCCATCCCAGAATGTCCACCTGATGGAGGTGAGCCAGGAAGAAGGGTGTTGTATACTGGCGGCTGCTGGTGGTGTTGTTTTTGCTGTTGTGCTGTAGTAATGGGGGGATTGGCTGCAGCTGTAGAAATCACATGAGGTGGGGGAGGAGGAGGAGGAACTGTAGAGACGTGATGGTATTGAGGAAGTGTGCTTTGGGAACCTCCAGGAGCTGTTTCATCCTCAAAATTGCAGCAGCTGTACATTCCCTGTTAGAAATAACAAGCAAAGAATTTGTTTAGCAAACAGTTCTGAGGCACAGGATATTATAATGTTCCCTTTGGTAACAGATTAAGATGCTTGAAAAATGTCTTGGTAAAGACTTGACACATTACCATAATAATATTATCATAAAGGTCTCTGTGCTTTGATGATGCAAGAGCACACACTGTAAGCTCAGCTAACCTTTCGCTGAGGTAATGGCAATGCTGACCTCACTGTTTGACTGTCCCATCAAATTTAACTGCCTTACAATTTCCTCTTAAGAAATGTTTGCTTGCTAGGGGGATTTAACGTTATTGTCATTCCTTTCACAGCGTAAGCAAAGAAGACAGATGATAATACAGAATTAATAAATAATCCATCTTCTGTCATCCACTTTCTCTGTTATCCATTACTATGAGAGATTGGGGTTTCATGAAATCCCTCTGTGTGTTCAGTGCTAATGCTGGATGTGCCATCACATTTTAGAAACTGCAGGAATTGTAAGAATGTGCTACAAAGTCCCATTCTATGGATTTAACGCTTGATTGCTATGGATCATTGTGTGACAGTCTTCGTTCTCGAACTAGCAGGTAACTAGAATAATAAAGAATGTAATTTTACTTGCAAATCATTTAACATTAGATTCCTTTCATAGGTTCATTTTAGTCTGTTTGCGTTTCTGATATCAATTGGCTTAATGTATAATGTATAACATAAACATAAGCCATCTTTTAAACCACAATCATGTTTCTTTTTTATTCTATCTTCTCTCTAATATTGGCAACATTTAATAAAACATATTTCGAAAAAACATTTTAACGTATGGGATTAATTAAATGTTCAATGCCATTAACACATTTATTCTTGACTTTAGACGTGTTTCATTTTGTTCTGATTTCTAAAAGCCGATCAGATCTTTCTCTGGTAATTAGAACTGACAGGAGCCACAGCATGCACACATGTACACACACCCCTAGCAGAGCGAGCATTTCTCAGTAAACAGAGAAGATATTCTGTATGGATCATTTTTTTATAATTTAAACCCAGACAGGAACTTTAACAAAAGTCATTTGCATTCCATGTATGGTGACATTTATCATTGAAGTTCAACAATGCAGTATCACCCACGAGTGAAACACAGTCCTGCTTATGTTAACGTAAAGAAGAACGAAGAAGAGCAGTCAAGCGGCAAAAACATCTTTACTCATGTACAATTACGTCTGTAAAATGTGGGTGAAGTTGTTATATTATTGATTTTTGCAGTGCAGACGAGTAAAGAGCAGTGCTGCATAACTCCACACATTCTGCTAGGAGTACTGCGACGCTAACTGCCGAGCCCAAAAATTACACCTGTTATTTAGTTCTCCTTCCTTAAAATGAAATGCATTAACATGTTATCTTCAAAAAATTTAAGAGATTAATCATGATTAACTATTTTATACAATGAACAGTCCTAATTTAAATTAGGGTTGTCAGCGAGTTTACTCACCCGACTAAAAGCCAGCAGGAAGTCCAGTCCTCTAGATCGGCCCAAACAATGTCGGAGCTTCCAGTAGACCAGATGCTCCCAAGCAAACACAAGTAAACTCAGGCCCATTGCCACCAGAAGCATGTAGAAGACCCCTGCCATGTTGTCTATGTCCAGCTTGGAACTCATGACCTCGATCTTATCATTATGACAAATTCCAGAGAGCCAGAGTCGTTCCAGCATGTCGATCTCATCTGAAAAAAAGGAAAAGATGCCAGAAGATAAGAAGCATGAGAGATGAGCAGACCTAAAAACTGGGGACAAGGAAATAAGATGGATAGTAGAGGGACACTAAAAGGAAATGAAATCAGGCGAAGAGAACGGGATTCCAAAACTTGTTGCCAAAAGTGTGTCTTTAATTCAAATCCCCAGACAGCAGAGATCCTGGTTTAGGTTTGCTTATTATTAAACTGTTCACAAAAAGGTGAAAATGGAAAAGAATAAAGAAAACGGGAAAAGAATCATGAAAGGCAAGGAAGAGGAAAGAGGTAGAGGTAGAGAAAGAGACACTGAGGAGGATAATAACAGCTTTGATGGAGGTCTGAAATGGCCCAGTTTTAAAGCTCTTGTGATAAGACGGGACCAGAGTAGTTTGGAGATGAAAGCTGAAGACTACCTCACAACAGTAGCCATTACTGCATTTATCAGAGCGAGGATGACACGGAAGAAAAGATACAGGCATGACAAGAGCATGTTTTGGGCAGAGAAAACCACACATGCATTTAGAGGTAGACTGTATATTGACAACTTTATTCCTCGCTCACATGAAACGAAACATACAAACATGACTGGACGGACCCACAGGTTAATTATATGTGTTTCAAATTAATGACAATACGGCCTGAACTGCGTCTTAGGTAATAGCTCGGATAATGGGAAACTTAATCACGCCAACTGAAATTTTAATGCTTCATCACATTTATTCAAATAGGCCAAATCAGCTCTAATGAGAATTCCAATCTAAATACAGGACGAAATTAAAAATCAAGTCTGTTCGACTACTTCAGAGTTTACTGAAGTGACCCCATGGCTATTTATTATTGTGTTCATTTGCTGTGACACTTTCTCTCATTTTTATTTATCATATTTCAGCAAGACTCTGCCAGCTCCCTTTCTTATTATTCAATCATAATGAAGCAGCTCACGGGTTTCCTCATCAAAGTAAAAAAGAGAAAGAAAAAACAACTGTATGCCCAGTGAACAGGAAACATTCACAGAACATTGGCTAATGTTCCCTCAAAGTTCTCAAAAAACGTTCTTGAACTAACATTAGTAGAACTTTTTAAATGTTATATATTATATATACCAAAAACGTTACTCTTAAGTTGTTAGTGGAACGTTTTAAAAACATTACAGAATTTAAAAAATGTTCAAATAACATTATTATGCCCAAGCAATAACGTTAATATGTCTAAAAAGACATAGAATTTTCAAAATAACATTTTAAACATTTTTGTGACTTAATGAAAATGTTAGGAATGATTCTTACGCCCTAAAATTGTTAGCTGCGCAATAGCATGTCTGTGTGTGTGTGAGAGAGAGTGAGACAGAGAGAGAGGAAGAGGGAGATAACACCACCAGAAACCCCAGACTGCACCAGAACACCACCAGTAACAACCACCTGGGGCAGATCATCACCAAAGACCCCCATCATCAAAAAGACATCACTCCAGCCAGAAAAACAACTCAGCCACCCCCTGCTGACAACACACCCAGCTCAGCACCACCTCCACACTGCAGGAGCTACAACCAGGCCATCAGAAAGAAGATGGGAAAAGAGTGAGATCAGATAACTGCTGGACTATCACCGATCAGCTGACAGCATGACTGTTTTTACATCATTTCAACTTCTGCTTACAAATTCTTGTCTGCCAGTTCAGCTATAAGTTCTTGTAGCTCAACTGTCAGAGCATTGCGTTAGCACCGCAAAAGGCTGTGGGTTCGATTCCCAGTGAACATACATACTGATCAAACAGCTTGAACGTGCTGTATGAATAAAACTTCGAATAAAAGCGTCTGCCAAATGCATAAGTGTAAATTGTTATATATTCCAATAAAGTATCTTAAAGTTTAGAAAGCTTTTGAACTGATAACTGACAATGAAGATCATCTGAAGTGAACACAGAATCCAACAACAGCAGCGACGAAATGAACAATATAACCTCACAGGAGATGTGAAGCAGAGCAGACACCACCACCCGCTGATCATTCTTCTCTTTTATGATCTCTTTATTTTTCTTGTCTTTTTTTAATCACACCTTCTCAACAAATGACTCTTACACTATCAACTACCCTATCTCACACTCAATTAAACGTTCATGTCTCATCTTGCCGTCACTCAATACACAAGCTTTCCACCCGTGAGACACAATAAGGGCTTGTGTTTCTGGACTTCAGAGTCACCTGCAACTGTGGCCCCTAACTGGCCCGAACAAACCACTAGATGATTGTACAGTATGTTCCACCCAGCACCAGAGGAGGGTCAGAGAGAGAGAGAGAGAGAGAGATTTCAAAAGCAACATTTAACACTTGTAATTAATCTGATTTATTAAATATTAACAAATTTTTACAGTTTTAAATTAAAGTGAATTAAGACCTATTTCTTTCTAAGCTTTCTCATTAGACTCTGTGGTATGCAGTTGTTCTCTCACCATCTCCAACCAGCTGCAGCAGTGCGAGGTCCAGCGGTCGCTTCCAGCGCGAGTTCTTGTGTAACGCGATGCCATATCCTGTTGTGGCGAACACTTTACCAGAGCCGATGGTCATGACTTTACAGCCCTCATCTTTACGAGCCATGTAGTTTAAGACAGCCGCATCATAGATGAATGCATCCAGTTTTCTGCAGAGAGAAGAAACAGGATCAGGCAGGCAGGAAATGACTGTGGGTTAACAGCCACTTCATGCGTGCATACCACTATTTTATTTGCAGGTGCATAATTAAATACCTCTGGAGTTTTCTGGGACACGCTTTGTTTCTTTGCCCTAACTGTGATAATATATGCGCACAGACGTATGGCAGGCTTTCTGCAGAGAATGATTGTATTGTCTGGCCGCTCGCTTTGTTGAAATGAGTGGCGTATAATAGGGGAACTAATTTGTGCGGGTGCTGGTCCTCAAATAAGCTCAGTGCAGAGCAGAGGCAGCTGAAATAGGCCCATAGAAGGAACTTCTAGATTGGCTGTCTGTGAGCGTCATGAAATTTCAGTTGTGGGCAAGCTTGGAAAAATAAAAATCTCTCCAAGGTTTAGATTTTTTATAACCTATAAGAATACATCTATACTTACTGTATAAGAGGTCTTATAGGCTTTCTATAGGGTTCTTTTGATTTTGGTCTAACACATCCACTAAGCAACCACCCAAAGCCCCATAAAAACTGCGTGGCAACACCCTGACAACCTCCCACAACACCTCAGCAGTGTGGAGGTGACCTCTGTATGAGCAAGCACCACTTCCGAAAAAGGAAAAATCTGGTTTATTTTATCTTATTACTGCATATTCATAATATTGAATGATTCATCAGTCGCTTGACATAAATAGCAGAAAAATAAATTATTTTTCAGAAGTCAAGGAGGCTCATTGGTCATGCCACACCAGAGCTCAGACTCGCTGTATGTGCATCAATATTTCTCTTATCTTTGATCATATTTTTCCCAACCTTCTAACATACTAACATCTGTTCAGCCCAAACTCGTACCGACGGCTTATTACAGACTTTTTCGTTTCACTACCTTAGTTCGACGATCTTTTAAGCACACCTTGAGGTTATTAACAAGCTCGACTCGGCCCTCCAAAACCACAAAGAACAATATTAGCATTCAGGATGGCAGGTTTTGTCAGAAGTGTTATATCCAACAAAATAAAGCCCGTGGGGGAAAATGAGTCACACATTTGCGAGGGCCAAAGCAAAAGAACAAAACACACAAAGGCAGATATTTGATAGTTCACAATACTGTCCCATAGAGAAACACAACTGAATAGGAAAGCCAATACTGTGAACCTTTGAAAATCAACTGGTGAGCTTGTAACCCGGCTTGTTGACTTTCTACAGCTTGAAAGTTAAAAGGTCTCACAGATGAATGAATTACGAAATCCACACAAGAAATTTAAAGACGGAACACCGTGATCCTACATTCCAGCTGACAGGAATGAACCTTTTTTAAGCTCGATCGTGGGGCGATGCATATTCATGCTCTTTATATGCATAATGCAGTGACTTGAGCTTTAGATAGCACGGCCATAGTCACACATGCTCTTGTGCACATAAACTGTCTGAATGCTGATCCAAGAGCAGCAAGGCAGTTTTAATGATAAAACGCTGCTATTTAACAATTCTGGGACTATAACTGCGTCTTATGATGCAGAGAAGCCAATGAATAATACACAACTGCAGAATTGCTCCTTTCGGTGATTAAACGCTACCAGAGGAAAAACTGAATGATGGGAAATCACATGCTCTTTGTATAATGATAACAATGTCTAGCAAAGCTTTCTAAAAGTTTGGCTTTTCAGACTAGCAGCACACATTGTGCTGTTAATGATTGTAATAATAGGAATCAATGAACTATCATTAGAGGCCATTTTGTAAGTTGCCTAAAGAAGCCCAAGTGTGGCTATTGAGCACGGGTTTGCAAACGGTAATTTCATTTGTACTGTAACAATTACGGTTAAAGAACAAGCGTGTGGTGGAAGCAGAAATCCCTGGTCCTGTCGGTGACATTGCACCAGAGATGAAAGTCAGTCTTCACACCCGTCTTCAAAATGGAGACGAAAAGCGACAGCCAAGAAAATAATTAACGCCTCTGTTGTGATCCATCATGTCACCCACATCCGTCAATTACTCGCGAGCACATCTGTTTTCCCCGCTGCCTAAAAGAACATCCTGATTCGCTGGGACACGATTCGCCGGGACTGATTTAGGGCCAGTTTTAACACTCGAGTCGTAGGGCTTTATTTTTTGAGAGCTTTTTCATTTGCCAGGCTGGACACGTTAAGAAACTTCAAAGCACAAACACATTCCGAGAAATATTCCGCAGTTTGTTTGATTTCAACAATATACATAGTTTTCAAAATTATGAGAAAAGTTTAATTTAGGATGAACACCTGCTTGTCAGACTTTGTGGAACATGTTCGTTTTTAATTGAACAAACTACAGCTGTGGTTTCTCTGCCAGAATGCCTGTGTGAACCTCATACATCATACATCCACTCAAAAATAACCTGGGGACCAGTTTGCTAATAGTCAATGAAAAACACTTAGGAAAAGCATCAAAAAGGTTTAACATAAAAAAACAGCCTTTCTTAATCTTTGTAGTGTTTTGAAGAATTGGCCAATTGGGATTACAAAGAGGATACAACAGCTTATAAACAGATTTTTATTTAGAGTGCATTGCAGTGCGGTAAAAGTCCAGTAACACAAGCTCTTAAAAGGATAGTTCACCCAAAATTCAAAATTGTTCAATCATCTCTTCACCCTCATGTCATTTCAAACCCCATATGAAAACATATTTATTTTTAATTTTATTCTGTGGAACACAAAAGAAGATATTTTGAGAAACGTCTCAGTGTTTCAGTGTCCAAACAATGGAAGTCAATGCGTGACACTGATGTTTAGTTACCAACATAATTCAACATATCTTCTTTTGAGTTCTCAGAGGTAAAGGAGACATACAGGTTTGGAATGACATGAGGATGAGTAAATTCCATAGTTCATTTTTGGGTGCCTTTAAGTGTCTTATTATTACAAAAGCAATATGATGCCAAGCATATTTTCATTAGACGTAACAATCACAACAAACAAGTATCTTCTGCCAAGCAACATAAAACACATTAAAAAAGAACTGATGTGCAAACATCAGCCATTTCATACTAGACCCTCTTTCAAACCGTCATCATTTACTTACCCCGTCTTTAGGTTGTCGATGGCCTCTTCGACGCCCCTCTGGTTGTTTCTCACCATGTACTGGTGCATGTTGGGATAGTTGCTTCGTATATTCTCCTCCGTGCTTCCGTTTGGGACGGTTCCGAAGCGCAAGGGAGGATATTGCTCAGTGGGCTGCTGGAACTACAACAACAGAGGAGCACCAGTGGGAGAGACTTCATTAGGTTTCTGAAAAATGAGTCGAGTTTACGCCATTGAAATCCAGTTAATTATTCATTTGGCTAACTACGACTGCAAACCCAAAGGGAAAAAACAGAAGTGAAACAAAAGAAAATTAAGTAATTGTGTTATGATTACAGAGCGATGATTTATTTGCATAATTTAGCCTAGATTGTCCCACATACTGTAAACAAAGATGTGGTTGATATTCAATAGAGACACATATGGTGTGTGCGGGCATACAGGTAACTGCTAGAAAACGTTCCTTTTAGCTCATGTGAAGCTTCTAAACATGCATGCCTGGATTTAACTAGCACCAAAACACTAATAATAAATAACATATGCTTGTCTACCTTCTTGTCACTGAGGCCGGATACAGTGTCAATGTATTCTTCCTGAATCATGAAAGCTGCCAGGTTAGCAGTGTAGCTGGCCAGAAAGATGACAGCGAAGAAAGCCCACACCAGCACCATAATCTTGCTGGTGGTTCCTCTCGGGTTCTCCACTGGAACAGAGTTATTAAACACCAGAGCCCACAGCAGCCAGATAGACTTGCCTATGGTGAACTTTGACCCTCCTGCCTCTGGAGAGGAGAATACGGGACAACAATGAGACATGGCTTATAATGACATAGATGGTGATATCAGCAAGACACATGAGAGAGGGAACAAAGCTTAAGGTGTTGTGGAGCATGTTTACCCTGATCTTAATCTGTTTAAGTAAAGAATTCTTTCATTGCTGATTGCTTTCATATCAGTGGCTAGAGATGAAATAAACAAACATACTCTTCCCACTCTGTAAGCTTCGGTTATATCCGACAGGGCTGAAGAACTCGAATATGAAGACTGTCACAGCCACCACAGACAGACACATGACGAACATCATTACCCACACAGCTGGGCTGTACGGCTCTATAATGGTGGAAAAAATGTTAATTGAAAACAACAAAACTATTGTAAGGAGTCATACATTTCATTTTTTTAATTAATTAAGTCAATTTCAAGGGGTTATATATTACATATTTTTTCATATCATTTCAAATCGTTCCTTGAGGACCACTTACTGTATTTTCAGCAAAAATAGTCAAACCGTAAATTAAAAAGTTAATTTATGTCTCTACATTTCCCCACTAATTAAAAATGCCCAATCAACTTACAGAATACCCAGTTAACCCAGTCAAGCAGTAAATATTACAGTAAGTAAAGTGCTGACATGGTGCTTGTAAAACAATTATGAATCAGGAGTTCGACTCCTAGGGAATACACATATTGATAATGTTTATCCTTGAATGCACTGAAAGTCATTTTGGATGAAGCCTGTGCCAAAATCATAAAGTAAATGTTAAAACGAGGTCGGTGACATGTCCTCTTATGCTCTACCAAGGAAAGCAGATGGTGAAACAGTGCCGTTACTACGAGAGACCATGACACTGATGCCGGTCTCCACAAATGGGACAGAGAACTCCACGACCTCCGACCTCTCTTCATTGATCGTCAGGGAGCCGATGGCCATGTCTGCCCGCTTGGACACCACCTGGTGATGTAAGAGGTTCATGATATTAGGAATGAAGATAGTTTACCCATTTTTAAACAAGGTTGAGCAAGGTTGGTAAATCGTACTTGGTTACAGTAATAGTCTTTATGATAATAGGCTTAATTGTAATGAAAATAATGCCAAGATTATGAATGGACCTTCATTTTTAATAAACCAAATCTCATGTCTAATTAAAGCTTTGAGCCTGCCACTTCAACAACGTCATTATTCAATGAAAAACTTTTCACAGTAGACTTTGTGATAATTTGAGGTCAACAATTTCTCCAGTGATAAAATGAGGGTCTGACCTCCCCGACCATTCCATTCCACTCTCCATCGATGTTCTTTCCATGTCTGCCGTTGGTCACCAGATAGAGGTCATAGGTGAAACCCACTATTTTAGCCAAGCGCTTGAGAACATCAATACAGAAGCCTTTGCAGCAGTGCTTCATGGACTGAATGCCCTCAGCAACCATGCTGTAATTGAAAAGAAGAAAAAGAGGAACAGAAAGAGACCATTCACAAAAAGAAATGACGTAAAGAAGCCAAGCCAAAAAAGAGTGAAATGAACATCGCTGCTTAGAATTCAGGCAAACGCACATGTTCTAAACCTAATCTATCAGCATAAAGCCTTTAATTCTAAAGTAAAGATGCCATTTAAAAATACAAACACTTCTCCAGACAAACTAGAGGTGTTATCCAACAAAAAACAGGGTTATTATTCTACATTTAATTGGTAAATCTGGCAAGAAAATCCTGAGTTACGTTCAAACCTCAAAAACGAACAATGACGCTGGTTATCATGACCATAAAGATTTTTTGCATCGTTTCATTTTATTTGCATTTTCATGCCAATTTAATGGCACATTTCCCACTCAAATTTGATGACTACAATGAGATTATCTGGATGTTTCACTTTTTTGCGATTTGCATTATTCTCAATAGTTTATTAGATTAGATTTATTAAAGAAATATTACCATACATTTTTTATTTTAAAGGCAGTACAAAAGCACTAGCTTTTAGGATTGACATAATACATATTTTCTTTTTACTTGATTGAAATCAGATTTTATGTGCATTACAGCAACGAGGATTTGGGAGGTTTGTCATGAAAATAAATGTCACAATGCAAAACATCCTAATGTTCCTAAAACGCTTCATTTTCCAATGAACAGAATCTAATTTCTTATTTCTTTCTTATAATTGTGGAGCTGAAATATGGCCTGGAGATATTCGTGGAAGTGATTGTGAGATTCAGCCAGGTGCTGTGTAGTCGACCAGGAGAAACTAGAAGAAAATTCTCTATTTAAATAAAGTAAATGAAGTAAAGTGCACGAAGGCAAACCTATCATTGATCAGCCATTTCCATTTCTGCTTACATTTCTAATTTATTTAAATTCCATCAGTGCTGGTGACAGAAGGGGAATGAATGCCCCTGAGGTAATTTGCAACATCTGCATATTCACTGCCACATTTGCCAAAGTGATAACCTCAAAGGTTGAACATTTCCAAGCTAGAAATCCACAGACTGATCCCTGACCTGCTGTTGAGTGGCATACGGCACGGCACCGAGTCTCTGATGCAGGAGCCTGTTCCGGGATCAGCAGGTTCGACGATAACGAAGGGCCTCTCCTCCAGCGTGACCACGCGCAAGTGCTGCGAATCGTCCAGGGGCTTCAGAAAGGGGCCATAACGGGACCAGGGTGGGTATCGCAGACGCAGCACTCCGTTTTCCCACCAGCCTACCTGCAGCAGTAATGCGATGTCATTAAAATGGTACAGGAATTGTAAAAATTGTCCTGAAAACTCATTTTTTATTGTGCTACTGTTTTCTTAACTCCGTTGTAACTGGGTATTAGGTTTCCATTTCAAACTGTCAAACAGTGCAAGAATACCAACATGGTTTTCGCAGAACTCTCCTATTGCTTATTGACATTTGCAGAGAAAATGCGTTATGCGCAATCATTTGTAACTGCCACTCGATTGTATTCGAGTGCACTTCTGTATAACGATTTCTGTTCTGAGAGTAATTTAACATAACAGACATGTTATTGATAAAACAGGAACACTTTTATGTATTAAATAGTTTAAAGCATGTAATAAAAAAAACAGCATTTACAATTCATAGCTTATGTTTAATTTGTTTAACAATCGATTTTGGGTTAAAGAAATGAAAAAAATAGAAACCTTCGAAGTTTGATCATGACATCACAACATGCTAATGCTGTTGTGTACGAACAATTAAAGCTGGTCATTTTAAAATGAAGATACTTGTGTTCATAAAGCTTTTATGAAACAGCTTCCAAATGACAATTCATTGAAAACAGTGCCATACAAAAGTGCAGCTTGCTGTTTGATATTCATAAGACTTTTGCACATTTTGCTGGCTTATGTAAGACCTTTTTTAGGTTATAATGTAATTTCAAGTGAATCAATGCAACTTAGAACAAAATGTATTGTAATGCAATATAAATTTGCATATATTTATTCTTCGATTCACTTCGGTCCCTCCAGCATGCGACACAGTTTCATTTCGAATGCATTCTTCACGTTCCATTTATATTGCATTTAAGTGGCAGGGCAAAATGCGAGCTCGCTCGGGTGCCGCATTTAAAACAGTTAACGACAAGCGTGAATATCTAAACGCATTTAAGCGTGCTAATGGCTCCTCCCCTACCTCCTCCCAGCCTCTTCCTGCCATGTAGGAGATAACATCCAATAGAGGATTGGCCAGATAACCGTCATTATTAAAGGAATAGTCACGTCCAGATAGAGTTATGTTACTGAAGAACCTGCAGGAGGAAGAGAAGAAAAAAAGTGGGGTGATAAAGGAGGAGTCTGAGTGAAAGTGATAAAGAAAAGGAGAGAGCAGAGACAGATAAAGAGTGATAGATGGAGCTTCCATTAGTCACCTCTCCACTCAGGATACAGTGTGTGTGTGTGTGTGTGTGTGTGTGTGTGTATTTGTGCTGAATGCTTAAGAGACTCTTAAGTAAACCTCTTTTGTTGAACATTAAACAGAAATGACAACAATGAATCTCAATGAATTTAAAAATTAATTGTCCGAAGAACAGAAACTGAAGGATTGACATACTGGCTAACTTGCTGAATAAATGAGTAGACAGTAAAGATGGATGGACAGATGGAAGGTGTTAAAAACACATTATGAATTAATGAATAATGAATGGAAAAAGAATAGAGAAAATTTAAAAGGATGGATTCATATAGACGGACGTTCATGAATGAATAAATGAAGGAATGAACTAGTGAAAGAATAAGCAGGAGGGAAATCTGGATGGAGGTGACTGTGAAAACTTCATGAATGAATTAGTAGAGAGAGGATCTGGAAGGATGGATGTTTCATTGATGGATGAAAAATGAAGGTTAGTGTAAAGAATGGACTCCATGAATGAATAAATAAATGACATGACTGAAATAGCAAATAAATAAATACAGAGAAATTGGACAAGCAGATAGGTGACTATGAGAAATGGATTGGTGGATGAATCAATAATTCAAAATAGAAGGGTATGGCAAAGTAGAAAATAAATCGTTTGAAATAAATAAAAATAATAAACTAATAAATGTGTAAAGAGAAAAACTGCAGAGACGAGAAACCTGTGAACATCACAACAGAATGAATTAATGAATCTGAGGATGATGAACTGGGTGGATGAAGAAGTCACAGCATGCCTCGAGGCACTGCAGTCATGGCTCAGACTGCACTTTTATCACGCTTCCAGATCGAAGGCAGGACGCGGCAGTCATCTCGCCCAGTGCCTCGTTTTCAATATTCAGTGTCTGGAGCTCTCTGGACACTGCAGAGATGCTCTTGTTAGTCACCATGACAACTACGAGCCCAAGAGTAGCTCAGAAACTCTGGAAGTGAGGGATGTTAAACGTAAAGACGATCACAACACACCATCCTTCTCTCTCGGCACGTGGAAACCACTTCTCTCGTCTCAGATTTGTCAGCGGTTTTCTTTTCAGTGGCGAGGCGGTAATGGTCAGAGAAAAAGACTCTTTTAGCGGCTCGTTTTTCATTTTTATTTTAGCCCATCATTTCACGGGACGCTCGGCCTGTTTTATGAGATTTGTCTCCTAAGTCCTGCTGCTTCTGTCTTAGGGAGAAATTGTATTTGATATCTGATCCATAATTTATGTCAGGCTCTATATAAGAGATCATGTTCATTTCAGAGTGTTGGTGGGAATTATGGGTACCGAGAGCTCTCGGTTTAATGCCCCGTTTAATTGAATGTGAGCGCTATTGCTTAGCCAAACTTTATTCCTGCTCCTTGGAATGGTGGGCTAAACGCTAAGGAATATGAGATCCAGATTATAAAAGACTCATTTTCAAAGTTCATTTTGCATCACACGTTTTGCATAAAACACACCCACGTGCCCAGAACTTGAATTGTAACCAAACCAAAGCACTAATAGGTTCACTAATAAGTTCAATTCTATCTCAGGTTTCTTTGATCTATCATACATAATATTTCATCTGGAGGGACCATAAATATAGCTTGATTAATTTATCCATGAGTGCCATGAGGAGCGTGACGGTGTTAACAACCTCGACTCTGCAATACCAGCACTCTCACTTTTTCCATTCTCGTGCTCCAGACCCCTGCAAGGTTGTCATAGCGACACATCCAATGACATTACATGTGTTCCGCTAATGCTTTACAATGTGGGGCGAACAAACAACCTAAAGCACAGCACGTAGCGGAATACAGATGTCACTCGTGTCATCGCGACGGAAAGGAAGAGCACGACGGCAAATGAAACGCGGCAGTGTCGACGTAGAAAAAGTGAAATGAGAAAGCCTGGAGACACGAGAAAAAGCGCGAGACATACATACTACGACAGGATGAGAAGGGAGGTGCAGAAGAAACAGATACAGCACCCGAGGACATGAGCAGGAAGTGATGTGTTGTGAATTAGCACATGCTGATAGACAGTGGAGACAGAGAAGACAGAGAGAAATAAAAGCAAGAGGAGAGAAAGGAGGAATCTGGTGTTTAAACATCAGAAACATTTGAGGGGTTTTAATGAATCCATTAAGGAGGCATTATGTATGGCATTGGCCTCTACCAAAGCTGTGTGTGTGTGTGTGTGTGTGTGTGTGTCGTGTGTCAAAGCAAGAGCATCTCAATATGGCTGTGCACACTGGAAATATGGTGAGACAATGGGTAAAAATCAAACAGAGACAGAGACAGGACAGGCTGTGTTTCAAACCCTACCCAGCTGCCAACCTAGATAGCATTTCTGGAAATCACAGGCTCAGTTGAACGTTCATTTTTAAATGAATGCTCGAAATAGGAACATCCAAATGTGAAAAGGCCAACCAAAAATGCTGTCTGGATAGTGACCACTTTGATGTCCAAAAATGACATCTAGGTACAAACATTCAAGCATGCCTGTGAAGTCCAAAAAGACTGTTTAGAAACATATAATACGGCTATAAAATTGGTGTTAATGTACTGTAAGAACATTCTAAGATATCTGCAATGAGTTAAAATGAATCACTTTAAAAATGTTTGAATGTACTCATAAAGCCCAAAAATGCTGTCTGGGCAGCAACATTGGAACACATCCATAAAACCCACAAATGATAAATCTATACAAAAATATTAAAACTTTCCTATAATGAATATGATGTTCAATGGGACAGCATTCTGCCCATACACAGAATGCAGTATGGGCAGAAACATTTAAATGTGCCTATGACACTCATAAATGCAGGAACGTTTACGAGCCGTTTACACTGTGGACCATATAACTATAAAGTTTTAACTACAGCGCTAGAGGAATGATAACATTGGGATTCCATATTCAGAGCGATTTTTTTTCCAGCTAATGAACAATAAAACATTGACAGCCAATCAAATTTAATTCAAGTTTAAAGGGCTCGTGCATTTACCGCAGTGCGCTAGCTTAGAATAAACATAGCGTTATAGTGTGTTGATGCAGACGCTAATAATTATCGTTATAGTAATCTTTATAGTTAGCGTTCGTGGTGTAAACGGGCCTTTAAACATGTCAATGCTACCCGAAAATCAAACATGCCTATAATACCCAAAAATGCAATCTAGATAATAGAGCAACTCAGTAGGTACTGAAACACAGCCGGAGAGCGACACAAACACAGAGAGAGAGGGAGGAAGTTTGCTCAAGATTTTCAATACCGCTTCAGCATTCTGCACAGACAGCAGGAGTTAATGAGAGGATGTGGGTGTGGAAGTGAGCGCATGAGGGATGAAACAGACCTTGAATGAGTGAGCGAGTGAGCAAATGCACAAGCAGGCGTGCAAGTAAATAACACCGGACAGTGAGTGAGCAAGCGAGTTAGACAGTGAGAGTAAGACTGAGTCTGAACCCATGTGTGTGGGTACAGATCTGTTCCAGCAGTGACAGTCTGTGATATTTCCTTCTGCACTCTGCGCACCATAACCAATTATCCTATTTACATGCAAAACGACACTGCATGCGTGCCTCTTTAGAGCCGCCCGCAGGGGGAAGACAGGAACCGAGAGAAGAAATGAAGGGATGAGACAGTGGGGGCCAACAAAAGAGGTGGCAGAAGTGGTGGGGTGGCAAAACTATGAGATAAAGAGATAGAATTAGAACGAAGACAGTGATGTTGATGTGAAGTTCTTATGAAACCATTGAGGGGTGTGAAGAATTTATGAGTGTGTAAGAGTGAGAAGACATGGAATGAAATGAGAACAAGAAAATGTAAAGATCAATGTGGACTGACAAGAGATGTTTTGAAAGAGAGAGGAAAAAACTGCTTAATCTTACAGCAAAATATGCATACTTCCCTACTGTAGAGTATGCAAAAAGCATGTACTGTATGTGAAATGAGTTGCACGTCCAAATATGCGGTATTCATGATACAGTAGGAAAACAATAACCACTTGGCATACTGCCTCTGCCAAGAACCGTGCCACTTCTGAACACTTTTCTATCCCATACTGCCATGGGAGATAAAGCATATAATGCCTAAAGTTAAAAAACAAAGCAAAATGAGCCAGACGACTTTTATCAAAGTTCTTTCTCATGAGTAAATTAAAGTTAAAACGCAGCAAATTTAAATGCAGCTAATTAAAAAAACAGATAACCTAAAAAGAGGAAGAAATACATATGGAAAAGAGACAGAGGATGGACTGTGAACAAGTGAGGCAGTCTGTGCAGGAGTGCAGGTGAGCATCCATCACCTGAAGCAGTAACAGAAAGTTACCAGCAGGGGGCAACACGTCTGTATCAATGTGCTTACTCATTCGCTCCTCATCCTCTGTCTGCCTCTAACAACTGATTCAAAAACAGCTTTGAACTGCCTCCATATTCAATCTACTGCAAAGACATCAGATAACGCCGTTCGCAGATCAGATTGTAATACAGTGTGATGGTGTGAGGCATTTCTGACTAATATACTGCAAGCCTGCGCTGTTGCTTGAGCAGCAGATCATCTCTGTTTGCAGGAGGGAAATGAGGCAAAGAAATACAAATCAATGTAAGATTGAATTATTTGTTTTCCTCAAAGATAGACCTTAGATGAAGTCTATTCATCACGGAGTCAATATTCCAGCTAATACTGTTTATATTGCTCATGTGATCACTGTGATCCGAGTTCAAACACAGAGGGCTGGGCAGGGGAGGGTCTTAAACCCCATTAGCCATGAAGAAATGGATGATGCTCACTTCAGAAAAAAGGCACTCCAAAATCAAATCGAAGAAACTGTTTTGTTCACAGCTGCAATCCGTAACTTTTGCCTCTTTGTCGCCATCTCTGTTTGAACCATAAAATTGCAGATTACTTTACATACTTTGTTAAGTATGTTGAAGTCGAATGAAGCCAAACTAACATTTCCCAGGAAATCGGAACCAACAGTTCAAATTATAAATCATTATTTAAAACTTACTGTTGAGAATCGGGGTAAGAGATTGAATTGAACACTGATCTGTCATGTACTTGCTCAAAAACTAATTTTTGCTTATTTTTAATCATAAAAGATCTTTAGTAGAACCTATGTAGGACAAGAAGTAACTGTTAAAAAATGACCGGGATAGTCTGGGATATATTACACTCCAAATTCAATAAAAAATATGAAATTATATTGCAAATATTGTAAAAAATTATAAAAAATGATATATGAAAAATAATGTTGCAATGTAAAAAACAAGTGAAACAGAAAATGGATGGATGATAGGCTGACGCCTGATACACTAATCTGTTTAAATTCAGCAAAGACAAACACGCAAAAAATCTATAAAGTGAAAAACGATATTATTATTTTTACTTGAATCCAATAAAAAGGCACTAAAGTCAGACATGAGTTTTTTTTACATGTAGTTTGTTATTAGAGGGCAAAATTAGAAAGCAAAAAATGTAAATGCGCAGGAATCCCTCGTGAAAACAAATGTGAGTGGTGTATACTGTAGATTCTGTGCTCAGTGCTAATGAATGGAGATCAATGGGAAAACGGTAAGCAAAATACAGCAAGAGCTGTAAAAGTCTATGACTCCACACACACAAGTGAGAGGCCGCCGGTGGGCCTGCCTTTAGGACTAGATGTTGCAACACTGAAAACACTGAGACACAAACCGCTTTCAAGTGAAGAATAAAGTTGGATTTTGGTTACTCCGGGCATGCGGAACTCATATCAAGTAAAATCTAATTAAAAACAGTGCTGGTGCTGGAGGAAACGCTTAATACGGAAACTAACTGGTTGGTTGAGTTAACTAAGCCTCACTGTTGCCTAATGTTTAAAGACAGGGTAGGCGATATTTTCCAGAAACATTTTTGCTGGTTGAAAGTCTCCTAACATCCTGATAGCAATCTCTAAGTGGTCTAAAAATATTTATATAACTATAGATCTTCTGTGGAAGGTGCAGGACCATAAAATGTTCTTCCAATCACTGCATTCGGTCTGAATGTAATGACAGGATGTCCTACCTGCCTGTCAGACTATGTATTTGCATACCTCCATGTACTACTGGTCTCTTGTGCGTTCAAAGCATGCTTGCTATTGCTAGGAATTCTCCGAAATTGTCTACCCTAGCTTTAATGATTGACTTTTGAAGGTGGTAAGGAGATTTATGATTCCCTTAATTCATGCCCGACTGACAGGAAACACTTTGGCGAGACCCACACCTCCCTCTCAAAATAAGAGACAAGTTGATGGTGCTGTTTGAGGCCACAGTTTTTTGAGGATTGAGTGATTTGTGGGAAACATGACTGACAAGCTGCAAATCCCTGCAGTATGGCCTGTCAAACACAAATCAAACGCAGGTGGAGGGCGTGTGTGTGAGCGAACGCAGGTGAAGTCATCGGGGTCGGGAATGAAAACAGGGACAGAGAACCGTGAAAACAGACAAACAGAGAGTTTTGATGCAGTCATCACATTTATGCTGTCTCGCTTTTCTATTCATTGCAGCTCTGAATACTGAAATACAAGAGATGAAATAGGAACTCATTAGAGATTTTTATTTTGCTGCCCAGTTTAAAGCCATTTCTCTCACATTACAAAGTGAATGTGGTGTTCATACATATTTAACAGCAGTGATGCACGGCTTGAAATAATAATAAAAATGATTTCAGTTTACGGTAGGTGAGGGAGGTGAGGGAGATGTATTACAAAGAAAACAAAATGCAACAAATATTTATTAAAAAAATTTTACCATTCATATTGTTTATTGTAAATTTTCCTAGAGTGTGACTAGTCTTCATTGGTCAGTACTTTTATTATTATTTTAAATGTAGCTGTGAATTTTAATTAATTTGTTCACAAATATTTGCCAAAATAAAAATCCAAGCTTTCCGATATAAAAATCCAAGGCAAATAAAAATCCATTCAACTTTCTCACCTGATTCTATCTGGTACCCTCCGGGTTTGGTTTCCATCCATCATGCAGTTCCCGGCGAAGCTTGTCCCTCTGGCCCCACCGTATTCCCTGCGTAAGGCCATGGCTCCGTGCGTCAGTACAGACACGCCCTTTGCGATGCGTCGCCGTGGTTCATCCCTCCATCCCTGGGGTCTCACGGCAAACAGAGCCTTGGGCAGACCTTCCAGACCCAGTCCTGAAAGAGCCGGTCCTACCGCAAACCACATGTGTGAGGGAGTGGCCTGGCCAGATGACCATGCCGCCTTAAAAATATGCTCCGCCTCTTCCTGTGAGCAATACAGGAGTCGCACCTATCGAGACAGAGCAAGAATGAAACCAATCTTCAAGAGTTTTTGGTTTCATTTCACAATCAACATGAAATTCAAATTTACCTTATACATTTATCATAACACATGCTTGATCTTACTGTGCACAATTCATTTAATGGTAAACATTCGGAAGAGAAAACAGGTTTGTATTCATAATCGTTCATCCTTGAAAAGGTAATAACTTCTTAATAACTTCTTGTGTATTTTTCTTAGAAAAGGCAAAATACACAAATTAGATCTGTTCATCATTGACTATTTCTCATAACCCCAATGAGATTAGATGCATGAGACCAGGTTTCCCTGAGAAACAGACTGTAGCAATCTCACGTGTCTCTAAAGTTTAAGCCACAATCTTAACAACATGTCAAACTGTACTCCGATTTGCTCACACACTGAAGTCTGCAACATAAATCTGAACTGAAAACTTCAAGCCTCCTGAGCAATAAAGTTTGCTCCTTTGAAACAACCTACTTTTTCAGCTGACCTCACCAAGCCCTCTTATATTTCACTCCCTCTCCAACCACATGACATTTACCCAGCTAACAATTTTATGTTGTAAGAACGTTTCCCTAATGTTTCCATTAAGTAACAACAACATTTAAAAGAGGGACATTCAAAACGTCCAGTTTTTAAAACATTCCACTAACTACCTAAGAATAACTTACATGATATATAACATTAAAAAACGTACTGACATTACTGCAGGAACTTTTTGGATAACATTGAGAGAACTTTGAGAGAATGTTAGGCAACATTCTTAGAACGTACCCTGTTAGCTGGGTGAAGGCACCGTCCAGCTGACTATGCTATTCATTCTGGTAAAGAACTTTTCCAATCAATTCCCTATTGATTCATTCAAGTCCTGTCCTACATTTTTTACTTTTCATTGAGTGTCCTGCTTTACTCTGAAATCGCCACATTATGGAAATGCCATTTCATGTCGACATTACATGCACCAGCACAAAGGATAAACATATTATTTGTGTATAATAATTAAATAATTCCAGTAACTGTTCTATTTGGACAAAATAAAGTCTAAGAATAGCAAAAGAACAGCATGATCTGGTCGGCTTGTTATTTGTGTGCCATCCGGTGCTTTTCAATATGCTTAGCATGACCATGAGTTTCCGAGAACAGACAGTGCTGATAAATGGTGGTGTGTGAAGACTTCTTCTCAAGGTTTCCTTTCAGAGAAGCTCCTTTCAGAGAAGGTCAAACATGTCAGACTTCCTAAAAATGCTGATATGTGCAGACGTGTTGTCGTCTTTCTGGAGTCAGGTTGCATACTCCACCTGTTGACATGTAGCCACAGGCTCCTGACGGGGAGATAAAACGACTTTCGATAGGCGAGTTGTTGACTGGTGACCTGCACTCCTGCACCGATTCCAAAACAACTGCAGCAAAAGTAGCGGAGTGAAATCAATAGTCTATTGGTGAGAGGTTGTTTTTTGAGTTCATAAATGCTTGACAGAAAATTCAAACTTTCAAGTGTAATGGCTGCAGTGTTTTGAAAACCTACAGCCCTTCAGTTACATAATAGTAACATTTTAAAATATTTAAATATTAAGGGAATATAACAGCACCAGAATCACTGAAAAAATAATGATGGTTTTCAGAAACGTTTCTCAAACATTTTTTCCATGGTCCAGCCAAAAAGGTACCCAACTTACAATTTTAGGTTTTAAAACCATTCCCCTAACGTTTCCATTAAGAAACGAAAAGATTAAATAGAGGTTTATAAAACGTTTTACTAACAACTTATAAGAATAACATTTTTGATATATATATATATATGTATATATATATATATATATGATATATAACATTAAAAAGGTTCTGCTAACCTTACTGCAAGAATATTTGTTGATAACTTTGAGAGAACATTTAGAAAACAGCCAGCGCTTTAAAAACCTTCCCTGTCAGCTGGGTAGTCCCAACCCAAACCCAAAATCAATTGAGTCAGTTTGCTTAGTCAGGCCTCTCAAACAAACAGATTGTAATTGGATTTGGTACCATTGCTGGCACAAAAAAATCTTACAATGCAGCTTTAAAAGAACAATTAACTTTTTTCTTTCATAGAACACAATGGCTATTTTCTTCTATATCATGAAATTGAAGGGACACAGCGTCCGTAAAGGTCCAGATACACAAAACCAGCACATCAATAGTATCATAAAAGTGGGCCAAACAGCTAATGCATCTCAGGTCTCCTGAAGTCATGAAGAATCACACCATCTTATTGATTTCTTGGCGTAAAGACCAGATTGAATTAAGTTTTTACTTGAATACGGATCTTTTGTGTTCCGCCATATGGGTTTGGACTGACACAAGGGTGAAAAATAAAGTTAAAATTTGTATTTGTGAGTAAACGGTTTATTTAACATGTGATAAGAAGGTACAGTAGATGTTTGGTGTGTGGGGGGGTAGTATCCAACATCCTGGACTTTTCTGTTAAAGCTTATTAAATGAAAATACAGCCACTAAGCTTATATTTCAAAGTGAAATAGAGACAATCACCAGAGGCAGAGTTGTTACATTTTATAACAAAGCGCACTGATACCATCTGCACTTTGATGTAGTCTGTGTCTGTCGGGTCCTTACAAAACCTGAAGTGACTTTTAATCACTGTGAGAAAAAACGAAAATCTATCACAGCATCAGCCGACCTCAATTTTTTCCTCATTTTTTTCTGCCGTGTGGTGACCGTGACGGACACTTTGAATATGGCCCTGTATCACTCACTGATTAGGGTCTGAACGTCTGACTGCTTGGACACTGTGGAGAATTAATCAGTCGGGTTGGTGAATGCAGTGAATGTCTGCTGGCATGGCCGATCCTGTGGGGAATTGAGTCGGCCACCTTAAGGTCAGCTGGAAACTGTCATTTAATGTCACGCTGCTCAGTAACATTACGGATGCCGTCTCCTGTTTCGTAGGTCGCGCGACCTCCTTCTCTTTGGGAGCCTTTACGCAAAGGCCACAGTGCCAAACAGAGAGAGACCGAGAGACAGACAGAGAGAGAGAGAGAGAGAGAGACAGACAGAGAGTGAGTAAAAGAGAGAGAAAGAAATAAACAGACACAGAGAGAGTGAGAGAGACAGAAAAGAGAGTGAAAGAGAGAGAAAGAAATAAACAGAGAGAGAGAACACAGAGAAAGAGAGTGAGAGACAAATGAGAGAAATGAAAGTAAGTAAGAAGGAAAGAATGAAATGGTTACAGCGCGACAATCAAGCAGCTTAATCAAGAAAGCAGGTTGGAAATATAGAGGAAGGGACGTATGTAACACGTAAGGGGCTATCATATGCAGCTGATATTGGAACTGTATAGAATAATTGCTCTAAATGCATTCCAGCTGCCTTTACATTTCTCACAGTCATAATCACACTTCCGTAATTAACCAAGACTGATCCCCTAATACAATTGTTAATTGCACTGCCAATGAAGCCACTTTGAATTGAAATGTAAAAAAATTTGATGAAAAAGAAATAGAGGAAGAGAAAGGACTTCATGAGTGCCGAGAGAGATGTGCAGTCCACATATAGGTGCAATTCAAAAACATATGTAGATTTTACAGATTGAAAATAAAAACAAATGCTTTCTGTAAACCCTCTGCAATTATCACAAGGTTGAGTATAAAATGTCATTTTTGTCCTTGAAGGCATAATACAAAATATTACATGAAAACACATGATTTAAAATCCTATTTAAACCTAAAAAAAGATGATTTGAAAACATACATGTTGTTTAAATATGAGGTTTTTTTTAGGTCACTAACCAAACGTAGGCAGTTTTGTTCAATCAAATGTAAACGTTTTGTATGAAACATTCGATTTCTTGTTTTTACTGAAGTACCCAAGGCGCTATATTGAAATCATGCTGGACCAATCATGGACCATCAGGTTCTGCACAAACCTGCAGGTGAACCACGTGTCCATTCCAGTTTAAGCGCATGACATCATCAAAGCAAAAGAGAGGGACATAACACATACTATTATGTTCTTAAATTCATATACGTTTTTCACCTAAAGAAACACCCGTTTTCACAAGTACAGTTATTTATATGCACTTCTGACCTGTGCTTCGTTCTCCTTCAGCAGTCTGCGGGTACGAGCCCCTCCCGGGTCATCGGTCAGGTTAAGCATCACCATGCTCTTCCTCTCCCAGCCGATAAAGGATCCATCTATCGTGCCTTCCACCATGGCCAGGAAATCTTCATAGCCGTGGTGACGTGTGGTAACCACCGAGAATGCTGTCCAGTCAAACTCCTCCAGAACTTCAAAAATGACCTCCAGCTGCAGGGCAGTGGAGCAGGAGAACTGCAGGTAGACGGAGCCGCTCTCCTGATCGCCAGACAAAAAGAGAGAAGATGATGAGGGACACGCTTAAACAATAAGCTAATATATTACCAAAAAAAAACAGGTGTAGTGTGTAGACGCTTTCCAGGCGACGCTTTCTAAACGTACATCCCTAGTTTCACGTCCGCCATGTTCTACCCCCCTTTTTTTCACCTTTTCTTCTTCATTTCACTCTTTTTTCCTTTCTTTCTTTTTTCTTCATGCAGATCAATACAGTCAGTCTTAATACCCACGCAGCGTGACGTAAAGCATTCATTGCTATTCATAAGCCAGTGTTTCAGGTGACATTAGTGTCCTTGGCTGCTTGAAGATTTAAAATGTTCAGCTCGGCTTTGCTTAGCTCTGGTTTTTCCCTATAGACAGGAAGGTGACCATTCCACTGTACAATCCAGGAGATTTATGACTCTGACAAAAAAAAGCTGCATTTCCGATAGTGCATAATAGCAACGGTTAGCCTGAGACTTGCTAATGTTTCATGGTCAAATATATCATGTATGTGGCATGACAACTGTTTTGTGCCTGCTGGTAACATCGCTCATTAGGCAAGTGTGGCCCCGGCTAACGATTTATGGTTGTTAAAACATTTCCCTAATGTTTCTAATACATAACAAAAATGCTGGAATGTTTTCTTTTTTGGATGTTCAAAATGTCCATTGTTTTATACATTATTAAAATGTTTTCCAATTCTGTAAACGTTTTTAAAATGTTCCACTAATAACTTAAGAACAAGATTTTGGATACACAGAGAAACTTTTAAAAAATGTTAGCCAACATTCTGAGAACGCTTTCTGTTTGCTGGGGCATCTTTGTAATTCAACGTACTTCTCTAAACATTCAGTGGAGCAGAGCGTGACCTCTGCGGTGCTTTGAAAGATCATTCAAGATCAGATGTTTCATGTATGCTGCAGCTGCTAAAACGACACATTAGAGTAAATATTGTAATTGCAGCAGTGCAATTATGTACAGACTGATCATTCGTTCTTGTCAGATAACTTGCATCTGTGTCTAAACAGCTTGTTCTGAAACAGACCAGCTTATAGGAAACATTGTATATCTTAAGTGTATTTAGAGATGTTTACATACTGAAATAAAAGTGTTCTCAAAGAGCGCTCTGCGAGAACGGGCGGTTTGTCTCTGGAGACTCCTGACATAATCATCACAACAATAAACAATTTGCTGCTGATGTTAAATTTGGCTTAATGCAGAACAGATTTTCCACATTACAAACATTTCCTGTACGAATAAAGGCTCAATTAACTCCATGGTACGTTTCCCTTATGAATAACACCCCCCGAGGCATTACCTTGGCAATCTGGAAGACTTTTGTTTTCGTTGCATCAATTGCTAGTATGTTTATCGTACGTATTTGTAAAACCTAAGTGGTGGAATTTTGAACACCTCAGTCAGAATTCGAGGTACTTTACTTTACATTATAACCTCAGACATGTAAATCGAGGGTTCGCACACTGTGTGACCAAAGGAGAAAGGCAGGCTATTACCTCGGCTCTTTCAAATAATAACCTGACAGAGGAGCCGCGAAGCTGGTGGGGGAAAAAATGGCATGACTGCAGCGTAGCATTAAGCATAAAAGCTCACCTCCGCTCTACATTTAAATGAAGAACTGCTTAAGGTAAAAAGCTCAAAGCGTTTACAGTACCGCTGTAACTTTTAGCCGTGTGGCTCTTAAATGGGTCAGGTTATATTTTTCGCAGACGCCACTTCATTGAGCATTGAAATCAAATACACTGCTAAATTTGATACAACAAAACTGGAGCAGGTATATAATTTATTTTGTTACAATTTATTGAGTGCAAGAGAGAGGGGGAGAGAGAGTCGCTTCCCAACTTCTTGATATACATGTGCACATTTTGGGTCGTTCATATTTTATGATTGTTATGGCGCAGGATATAAAATGAACATGTTAAATTGACAGTCCTGATAATAATGAAAATATTACTATCAATTTAACATGTTAATTATAAATTGGTGCCATTAATTATTTAAAAAAATGAAGAAAAAAAATAAGGCAATTAATTATGCCCCCCAGACCCGTAAAAAAAATGCACTGTTGGAGCAAATTAAGCTTGAAATATCACCTCATTGACTGGCTTACAGGCGATGTGCCAGAACAACCCACACAGAGTAACAAAGCCGGATGCGCAGCCACAAAATGAGGAAGGTGGTCACACAAGACGTGACACTGTCCCTGCAGTCAATATCAGCTGGACGGAACAGAGACAGGCCAGCGATGTGCCTGTTCAGCGATATGATTATGAACTTTTTATTGACTTCTAAAGTGACGTTATGTAATATGCAATTTTAGTTTGTCAAAATAAACTCTTTGAACATCCTTCATTTGGTTGCTTTTCTGAGCAAGTTAATTAACGATCTGCTTTTCATATAATTAATGTGAATAAAAATTGTATCCGATTGACAGTCATAATTATTACTGTCATTAAAGTTTTCCTTCTTCTGCAGTAAACACATTCATTACAAGTGGCAAGTGCAAAATAATAATTCAGTACCTTCTGTTTTCACACAGCTCTCTGAAATACTTGATTGTGATTGGTCGACCGGAGTACTGTACTGTCCAATATCTTTGTATAATGTCTTATAAACTGTATTTTTCACTGTTGTTAATAACAACACACTGGTCATACTTTCATGTCTCTTGCATCACTCTCTTTTATAGTCGGTTCTTTTTTTATTTCATATCAATGTAAGAGGATGGATTACAGGAGCCATCTTGCAACTCAAAGCAGTTACTATGGCTACCACCTGTAGTGAAAATGGCCTGGGAGGACGGTATTAATATTTATATATGGTGAGCATAAAAGTTTTTATAGATGGTTAGAAGCTCAGGAGTCCCCAGTTGAAAAAAACAACAACAAACTGGTGAGGGATATAAAAGGTTGGACAAGAGAGAAGTGAAAACAGAAGACATGTTACATTGTGGCTTGCTGCACTGTTCGTCTTGTTTTATATGTTGTAAACAGACTATTGTATTAAGTGAAGCTTTAAGCTAATCCACAGGATAAATATTTCCAACTCAAATCAATATTTCTTGTCCCCGTATATATTTATTTGCAAAAAAGGCGTGTAACAACTGGAATAAATACAGCCAGCCGGCTATTATGATGAAATAAATCTTTTCAGCCTGATACAAGACCCTCTGTTTTGTGCCGGGGTTCTGGTTGGGCTTTATTTTACGGTAATGACCAGATGGCTGTACATTATCCTTTACTTGCCTCAGAAGGCAGCAATTACACATAAAAAATGGAGCGCCCTGTTTCGCAGTCTCTCAGCATCCAGAAATACGTTTCATATTTTTGAAAATGTATAGATCTATAAAACTTCGGTAAGTATATGAAAATCAATTTTCCTTCTTCTAAAAATGACCTATTTATTGTTATAGGAACATTTTTGAGTTCGCTGTTTTAGAAGTTTAAGTTTAAAGGCGTGTGTGTTTAAAGGCCAATTCCTCACTCAGCTCACATACAGATACTGTACGTTCACTCAACTCACTGGTCTGAGCTCAAGACATGCTTTAAAAGCTCTTAATAGAATCTTTTTAACATTTGGGCACTTGTAATCAGCGCCATGGCCTTTGAAATGACTGGACTCGGCTGTTACGGTATTATTGCTGACACTGTATTACAGCTGGTACTGTATTATTGCCGGTGAGACATTGCAGCATTGCATTATGTTGCAGCACATTCTCTAGCATGGAGCCCTGCACCAGACTCTGCTGGTCACGTACACTGTACCAGACTCAAACCAGAAGTGCATTAGCTAGCCCGTGCGCCCAAAACACAAACCATCTTCTGCACAGCATAGCGCACCATATTGAGGTCCAGATGGACTAAGTGATGTATTTAAAGCTTTTAAAAGCATGAAAACTTGGAATAAAACGTACCCTGGAAGGCTACTTCTAAAAAATAGGAAATATCAGTCGCAAACAGATGCAATATGCAATTCCATGTTCACAGTTTCTTTTTCATTCTTCCAGGGAAAGAACAAGCTCCCGAGGTGTTTGTGTGTTCAAAAGCTTCACAGTGCTAACAGACTCCCGTCTCCTCTGATGCCACGGCTTTGATTTGCCTGAAATCAATCTACGCCGAACACTCGAAACTGGATTCATAGCATTAGATGTTGCAGGCCTAGCTGAGATAGTGAAATGTCAAAACAGTGACTTAGACATTGTCTCTCTCCACACACCAAAATATTTAACCACGTGATGTAATTAATTACAGTCCTAATTAAAGCCATTAAACGACTCCTTTGTGTCGCGATCTGGTTGGCGGTTCGTAAAGAGGTAATGGAAACCTCCAGAGAGATGCCCCTGCGCGACAGAGTTAACTCTGTGACTCTAAGCCCACGCGCTCACCGATCCACAACACATGAGCATTTCTAAGCGCAGTTAATTAAAGCTTAAGCAAGCAAATGAAAATGTAATGTAATATTTTTCCACAGGAGAGAAAAAGGCTGGCGGAGGGGCTCTCTCCCATGTGTGATTAAAACAACACAGGTAGCCTGAAACTTATTGCAGTTTAATTGGTCATCTCAATTATGCTGAAATCTTATTTAGTGGTATGACACAGTGAATTTTTAAAGTCAACCTTCACTGGCGAGCGGCAGATCCCGGCTGCCTGCGGAGTGAATACATTAAGATCGGATTTTTCCCAACATGCCCAGGCAGTGTTTGTTCAAAGGAGTGGGGAAAAAAAGTGTGAAATAGAGAAAGATTCGAAACAGTTGTAAATCCAGGGCATGTGTTGACAACATGAGGCTTAAGTGACAAAAGAGACCTTCAAAAGGCTTCTGACTGAGTCATTTTTGAACACAATAGATGTACCGGACGTGTCTGTGTTAGAGTTACGCTCGTACACTGTAATCACACGACGGATACAAAACAGCAGAAATACCACACACCTTTTACATATGATTTCCAGGGCACCTTCCTATAAAAATACGTCAGCTTATATATTATTATACATATGATGAATGAAATACAATACCTTAAATTTATGATGGAAGTCAGCTAATATCTTTTAGTAGATAAAACAAAAAATACTGATGACTCATCATGCACTCACTCTTTCTGTCCAGCAAAATCCTTCTTTTATTAAAACAAACTACTTCTGACAAGCAATACCAATCAGCAAACCACATTCACAAAAACATTTATTCACTATAACATGTAGGTAGACGCCACATCTGATATGCACTATAAAGTAAACTGTGAGAAATCCATCGCTCACATTTAAAAATCAATGAGGCACTCGCCGCTGGAGCGATGTTGTTTTGAAAGGCCTCTTGCTCATAACGTAATGTCTTAAACAAAAAGGCTTCAACCGCAGTATTAATGCGTGTCTAAACAAACTTGCTACGTGACAGCCAGGCCCACACTGAATCTGTGTGCAGACCTCTGCAGAACACTCAAATTTCCACCATTCTCAAATTCTGCACATGCTCCACCCCTTACTTATATTTTTATTTTATTTTATTACTATATTTACACATTTTGCGCACATTTCTTTCTGTAGCCAGTAAGAATGTAATACAGTCAGCTGTTTTAACACTTTACTTTGTTCAAATTTGTTCTGTAGATCTTCTCTAAAAATGAACACAAAACGTGAAATAAAACTGCGTATTACATCTGGATCTGGGCCTGTCACATTAACATTGTGTATCTCAAGAGACCAGCTGTGATGTACAGTTATTTTCACTGGCTGCAGGTTCATGCATATTCATAATGATTCTGTACACATACTGTCTTCAAATATTTGACACAATATATATATATTCATCACTATATTGTGATATATATTCATATATCACAATATACATTATGTGTCTGTCCTCTATACAGCCTGTATATTATGTAGTTCCCACAAAGTTAATAATTTTAGGCCCTAAAAGCAAAATGCAAAAGGCAACATGTTGGATATTGAGCTAATGTACACACACACACATACACACACAATGATTTCCTTCCCCATATACACGCATACATAGAACACAATGGTGAAACAATCAGCATTCTTCACAAATCACAAAACATCACCGTTTTAAAACCCCCAGCTGACTGTATTGTTGACTAATGCTTAGCACATTGAATAATTATCCACTGTTTCGCTAAAATTAGATGCTTGTACGCGAGACAGCTCAGTGCTTTTCCAGGCCACTGAGAGCTGTGCACACCGTGAGGAAAACTGAGGTCATGGCTGAAAAATGACCAACATACTACCATATTAAATCTCTAGCGGAAAGAAATCCTGCAAAAAACTGTAGTATAAAGGAAATGGAAACCCCTGCAAACAATTTTAGATTGTAGAAACATTTCCCAAACTAAACAATGTTCTAGGAACATTTCTATTAACATTCTGTTCTATTAACATTATTGCTTGGTTACATTTTATTCGAACAGTTTTTAATTCTGTGACATTTTATAAAAAAAAACTTAATGAAAAATAACATTTTAATGACATACTGTTAAAAAAGTTCTACGTTACTGCAGGAACGTTTTAATAACTTGGAAAGAACTTTGTAGAATGTTAGCTAATGTTCAATCTAATCTGCTACATTTATTTTACCAAACTGATGAAGAATCTTTAAATCCAAGACAAACAAACTTTGCCAAATAATGATGAATGAAGTTTGACTCTCACCTGTGGCTCCCTCCCCAGGCCAGCCCCTCCGCCCACAGCAATGACAGGCACTCCTGTCTGGGCCGAGACAAACTCCAGCATGGGTGCTAATGGTGCCCGGTTGGGTGGCGGTGGCTTCTCTTCTTCAAACACAAGGCCTTGCAGAGGTGTGGTAGCCAGTAACTCACACAACTGTAGCAACAGGCTCCCAGGACTGCTCTCATTCACAGCCAGCCAGATCACGTTAGCCGGCCCCCATGGCGTCATCACGCTCTCGCCCACCTGTCCAGACCAGGCCCGGCTCAGAACACCCGTCCCTGAGCTGCTGCTTGGCCCGGCACCGGAGCCAAAGCCCGCCGTAGAGGCTCCGCCCACACCCCCCACCCCAGCGCTCGTTTCCGGGAGGTGGGAGGAGCCGGAGTGGACCACAGCGATGTTGACTCCGCCCGAAGCCCCTCCCGAGTCCCTCTCTCTCTCCCGGGGGCGGAGCAGCAGTGGGGGGGAGGGCTGGGCCGGCCCAGTGCACGCCAGCACAGCCAATAGGAATGAAAGGGCGGGCCTTGCGACCATGACAAGGGCAGAGAGTCACTTGGGTGGGTGGAGCTTTATGCAGGTGCAAAACCTTGAAAAAGAAACAGGAAAAGACTGTTAGGTGCAAGTAAACAAACTAAATGACAAATTACTATGATCATTAAAAAAGATAGAGGCATGGATTATAAATGTAGCCAATCCATGAAAAACAAGCAACACATCAAACTGAAAAATGTCTGACGGAGGCAAGAAACACATTTCAGGCAAACTGTCAGCATACAGTCTATCAAAATCAATTAGGATGCCACAAGACATCAAGATACATTAACCCAGCAGAGGTAGTAAAGTCCCTGAGCAGGGATTGGAGAAGAAAAGCTAACACATCTCACCCCCTGAACTCCACCTTTCCCCGGGGTGCATGGGAAATCATTACTCCCCCTGCACTGATTCATGCGTTACTCCCCCTTCAACGCAGCAGAGAGTCGCGAATCAACGCTATAAATCTGCTCGGCCGTAAAGCGTCTGTCTCTACCCGGTTAGATCCAGAACAGCCTGAGTAAATAAAAGTGAAAATAAAAAAACACAGAAGAACGGAGGGGGTGAGGCCGCCCTGCGCGTCTTTGTTTGCGCTCCTCATACAATGAGCAAAAGAGAGAGAGAGAGCAAGAGAGAGAGACGGCGCGGTTGTGCTGATACAAACGGCAGGCCGTGTAAGAGCCAGTAACACCATGAATCATGAATCAAGTCACTTTGTACGCCAGCCATCATAATCAAGCCACTCACCCCTCCTACCTCACTGCAAATGCCTACATACACACTCTGCTTAATTAACCTACCACTAAACACGCTTATTTACACACAACAACACATACACACAGGTACAGACGAGCAATGTTGCGATTTATATTGAGTGATGTATTGCACAACTGTACATATACTCCCAGCAGCATGCATCTTATTAAAGAACTGACTCAGGGTTTGGCAGCATACAAATACACACCCACACACACGCATGCATATCTAACTGTAACGCCATACTGGCTGCTTTAATGTCATAGCTATGAATCAGAAATCGTAATAGGTTCCCCTTCTTTCCCCCCTATTAATTTGCCTTGCGGTTCTTTGACACTGGGAAAAAGACACACACAACGGGGATTAAGACATGGGAAAGCAAGATCCATTCGGGAAAGACCAAAAGGAAGAGGAGGGGGAGAAAAATGGAGGAGAAATGTAGATGGATGCAGAGAGCGAGAAGGAAGACATATGAGGGGAGGGTCGAGATTTATGAAACCAACGGGGGGAGAAAGAAAAATTTCGGAGCGAGTTCAATAACGTAAAGGACAGATGCCTACGAGGGAGTTTAGAGTAAAGGCGAAAGGCCTTATCAGAGGGTCTGCTGCATAATTCAACACATCATTACTGCATTCACACAGGCCTATAGGCAAAGACTGCAGTGGTGAGTAGGGGGGAATACTGCGATCTAAATGGAAGAATGCAAACAAAATTGATCTAACTCCATATTTGCTCTGTTTAGTGTGCAGTGCTTCAAGTGGAGGTGAGGCAAAGCTGTCTCCAGGCTTTCATCATACGTTCAGCATATGGAAATCAAAAAAATAAAAGACCAGGAAAGGTGACTTCTTTGCACACCAAGCATAAAAATCCATTAAAATTATAATTCGCTTCAAAGAAATATGAAGAAATGGGTGGATAAGAAGACAATAACCCGTACTGTAGACAGAGTCTAGATAGGAACATCTGTTCTGGATAGTTAACTATGATTGGAAATGAAGCAGTGGAGGCTTCAAACTCCTTATGTTTGCATTAAATGGGTTATAAGTGAGAGAGCATGAAAATTAGTTCATTTAAACACAGCAGAGTCCAACCCACACATCAAAAAAAAAACCCTCGGACGTTCTTATAATAATGCGGTGAATGCAAAAACAGGTTGCAAAGCAGGAAGTTACAATGACTATTTGAGAAGTAGAAGAATGCATCTTACTGCAGATGTTACCCTGGCCATTTATTAGCTCAGGCTGAAAGGTCAAAACATCTTAATCATAATATTCTGCTTGCTAAGGGCAAGAGTGCAAGGGTCACTGTTTTTCAACATCGGTTAAGGATTTTCACACTACAGCTTTTGATTGGTTTGACCTTATAGTTCGGTTTGACTGATTGTTTTCTGAACGCAGATACGGCAGCCACATGGGACTCTAGAGTTCTACAGCTCCCTGATAATATAGAAACAATGAATTCAGGAACCGAGCAGCGAAAACAATCAGCTTAAACCCGGCCAACAAGGAAAGTTCTCAGAACATTAGCTAACGTTCTTCAAAAGTTCCCTCAACATTCATGCACTAATGTTAGCAGAACTTATGTAATATATCATATATATATCAAAAACGTTATTTTTAAGTTGTTAGTGGAACATTTCAAAACAGCTGGATAACATTCTTTTAACTAGGCAGTAATGTTAACACACCGTCTAAAAAAGTGGACAACAGTCCAACAGTTTTTGTTACTTAATGGAAACGTTACCAAAATGTTCTTGCAAATCTAAAATGCTTAGCTGGGAAGCTACAGGCACAGGTTGTGATCATTTGGAACATTGTAGTAGAAAAGGTGAAACAAAAATGACAGAAAAGAATAAAACAGACAGAAAAGGTGAAACAAAAATGTTTTTATGAGCTTTTCAAATCTTGTTGCTGAGCGACAGTGATAAACAGCCACCTGTCTACTCATGCTGATGACAAAAACGCTTCGGCACACAGTGGGAAAGCAGAGCAGAGGGGGACGATTGAACCTGGGTGGGGACTGAAGTGATCGTACAGAGTGTGAAAACACTCTAAGTCAGGCAATTTGGCCAGTCATTGCCTCGGTGAGTAACCGTCTGGTGATTAAAGCTCGGCGCTGATCGCACAGACGTCACAAATGTGATCCTAGCAAAGATTGACACATAAACTGGAGAGTTTCTAAGTGAAACCTAACACAATCAAGCCTTTCAGCAAAGCACTTAATACCATGTTGCTCCAGGGAAACAGCTCGTGTCCTATAGTAACAAGCATCTTCTAAATGATAAGTAACCTCTATTACAGCGCATTGGTGACGGAGCTCACCCAGAGGCCTGAGAAAACCACGAGCAATAACTTCAGATTCAAATTATCATAATGATTTTATTTGATATTTAGATGGTTTTTCAATTGTACTTTACAAAATGAATGTGTGTATTAACTGTCATTTATATTACTTGCTGGAACTTGTTTCCAATTAACTGCTGAATTACTAAACATGTCACCAAGCCGACTTCATATAGCTAAATCGTTCTATGCCAGCCAGAGAACAGTCAGGTCTGAAATGAATCATAATTCTCCACAATTTAAGGTTTAGGCAAAAATCATACAATCAAAAATACAAACAAGCATCAACATGCAGCATTTTAAGATGTGTGCACATCCCAGCTAACAATTTTAGGTTGTAAGAATGTTCCCTAACGTTTTCATTAAGTAAAAAAACATTAAAAATGTGTGAACATTCCAAACATCCATTTTTAGACATTGTATTAACATTATTTCTTGGTTATAAAAACTATTATTCAAACATTTTCAAAACATTCAACTAGTTACTTTAACATATGATGTATAATGTTAAAAACATTTTCTAATGAATTTTTGATGATTTGAGAGAACTTACAGAGAACATTAGTTAATGTTCTGAGAACGTTCCCTGATAGCTGGGATTGCAACATTTTTTGTAGACTGTAACAATGGCATGTTACATGGAAAGTGAACACAATTTTTCCTACTGTTGGGGCAGTGTAGTGCGAGTTCATATTGTTTTCCCAAGAGTTCGATGGCAATAAATATTTTAGTCTTGACATGCAGGTCGCACAGTGCAAATCCATTCGGGTTGATAAGTAGAATTGACTCATTCGGGGGTGAGTGACCTCGTGATGAAGCCAAAGAGAAAATCTTCAGAGAATTCTGTTGCTCACTGTAAAAGCAATATACGTTTTCTGCATGGTGGCCGAATCCTGGTACATGACTGCTCTTCAATATGTACTGCACAGAAATAGCTGGCGAGGCATGGGAGACTAAACCAATCAGCTTAAGAAAAGTTAGCCAAAAACTAACATTGCAACAATATTTGGTTTTAGGTGATGTCAATCATAGAAAATAATCAAGTTAATCTTTCCACGCTACATCAAACAAGCTAAACCGTGAAACTTGTCAAGGTAACTGAAGGGCGAAAATCAAATAAGTGCTACTCGCAGCTCAACAGGCAGGTTTCTTTCAGCACGGTTCAGCTTGAGGTACTAGCATACGTGGCAGTAAATTTGAGGAGCTCTGTATCCGACTGACTGACTCCGGGAAATTGACTGGCTTAGAAATCCCTTCTCAAGACATGCCAACATGTGTATGACTTGGCATTTCCTAGAAAAACAGCCAATCTATTCATAACGCTAACAAGAATGTATTGCTCTTTCAGTCACAGGTATTCTACATCCAAAATTGCACTCTTTTCAAAACAAGCAATTTGTGCTTCTGCATGACTCTAAAGGTAAGTACAGTACATAGACTAGAACTGGTTGTGCTTTTGGTCCATACAGCAACCTTGCTATTTTTCAAAGGATGCTTTGCTCAGGTTTGGAAAATGCCGGTTCTTTGAGACATTATGTTAATGCACCTCCAGATAACGTTTGATAATGTTTAAAAGATTTATTAACATTACTGCAAGAACGTTTTTGATAACGCTGAGAGACATTTGACAGAACAACAGAACCAACATTCTGAGAACATTCCCTGTTAGCTGGGTAGCACAGTACAGTAGCATCTGTGTGTTTGATTTTGAACGGCTTGTACGTTTGCTTGTACATGCGGGAGTTGCTTGTTGGGGGGAAAAAATGATGGGTTGAGCAGATGGTCACTTGCTCAGATCATAGGTCTGCAATGCAGTGTTCCCCAGAGAGAACCACTTATCTGAAATGGCTCTCTCTGGAAAAAAAATAAATAAAGAACTACACTGCATAAGCGGCGCTAATGCGGGTAGTCCCATGTCATGCATCAGCATCTAAAAAAACCCACCGTAAACCTCACGCTCAGCTTTTCTGATGGCTGGGTGGCATTCACTTCAACATCTCCACTGATTTCAGCTCTGCTGTTTGGCTGCAAGCCGTGCAGGTCATTTGTAGCTGCTTTTGAGTTGCAGGTAGAACGGCGTCCCTGCGTTATGCGGCGCTGTCTAACACGCGGCCGCCTGCGCTTCAGACGTGGAGATGAATTATGGTGCAGTCCGTGGTGCCTCATCTAGCCGCATGAGCCCTTCATCATTCACAGCTCATGGCTCAGGCATTACAAATGCTTCTGTAGATGGACTCAACATTTGGAATTGATGACATCAGCTGAAAAAGAAAGTCATTTTACAGGTGGAGCATGTTATTGCATTTTGATGAAATATTACAAGGGTTTTTTTCTGGAATAACGTGCATCAATGACTTGGCCAAAATGAGGCCAGGAATATGTATTAAAAACAAAACACACTGTCAGGAAAACAGATGCAAAATTTGTACTTTTAGTTTGTCACTGGTGCTCTCAAAAGAGTTTTACAACACCTGTTGCACGTTTTACCATTAGACGAATAATTGAATAATCTAACCCTAAAGGTCACTTTACTGTACATCTGAAAATGTTAAAGGGTACAGAAGGTGTAACTTTTGGGAGTACTGCACCAGTAACATTATATTTTACTCATTTTTCGAGTAAAATATTTTTCTCAAAAACGTCCAGTTTTACAGTGTATGTGTGGTTACAATACAGAGGTCAAAGTTCCATTTTCGTACAATGGTGCAAGAGAAAAAGTCCACCCACAGTCAGTCCAGATGTCCAGGGGTCACACCATCGCCTCGCACGCCTCCGCAAAGATTATAATGACACAATCACATGCAATACCCTGAAAACCTGCTGTTAATTATTTCAGATAATTAACAGAGCATCGAGCCATTCATTGAATACATTACAGACCGGAAACCTTGACGCAAGCCGTCATCCCCTCGGTGCAAAAGAACATACAAGTGCTCTCTACACTGTGCAATAACCTTCCCTGGAAGAAAGGAAGAGGACTCTATACTGAGGTGTTATCTGTGGATTCACAATCAAGCTGAAGATTCCCTCCCAACAAAAACATCCTCTTAGCGACATATTGCGCAGCCTCAACCCAAAAGAAAAGAAAAACAAATTAAATTCTGTCAAGAGCAAACTGCTTTCATGGCACTGCAGGGCCCCGGCTCTGACAGAGATGGAATTTCACGCAGCTAAAGATGGCTTCTTCTCACTCAGGCCCGGCCTTGTCCCTCGCAAAAGGGGCGACGCACCACACTACACACGCCTAAAATACTAATTCATATTCCGATGTTCCCGTCCACTTCAGGGCACCTTCATTAGGCGCAAATTTTCAGCTGTGCCTCCCCAGCTAACAGGGAACGTTCTCAGAAAAGTTCTATCAAAGTTATCCAAAACGTTCTTTTATTAACATTAGTAGAAATTGAACATTATATATCATATATATCAAAACGCTAATCTTAAATTGTTAGTGGAACGTTTTCAAAATGTTACAGAATTGAAAAAATGTCTGAATACTGTTCTTATAACAAAGCAAAAACGTTAATACAATATAAAAAAAACAGGTTTTGAACATTCCTAGAACATTAAAAATAAGTTTTTGTTACTAATGAAAATGTTAGGGAAACATTCTTACAACCTAAAATTATTAGCTGGGTCAACACAGATGCCCAACTTTACAGTGTTTTCCATTTAATTGTATTTGTTTTCTGCACGATAGTGGTGTCGTTAATTCTCAGGTGCAAATGCTGTGATATTTCCTTCCACCTGGCAAAATGAGGTCTGTTGTTTCATATCTTTATTTGGTCTTCTGTGAGGTTTGGTGTCAGCCTACCAGCGTGAGGAACACAGCATTGCAATTTATTTCACCAGAGATGCAAAAAATATGCAAGAAGTAATGCGAGCGTGTTGCTGTGAGAGAGCAGATTGTACCTGGGTCTTGCAAGCCCCAAAGCACAATGAAGTCAAAGGAGGAAAAATATAATATAATACACTGTGGGTACAAGAGTGTCTTGGCTGATGGGTCACTGGTACGATCTTTTGTATCCACAAAAGCACGACATGTTGAAACGCATATTGTGTTTGTAAATGAGGTCTTGGAAAAAAGATGTTATGGCATCTGTGAGGCTTTCTGTCCTCTAACTATCTCAGCGCACAAACCCCGTAAATCCACACACACTGTCCAGCTCCGCTGTATTCTTCGACAAGGGGAAACTAATCAACAGCCTTCCCGACGACCTTGTGTCCAGTGTTCTTAACAATCATTTACTTAATTAGATTTAAAGAGAGGGGAGCAAAATCCAGCATGCTTTATTTCACAGGAAATTAAAGATTACAAAGGTGAGAGAGGCTACAAGCAGAAAGAAAGGGAGAAAGCAACTGATATAGGCCACAGACCGAGAGGGACAGAAAAAATTCAGGAAGGGAGAGGGGGAGAGCTGGATGAGGAAGAAATATGAGGACAAGATCAATGACAGTGGCAAAAAGGTCTAAGGGGATACGTTTGTGGGAAAAAAAACTGAAAAACAAAATTCTTTCCTATCTTCACCCTCTCAAGCGCTTCCTCTGCTCAAACAGATTCTGCGTTCTTTCTGTTTTTTTAATGCAGTCCCATTTGCCAGAGTTAATGAGTTGATATTTAGCTGGCTCAGACACAGGCTCTTAAAGAGAACTGCTGGGAATCGCACACCGATCGGGGCCCCGGGGCCCCACTTCACCGTGCAGATGATACTCTCATACTAAAGCAAGGTCGGCCCCCACAATGCAGTCCCCACAATGCAAGCAAGGTCAGCCACACAGATGCATTTTAAAATTCAGCAAAATACTGCAGTCGAGGTAAACTGCAAACTGGTACGCCGCATCTGCTGCAACAGCTGACAGCCTATGAGAGAAAACATGACAACTGTAGCTGGTTGGGTAAATCTCACAAAAACCTGTTGAGAAACTGAAATTTCTATGACTCTGTGCAGCTGTCCACATGCTTCTCAGATGCTTAGTGTTAAAATGTCGATGTTTAAAACCAAAAAAATGCTTAAAACAGAAAGCATTTATGGTCCTACAAATATGCAAAATATAATTTCATGTTTGTTCATTCGATTTCGGTATGAAATATGACCAGGTCATGTTTTTGTGAGATTCCTCAATGCATCAGAAACAGATATGGACTAAGAAGGAGACAGAGAAAGAAAAATTGTGACACTGAGGAAATTATTACATGCAAATTGGAGACAAGTGAGTGCCCACAATTTGGGCTATTAATTGTACATTTTTAGATAATGGATGCGAAAAAGGGCAAAGTACTCAACAATTTAACAAAGCAGGCTGTAAAATGACATGCACGAGGCATGCAGCCTGATGTACCAGATTACAGACAGCATTTACCACAGGAGGACACATCACAACAATCTCCAAGGCTGCAGTCGATCAGAGAGCTGTCGAGTATTTCTGATAGAACTGTCCCTGATGTCATCTACCAGTTATCTGTGTGTGGACCTCACTGTGCCATTAATTGTGCTGAAGTGATATATATATCAATCACCTTTTTTATATACATACACACACACACACACACATATATACATACATACATACATACATCACAACCAACTAGTCAATTAGATGTAGACAATTGTAGTTATGTTATTAATTATTTATATTATTATTTAGCCATTACATTTCATTGCATTATTTAGCCATTACAAAGCTGCAATCTAGAACTTTTCTGTTTAAAATAAAAAAAAATCTGTTACGAAGCAATTACATGACAGATCAGTGTTCAAAATGATCTCCTTACCCCTTAACAGAATGATTTATAATTTGAGCTGTCGAGTCTGATTTTCAATATCAGTTTGAATTCATTTATCTTCAACATATGTTTCTAACAGAGATGGCGACAGAGAGGCAGAAGTTACAAATCTACATCTACACTCAAGCACACAGCATTACTATAAGATAAGTGAATTAAGTTTTAATCACCACAACATGTCCATTAAACACTGTTTTAAACAGAGTGTAACGCGTTATCTGTGCTGCTGCTTTGATCGTCTGGCTCTTCCTTTATCCACTAATAAATTATAATATATGCAAGCTTTACAGATAACTATGATGACTTCATTATTGAATTGTACCCAGTTATGAGCTTTGCAGAGGGATTAGAGCAAGAGTTGCAGCTATATCTGGAACATTGTCATCAATGAGTGTTTTATTCCTGTTGTGTTGAGATGTAGCACTAAATTTGTCTAAATTTGTAAACAATCTCAGTCCAGGCAGGTGACCCGAAGCGGTAACTTTTACCCATCACCAGCAGAGCGAGTCGCCACATTCACTGATGTATGAAACTGGCAGCTCGTCTCGAATTCCTACAAAGTGAGATGTGTACAAATGTAAAACTCTGTATCCAATTAGGAAGGGCAACAATGTAGCGAATGTTACCTCTAATGGATTTAAAAAAAGATGATAAGGCTGCAAGATTCAGAATTATTGAAATATTTATTGAAATGTGCATATCGCAATGGTTTGCAAAAACGAATTTTAATACTTAAAAAGTTATGAAGTCAAAGTTTTAGGTTAATGCAGAGAGACTAGCATGCAAATATTAGTTGGAATACATGTTCTTTTTTCCCAGAAGGACTGTGAAACATGCATGCTGATAATATAATTTACAGTTTTTAAATATTTGAATAAAATGTAAATAGATTTTACAAATTTAAAGCATTATTGTATCGAATATTGCATACTACCTTATTTAGCAAGTTATCATATATTGCATTTTTCTTCAGTATTGTGCAGCCATAATAGATAATGACAAGATGGAGTCAGACTGACACAAACATTGTTAGGGAAACATGAAAATGGTTTCTTGTCATTAGCATGTCTCCACCACCCACCCTTAAATCTATAGTCACAGCCTATAGGGTCACAAAGCATATTCTACACCTACATAAACATCAGACAGAAGCCATTCAGCACAATCAGTATTCACCACATTGTCTTCACACAAAAGTGAATCTTCTTCGGCCTTCAGTGATTGATGTGTTGAGTTTTCCACTTCAAGCCTTGACAGATGGCAACTGATGGCATCCCAGCTAACAATCTTAGGTTGTAAGGATGTTTCTCTAACGTTTTCATTAAGTAACAAAAATGTTAAAAATGTTATCTTGAACAAAAGTTCTGTGAACATTCAAAACATCCAGTTTTTAGATGTTGCATTAACGTTAATGTTATTTCTTAAAGTTATTCAACTTTACTAACAGCTTCAAAATAAGGTTTTGATATGATATATAACTTTATAAAAGGTTCTACTACTGTCACTGCAAGAATGTTTTGATAACTTTGAAAGAACTTTCAGAGAATGTTAGCCCACGTTCTGAGATTGTTCCCCATAAGATGTGGCGACAGCAATCCAGACAACAAAAACCCAGACATGCTTTCTAAGTCAAGTTCCTTCCAACTTTACATCCGCTGCTAAGTTATTACATATAACCTTAAATTCAACCTTCATGCTAATCTCTTTCATCCTACAATCGCACAGGTTTTTTCTGTCTTGTCTCGGCTTTTAGACCCTGGTTGTAAAAAATATGCGTACGGACAACGTTCTTGGAGATAATAAAGACAACATATTTCATGTACTTGCTATTTGACATGGTATATCTGTCCCTAGCTCTTAATAGCACTGCCAGACTAGTAGATAACACTGAGGCATTGAACGAACAATTGCACACAAAGGACAGATTCCAGCCATGTTGTGAATGACAGCCCGGCTGCATTGTTTGCCAATGCACTTCAGTGATGGTGATGAGTAATGGATTGGGCAGAAACATCTGGCAATGATGCTCCAGTCTGAGAGCTTTGTTACAGCTGGGGGCGTGTTAGTGTGAAGAGGAGTAAAGTAATAAAATGGGGGATGATAAATAATAAACAGAAAAGCATTGACAACACACCTGAAGGCTTATTTCATTACACAAGGACCCTGCACTTTATTAGAGCTAATGAGAAACAATCCCGGGGTGAGTGTTACAGTTGAACGATTCTTCATCGCTTTTCTCATCCTTTGATACTGATGTCATTGGATTTATCTGTCAAATGAGCTTCTTCATCTTCAATACAACCACTTGGCTAAACCTTCTGGCTTCTGAACTCTGGCCTGCCATTTGTTCTAAACTAAACCAGGTTTAAAGACGTGACATCTGAGATTAAAACTATACTTAAACATGTCAGATCTCCAGGATGACACCCGAGCAATCTTTCAGCAAACCCAGGCAAACCCCAAAATATTTTTACAGCCTGTGATGAATCAGGAAACTATTTACAAAACACAAAAGCTATTACCTGCACATCCATGGTAAATGTCAAAATTTCATAATGCGCAAAATCATGAAGAGAGGCAAAAAAAACTCATCCACACTCCTGAAAATAAAGGTTGCTAAAGGGTTCTTCACAGCAATGCCATAGAAGAACCATTTTGGTTCCTCAAAGAACTATTTAGTGAAAGGTTCTTAAACACCATTTTTTCGTACCTAATCGGAACCTGAAAACGGTTCTCCTATGGCATTGTGAAGCACCTTTTTTTTAAAGTGTACCTCATGAAGCAGGCCTGCAACCCACTCAAGTGGCAAAAAAAAAACTTGCAAAGGTGAGAAGCTTAATTTGAACCCTACCGCAAAGCCTGGTGGGGGGGCAGAGAGAGTGGAGCACCAGAGAGTAAATGTGACAGTGGCAGCAGCAAGCCATATTGTCCCGCATTGAAAATGACATCTGTGGAGGCCCCTGAGATTTAATTTTGGATGCTCGCAGGGAGCCAGTCTGTCTGTTTTGCACAGAGGATAGAGAAGGAGGGAATCCCTACAAACTCCACCCCCCATCCGCCCGCACCCACAAGACTCCATGTCAGATTAATTTGAACCCAGGGTGAGCTTGGCTAGCTTTATTTTCAGCGCTAAGCAGACTGGGAGCTTCACTGTTCGAAGTGTTAACTTCATCAGGCCCAAGCGTGGAGATGAAATGCCGGTTTACGTCTGGACAAAGAGGGATTTACAATCAATGGCCTGAGAAAGAGAAAACATTAATGCCTGTCCGATAAGCAAGGCATAATTCCTGATTTCAAGCCCCTGATGTTAACAGAGTGCGAAATAGAGTTTTGCCCTTGTTCCCTTTTCACTAAGGTACTTATTTAGATGAGCAATCAAGCCCAGCGGTCACAAGACAAAGACATAATTCTGCCACATATCAGCTGAGAAACTTGGCCAAAAAGCGGCAAAAATCAATGGGCATCAAGCGTATATAAAGCCAGGAACATTCTCAGAACATTGACTAACATTCTCTACAAGTTCTCTGAAAGTTACCAAAAGACATTTCTAGAACATTCAAAAGAACTTTTTTTAATATTTCTGTTACCTACTGAAAACGTTAGGGAAATGTTCTTACAACCTAAAATTGTTAGCTGAGATGAGGATAGTGCAGCTACTGGAATCAAACTAGAAATCATAGCAGATGAATGAATACAGAGAATATATCTGGGGAGTCTCTGCTGGTGTCAAGAAGAAAGTGTGGAGTTCTTAATTTACAGTGATCTGAGTGCATCTGCATCTGGGTGAGATTCTTCAGGGGAGAGAAGAAAAGCCGGCGGGAAGGAGCTTGCAGAATGAAACTAGCTGCCAGGCAGCCCAGTGCAGGACCATTAGACAGAAAACGTCTGTTGCGCGTTGGGGGAGATGTGGGAGACGTGTTAAAATATCATATAACTCTGTCACGTCATACACTGGCTGGTCTGTGTGATTTTAAAGCCAAGATAAGCAAATGTGAAATGGGTAAAACAAGAAAACAGTAGTTAAAAGCAGTAAATAAAATAGATGGTTAGTAAACCAAAGTAATGAAACAAAATAGGCTACATCATTAGAACATTAACGTAAATTAAAAAATGTAAACCTCTTTTCTTAAATTCAGTTCAGTAAACAAGGATTTGATTATGTCACGTAGTATGATAATATTTGCACTATTTGTGGAAATATGTTCAAGCACTTGAAGTCAAAGGGTTGTCACTGAGAACGTAACATGAAATGATAGGAGGCTAAAGGTATTCGTGACCCTGCCTTCACTGCACCATTGACTTCCTGCCACATGTCTTTGAAGTCGACCTTGCAGAGCGGTCGAAACCCAGCTTTGACATGAAGATGGATCGAAAGTCAAATCTATTGTTTGTTTTTTGAGTATCTTATGAGTGTGAGCAGCAATGAAATTGTCTGGGCACAAGCTTCTATAAACAAAGATAAAAATACAACATAAGGTGAAACCATGTCTAAAATTATGAAGTGGTTCCCATTATTTAAACTCTAAACATTATAAACCTTACAAAATGAGTATTCTTGGAGTATTTCCAAAAGAGTTTTTGTAAATAATGCCTCTGACTTACTAAATGTATTCATTACTAAATGTGAACAATGTCTGCTCGACTTGGTTCATCACTTTGCCAAAATTATATAAAAGAAAGACAATTCCACATGAAGTGGACCAAAGCATAGATATCTAGGCATAAACATAATCACAGAAATGAATTACGTCTCACACAGTATATGCCTTTACACGCTTTAAATCTACCAGTTTGCTGTTTCAGCGCTTTCCACCGTAGAATGGCTAAGAGTTTTTCCAGAGTAAAATGTTTGCCATTTCCAGATGCAGCCACAATCACATCTCACTAGCAAGCAGTGAGAAGACAACATCAACAAATGTGAACGGAGGAACACAGAGAGCAGAACGCAAAGCTGCTGAAAATCATTAGCACTCGCATTTTCAGAGAAGCCACACTGTCAAGATTTAAGTCTCACTTTGCATAGCAATGTCGACAAATCCTACGTGAGAAAATAACACTGGCTGCCACCCTCCCCTTGATTTAGATTCAATTCCGGTTTTCAGTGTCGATGAGCTTTAGACAGCAAGAACAGAAAGCTATAAGGGTTATTTAAAATGTACCGTGATGAAGCCAGGGCTTGACTACAGGATGTAGTCTTTGAACTTTCCAAACCATTAAAGGTTGTAGTTATACCAGTCGTTTGGCCAGCCTTACCTCACTGGTTAAATAAGAGATACTGAAATATTCAGAATCTCTGTGGATTTTGGGAGCCAATTTCTGGACACCTGTTGCGTTTTGGAATATAGGGAGGCTAATTGCTTCTATATCTCTTTTTTGACATTTAATTAAATTTAAAGGGCAAGGTAAATCTTTCTGGGTTTTTTTAGTGTGATTAAATTTTTTGTGACCAATTTTAATAAACCACAGACTAAGCAAATACAGCTGCGTTCTATCTGAGGGGTCAGAACGTGACAATCCACACATATCTGATACACATGAATCACCCGGTATCGTCAATAAACATACAATACACTAAATAAATATGGAAAACTAGTATTTGAAAAAATATAAGCTTGCCCCACACGCTCCACTGCAATTTAAAATGATCAAATAAAATTTGACAAACAACTTCACTGTCACTAGGATGTTTTGAACTATTTTAAAATGTCTGATCCACACTGTGAGAAAAACTAGATCTTTACGTATATTATGTAATAAAGGTGCATTTTAGATCCAGACTCAGCGACTGAGTGAGTGGTAGGCTACATCATGTTAGCTAAGGTACTCATCATTCAGCTACTCTTAAGTCTTGTGAAGAATATCAGTCCGTCGCTGTCGTTCGCTTGGTGATGTAACTCAGCTCTGATGCATAGATATGACAGAGCTGGACGTAGGAGGTGGCTCTTCAGAACAGCTGGGGTCTGGCAAGCACCAATTCCCGTGGGGTGGGGGCTTGAAAAAGGCGAGGGGAAAACAGGACGCAATTTGGCTTCTCTCTCTCATTCTCCCTGGGACGTGCCTTTCAAGACCTCTAGGCTGCTTCCTGTTGGGCTGTCATCTCAAAATGCCCTCAAGCTGTGCTGCTTTAACTGAAGCAACTGAGTTTTTCTTTTTATTTGTGTATGTGTGTGTTTGTATGGTGGGGGGTTATGTACTTGCACTCAACAGCTGTAACCTGGGGACGACTTTGAAGCAGCAGCAATCTGGGAGACAGCCCGAGCGGTGCTGTCCTACCTCCGGTAACACCACTTCCTACCTGCCACCTTCAGACCTGTCAGACGAACCTTCAGGTGCCTCCTGCAGTCCCACAGGAACTGTCAACCCAACTCTAATGTCTCAAACAGGTCAACACCACTGCTTCAACATTAGAGTAGGAAGCAGGGGCCCAGCTACCAGGGAACAGGTTGGCTAACATTCTCTAAAAGTTGTTAGTGGAACGTTTTAAAAATGTCACAGAATTAACAAAAATGTTTGAATAATGTTTGTATAAACAAGCAATAATGTTAAGACATCGTCTAAAAAAACTGGACCTTTTCAACATTCCTAGAACATACATGCATAACATTTTTCTTATGTAATGGCAGACACTTAATATCCAAAGTGACGAACAGTGCATTCAAGCTATACATTTTTCCTGTATGTTTGCTTCCTGGGAATCACACCCACAACCTTTTGCACTGCCAACACAATGCTCTACCAGTTGAGCTACAGGGACATTAGGGGAAATGTTAGAAAAACGTTCCCACAACCTACAACTGTTAGCTGGGGATAAGGCTTAGTGAAGCACTGTCAAATACGCTGATTACCCTAAATAAACCCAGACACTGAGAGCTGGCTCAGTTTCAAATTGAGGCTGGTTCAGAGAAACAAGCAGAACGCCAGCCAAGCAGCCACACCGAAAGTAACCGAACCTACGACACAAATATGGCACCATGGCATTCACAACATTCAAAGGGTTTCCGATACGTGCAGCTGTGTTAAATCCCAGCAAACAAGAAAAGTCAGCTCGTTCCTCCTAATCAGTACGTGACATGAAGATGCCTTGGATCTTGCTTGCCCGGTAACAAGTGGCACACAAAAGGAGGCAATCTGAGCTACAAGAAAAAGGCAACCTCAGTTACTCAAGTCAATGCATAGGCGCTCAAACTGAAGAAATCATGACATGCATTTACATCTCTGATACCTGCCTGTGTGCCTTCATTGTGGTATTAAAGCCTCCACCGTGACCTGTTGGAATAGGCAACACTTTTAAAACTGTAGTCCTCTGACTTTTAGCAAGGACATCGTATAATACGAGAGGCAAGGAAACCTTCTGGTTATTGGCGTATTTGCGCACACAACAGGACGAAAAGCGATTGATCATCTGCCGCAAAAAGACGAAGGAGAAACCGGCGACTGTGCGCAAACTGCGCTTTTACGCATTGAAATGGAAAGCAACTATTTACGCGTATCCGCTGACGGATGCGCGTCCATTAAAAGCGAGCGACCACTTGGCACCAGAACGGCCGGCCGTACGCGCTCTCCCGTGGCCCGCTTCTCTCCGAGGATTCCGGCTTGACTTGAAGTTCAGCCCCGCGGAGACGCTGCCGGTCGCCCGCGGGGTGACGGTCGCTATCCTGCGTGCGTTTTGGGGACGTCTGGGTGACGGTCGCGCCGGAGACCTCGCGCTGTGTGCACGCGCATCAATGACACCGGGGTCAAAGCCCCGTTCACCGGCCGGTCGCCTCCGGTCCGTCAAAGCGGATAGGAGACGACCGCGCGTCTCCGGACGCGCCTCACGCCGTCGTGAAGGGCAAAAGCCGCCGAGGACTTCAACGGGCACCCCGGAAGAGAGAACAACGGCTCCCGTACTCACTGTTCCTCAGGACCCGGACACGCGGCTCTCCCTGCGGCACTTCGTCCCCGTTAAATCCACGCCACAGCCGCCCATGTCCGCGACGTTTCCACCCGGTGCGTTACTCTGGGTGAGAGAGAGAGAAAATAGTGCGCACACACACAGTGTCGACCTCTCTTTACTCAGCCTGCCTACATGTTGCTGCTCTCTCTCTCTCTCTCTCTCTCTCCCATCCTCTCTCTCTCTCTCTCTCTCTCTCTCTCTCCCATCCTCTCTCTCTCTCTCTCTCTCTCTCCTCCTCTCTCTCTCTCTCTCTCTCTCTCTCTCTCTCTCTCTCTCTCCCATCCTCTCTCTCTCTCTCTCCCATCCTCTCTCTCTCTCTCTCTCCCATCCTCTCTCTCTCTCTCTCTCTCTCTCTCCCATCCTCTCTCTCTCTCTCTCTCTCTCTCTCTCTCTCTCTCTCTCCCATCCTCTCTCTCTCTCTCTCTCTGTTTCTCTGTCTCTCTCTCTCCCATCCTCTCTCTCTCCCATCCTCTCTCTCTCTCTCTCCAGTTATTTTGTTAAAATTCAGTATATACGCCCCGTCACCTAGCAACCTCTCTCTCTCTCTCTCTCTCCCATCCCCTCTCTCTCTCTCTCTCTCTCTCTCCCATCCCCTCTCTCTCTCTCTGTCTCTCTCTCCCATCCCCTCTCTCTCTCTCTGTCTCTCTCTCTCTCTCCCATCCCCTCTCTCTCTCTCTCTCTCTCTCTCTCTCCATCACTCACACGACACGTGTTGAATGCTAAACTTGTCGTTGTGAACGGCTGCTGGATATTTTGCACGTACCGGCTCGGTATCGTATCAGTATGCGATCCAGATAGTTATGAAAGCGCGCCTCCGTCCACCCTTTAACCCAAAACGCAACCGCTTTACCCTCCCGGTGACACCGGAAACACAAGTTAGCCAATATCCACCTAAAGATGTAAGCATGTAGGATGCATATAAATAATAAAATCAATGCATCATTACAAGCTTGTCCTGTGCATGTTTATGTCATTCTTTCCCACCACCCATTTGTGCACGACTTCCTACTCTGCATCCACAAAATACAATCCAAGTCATTTTACAAACCGTAAATGGTTATAAAAGCAAATGGGTTTCTTTCCTGGTGCGAGGAGAAAGGTGAGCTTTGTTGAGACCGTAGTAAACTCCTGAGCGTTGTTGGGTACGTTTCATCGCACTCCTCCCTACCCAAGCCGGTCATTTTGTCCTCTGCTGGACATCAAGCTGTTTGCTGCGGAGAATGTGAGTGCTCAGCACTCCGCTGTCCTATCAAAAGGTAATCATGTTCTGCTGTCGATGTGCATGTGTAGGAGACCGAGAGGAGAGAGAGAGGGAAAAGGCGTTTGTTTGTTTGTTTGTGCATCGTTTGTATGATTGATAGAACTGGTTGGAGTCAGAACGTGTGTGAGTGATAAAGAGAGGTGTGGATCTTTGTGTGTAATGTTTGTGTGACAGGTTGACAGTGTTACGATAAGGGTGTGTTGTTGTGTATTCGGAAAAGCCACACACGTCGTCATGTTTCCAGCCGTCAGTGTTTGTTCACAAATGTCCAGCAGCCTTCAGTGGTGTTCAAATATTAAAAATAGATCTAATTAATTTAAAAGCATAGGACTCGCGTCTAGTTTGTTTGTGGTCTAGCCGGTAATTGGAGGACAGGGCAGTGACCTCTGTTGCCAGTAGCGGTATGATAAACATTGAAAACCTTTTTCACAGTGGAGACTGAGCTCAATTTGTGTCACCACACAAACATAAATCAGTGAACATGACATCTGAGCCTATATACAGCGCAAATCCGGCCCTAGATACAGTTTTAAGGAAAAGCCAACACAGAACGGTGCAGAATTAACGTGAATGTTATGAAAATCGCACATTACTTGCATGAAATTTGGATGTAATGCTTCTCTTCGAGCTTTCCTGCTGCATTTTCTTTGGCTTGTGCAAAAGGCATGTGAATATATTAGCAATACTGTTTGAGTAAGCAGGGTCTCTGAAGTCATTATGAGTGGTGTCATAATCATCCTCTGTATACACTCATTGAAATATTACTGGTACATTATGACACCTGCTTTATATTCAGTGGTGTCGGCTATTGAATAAGTGTCCATCTGTGTGTCTATAGATTGTTCATCTCTGAGGCTTAGAGTCATTAGCACAAGTCCGACAGCAAAATCAGCACCTTTCCAGGATTGTAGTGGAGACTCATCTTATCAGCAGTGTCACATTATTATGAATATGGGTTTTTATCCCCTCTTAGTGAGGCACAGTCACTCTATGAGTGCATAGGAAAACCTTTAATTCTAAACATTCTATGTAGGTCTTTATATACCTGTTATAGTATATAAACCATTAGTAATCTAATGAACCTCTTTTCTGCTAGAGTCGTCTGTGTAATGAGAAGTTTCCGTGGATGTTGCGGGTTCTTCATTGATCTAGACACCCTGACAAAGAGCCCTTTAAATTTAACCTTTATGTTTAAAGCTGCAGTTCGTAACTTTTGCTTCTCTATCACCACCTCTGTTCGAAATATAAAAATGCAGGTTGAAGTTATTTGCAAAGTTATTTTTTTAATGTGAATGACAAGGTTGAATTCTAAACAGCTGCCGTAAGAACAAACTACAAACACTGCACCATCTACAATACCCGGACATACAATATAGTAGCTGGATCTTTTTTTTTTCAGATGGACATTTCCTGCAAAATACGTCCCAGCCTCTCAAATTATAAATTATTATTATAAACTTACCGTTAAGAATTGGGGTAAGGTTTGGAGATTGTGTTAAACACTGATCTGTCAGATTTTTGTTCATTTATAACCAATAAAGTTACAGATTGCAGCTTAAAGATTGTTATTATGTCCATTCTTGAGTGAACTGCACAACAGTCTATTTAGATATCATCATTTCATCAACCTCGGCTTGTTTCACACCATTTGATTTTCTTCTGTATGTTTTTTGTATCCTTTTTAGGGATGTAAGCAGAACTGTAGTATGCTCAAAAGTAATATGCTGACACATCAAAAGTATCCTAGAAAAAGTTTATTCTTAAATGTGTATTGACATTCCGTCAGACTGCCTGTACCTCACACATTTGCTTTATTATTGTACACACTCAGACGGGAATGAAGTGATCGAGGTACAACCTCATAACCCATTTATTAGTTTTGTCATCTTTTATTATCCGAAACGGCAGAAATATCTTTACGGTTACTGATTTACACAAATACAAACAGCTAGGGGGCTTTGGGGCTTTGCAGTAATCTTATGCATATTATTTTGTTTACAGTGAGTTTATTATTTATGAATCATGGGATTGGAGTTACCGAGAGAATCCCCAGAATAGGATTTGAGTTGGATATTGAGGCAGCAGTTGGCAAGCGCGTCTTGTTCACATTACAGATGAAACTTGTATTGAGAGTTCTGAGGCGATGTTCTCTGTTTATTGCTGTTTTCGCAGTAAAGGTACATTCACATTTTGGGTTTTTCTGAATATCTTAGTAAGTTTTTACAGTCCTGTCATTCACTTAGCTTAAGCCCAGTTAATTCAGTCTTCTTGAGTCCCCTGGCATACATTCTCCTCACTAACTCCCATTCATTTCTGTAAATAATTTCTCTGAAGATCTCTTGAGGCAGCTGTATTATGGGCAGCAAGCCAAAGCCGGCAATCTTTTTCCATCTTCCACAAATACCTGTTATGCATTATATGAACATAAATAAATGTCTATTATAAATGTTTAAATATTATAAATGTTAAAGGAATAGTTCACCAGAAAACATCATCATTTACTCATATCGATTTGATTAATGTCTAAAGCACACATGTGAGTGTCAGCAAAATGTGCGGTTCACTGATCATTTTCCAAGTGCCGTAATTGGTTTTGGTGAAAAACAACATGATATTTAAAATCATACAGGTTTCACACAACATGATGATGAGCAAATGAATACAGCATTTCTGGGTGAAACATTATTTTAATGATTTTTCAGCTGAGTGTCTCTCTTTCTTGGTACGGTGCAAGCAGATAACAGGTACGAGGTGTATACTCATTTGCATATTTTGACACCATTTCTCTCTTTCTTATTTGATACCATTCCATTTCCAAACATATGACAAGACATGCTCTAACCAGTCACCACCCCAGTACTAATTACCAACACATTTGAACACGGAGAATAAGCAATAAAACCTGGTGTGCTGAAATTCAGAAGAACAGAGTGAGCTTCTCTAATCGTTTGTCTTAGGAAAACAACACTGTACCAGGCAGCCATATTGTGAAAGACACTCACAGCTTTATGCATCAGAGACAGTCCTACAGGTCTTAAACCTGTAGCTATATTCCATAATAGCACTGATGGGCTTCATGATTAGCCCATCGAGCTGAAGACCAGGGCCGATTCCTTCAGGGAATTCAACCTAATGCCTCCCACCAGCCCCTTCTGTTTATCTCTCTGTCTTTTTTTACTTAGTGCCATCTGCAGTGGTTTCTATTAGGATAGTGCTCACTAAGCTCATAAGGAAAGCCTATAAGTATATTTTAAAAGAAGTTTAGAAAGGGAAACTCAGACTAAAACCTCTGACAGATCAGTGTGAGAATTTGTATTTCCTCACAGGGGTCATATGTTACATGTTCTGTCCATTTATAATAATATAATAATAAAATTAATATATAATAAAATAAGTTTCTTACCTTCTAAACAGCACTTCTATGTAAATGCCCTCTGTTATGATTGGTTGATATTCATAATTTAAAACTATGCTGTTGTTTATCAGGGTAAATACTAAATTGGTATTGATTTGTCAAATTGATGGTTGCATGTTGATGTTTTAATGGTTGTGACGTCATAACCTGAGCTGGGTGGACTGGGGAGGAAGTTAAAACATGTCTACATAGTACATCAAGTATTTTTTTTCAATAGTGCAAGCAAAAACTTGTTTCCCACAATGCACCTCTTTAAATAAGCAGCAATACACCACTCACAGGTTACTTTGTGTACTGAACTGTTGACTGAACGCACTAGTATAAAACACTTCCACTATATTAAAGGAAATTTCCTTGGTGCCACTACAAGGATACGACTGCTATCACATATCCGCTTGCAACTCGAGTGTGTGTTTTGTCAACTCATATTCAATTCATTATATTGATTACAGTACTTAAGGGAGTGTCAGTTAGTGCCAGAATGCTTAAATGAAATAATTCATATTCAAAGCAACACCCCTTTCCCCAGCTCACCCCTTCAGTGGGAAGTCATTTTCCACACAATCTGCCAGTGATAAAAACCTACACGTATACAGTTTCTGTGAGGCCAATCTAAAATTGGATTTTCAAATCTAATCATGTCTTCCAGGCATCCGTCATTCACTGTTTCACTTAAGTCCAGTTCAACTTTCCCTTGTGTTTCACTGTAAACAATGCTAAAGTTTAGCAAGTTTCCAAGTTCTTTCCAAGTCCACAGTCTTTACAGTGAACTGACAATTTTTCCTTTTACCACAATGTTTTAGTGTTGCTAAATTAGAAAGGTTGATAATTACAATTAAACGAAAATGAATGCACACCTTAAAATGTGTACACCCTTTCATCTCATTTACTTCATGTCTGTTTTTTTAATCTACAGGTTTATCTTATCTTAAATTATCTTTCGAAATGTTACATACTCAGGGCAGGACTTAATTTTATCCACCTGATTTTGTTTAGATTGTTGGTAAATCAGCCTTAAAAGCTATTTGCCTTGTAATTATTTGGATAAATGAAAGTTGTTTCAGAGGAAGAGAAAGTTTTGATTAAAGAATGCATGGATTTTTTTCTCACATAATGACATGCACTGACGAATAACTCACAATTAGATATCATACATTTTTATATATAATAATATATATAAGAAAAATAAATCCTTTTGATAATTATGTTGAGGCCAATTGTTTTCCTCATTGTCATGGTTTTTATACATCTGGAGCGTAAACGATGTGCCACAGCCTTTTTAATACACATGGTTGTTCACATGATTTTTCTATTGTTGGACATTGTTCACTCCAGGCCTTTTCCCCTCATTAATCTTAATTAACATCATGCTGGAAAGGATTCATTAGCATCTACCTCCATGCACCTGCGATTCGAGTACGTCTCCATCTCCTCGCAGGGCCGAGTGGCCGTAGCTGCGTGAGGGGACTGGAACAGAGCAGAACGTAATCATGCATGTGTCACCTCCATCTCTCATCTCACAGTCCACAACAATGTTTCCCCCCTCCCGCTTGTTCTCACCCAGTCTTTCTCTCTGACAGTAGCTGGAGGCATCTTCTCTGTGACTGATGGGCCGATATCCTTTGTCATTATCAGATAACAGCACAGATATCGTGTGAAAAGTGTACAGTGATGTTTTGATGGAAGTGTTCGTCACTCGCGGGCGTCTGTGAGTTTTCCGGGGTCGTATTGACAATGTTTTACATTTCTTTCAATTTTACTTCGTTAAAATGACACGCTTTGCCAATGTCTTGTTCGTCTGTTTGTCGCTGGACTCAATATCTTATGTGTCAATATCTTATCCTCACTTTATTAAAGTGGGTCACTGTACCACTAAAAAAACCCATGGGAACCATCAGACGTAAAGTTATAGACTTTACATGTTGTAGGAGTAAATTAACTGTCAAACAGAGCAGCTCCTCTAAAAAATCCTCTCGCATGACTCTCACTTTTAATTCAAGCAAAATCCATGTGCTGGGTTCAATCCGTTTCTCTAGATTTTTTCAGGCAGCTCTGGGGAACTGACCTGCTCTGATGTGTTGCAACCTCATACAGTTGCTTATGTATCGCCAGAGGGAATTTCACCCCCGTGGTTTCATTTCCTACCATGAGATCGCAGCTTATCTCCATCATCACTGAAGCAACTCGTACAGCAGATGGAAACCGTGGCGCAGTGTTGAATATTTGCTGTCCCAAACTAGCTGTTGAGCGGCATTAACTGTGATCCCTTTGTAAATGCCATGTCATTTCTCTGCCGGTTTTTATCGCAAATCAAACACGCGCGCTGCATCTATTACAAACTTCTTAACAGAGCAGTACTGATTCCATGCAAGTGTAGCAGCTTTTGAATAATTCAAAACTGTAGCATTCTTACATTGACTCTGTGGTTACTTCCTTCACAGTGTGATGCAGATTTTTCTTCCATCGATCAAAAAATATTAGCGCTTCGACGTCCCCACAGAGTCATGCAATTTAATGCTAAGCATGAAATTGCATTACGTTTCTGTAAGTTTCTGTTTGCACCATATAGGGCCAGGCAGCTGCAATGCAGCAAATGCACTGTAAACATGGTGAATGAATCGCATTAAACCAAAATCGATAAACATGACCATCATGGGAGAGGGTCTGTCCTATTTTATGGTCTGTCTTGCAGATTACTCAGGGAGTAATTCTGAGGGTCTTGAATGTGAAGAGGAGCAGATTAAAACGCATTCACAGAGGAACCGTGCTGTTTCGCTGGCAGCAACAGGCAATGCAATCATTCATTCTCATCTATAAAGAGTATAAATGGATTGTAAGAACAATGTGTGGAGATGCAACAATTCAGCGGATGGGTGGAGCTGTGCTTTATTTTCTGTACTGACATACTGCACTTCAAAATGACCACAATAAATCCGACCCTCTAAACTATGACCATGAATCTTAAATGACGTATTGTAATGTCCAGAGGCACTCAGACCGTTCTCTGGTGGTGTTGTCGTTCTTTAATCTTCCGTGCTTAGTCACACTTGAAACATGGCAGCTTATTTTATCACATAAATGTTATTTAGCGGCACATTTTACTTATAAAACCTGTATTTATTAGGTCGGGGGGGTTATTATATTAATTATTATAATTATAGATCTTCTCTGTTGCTACCTCATATGCAAACATCTGTAGGCTTCAATCACGCTTCTATAAAACTGTTTCCTGACACCTCTTCAGTTTGTTAAGTATGTTGTATTCTCTTTGAAATACAAAATGTGTGAAGAGGTTTCCAAGCGCAAGAACATCGATTCTGCTTCCAGTGTTCAAAAGGGAGCCTAGAGAGAAGGAGAAACAGCTCTGCAGAACAGGCTGTCCTCTTTATGTACAAAGCACACCTTCAGCCTCTAAATCTTATGTGATGTGTCACTGACACACTGCTTACAGCAGGGGGCGGCACTGAACAACATACATACTTCAGCTGCTTAGAGCTCAAGCATGCCGTGGAGTTTAATTATGCAGGCAATGGTGTTGGTTTGTAGCTCCTTCTCCTCTGTTTTTCTCTCTCATTCTCACTGTCCCCCGTGAAATGTATTTATCTCGTTTGCTGTTGTTTGACCTCAACCTGTCTATCAATCTCAAGCTTTCAGGCTGTCTGTTCATCTACAAGACGAGTGCATACGAAATTCACAATTTTGTGCATTAACATTTACGACGCACCGAACAAATCAAACGTTTATGCACAAACGCATCCATACGTCCCAGCAGGCATCCCCCGCCCACATATGCACATATATATCACACATATATATCACACACATGCCAGCGTACACGCGTGCACACACACACCTCACTCCTCCTCATCCTCTGTCTGACAGATGGGACAGGCCACTGCCAGCTTGCATTCCCCCGAGAGTAGCCAACACTATCTGATATGAGCAAGCAAATGCGAGAGAGAGAGAGAGAGCTGTGTGACTGAAGGATGTGATGATATATACGTCTATTACAGAGAGAGAGAGCACAGCAAAAGAAAGGGGCTATTTGTAAGAGGTTGAGACTTTTCTGATAATACACATGCAAGCTAAAGAAGCTTGGTAATTGATTGGTCAGTTTTCACACAGCCCACAAATCAATAGCTGCAATGTTGTTGTAGCACACTGATAAAATGGGCAGCAACTACACAACTCTAAAGAAAATGCAATAAATTCAAGATTGGATTTGAACACACTCAGACATCTTTGAGAAACATCGCAGAAGGCCGCTTGATTCTGTATCGTTGTAGAGCAGTTCTGGATGTGATTATAATGAGACTGGATATATAAATCTCACATTAAGCGGCAGAATGACGCATTTGTTCAGAAAGGATTTTCAAATTGCATGACGGCGTTTACAGGATTATCATAATTAGCATCAAGGGTAAATAAATAATTTTGAATCTGATACACAATCCCAATAGCAGCAGTTCTTCACACACCTGATGGATGGATTTGCTCATGAGGATGTAGATATACATGTATGTGATACGTGTTTACAAGTTGCGAGTTTGCTGTCGAAACTGGTTACGATGACATAAAAACAGGTGCCGCAAAACAAAGACAAACAGCATGTCTTCCTATTGCATTGTACTCACCGACTGCGTGGAAAAACAAACATGCGATCAGTGCAGTGCGATTGATGAATGCATTTCTCTGATGGGCCGATTTCTTTTTAAAAGACTCGTGAATTATGATCAGTCTAACGAATGCTGTAAATGAAATTAAATCTGACTCATTGACTGAATGGATGTTTATGTAACAATGTTAAAAAGTAACTTACAGAAAAAAATGTAGATATTTATTTTCAATACTTAAAAATGATGACTATTTTGTATCTAAGTTGTATTATTTGTGTTGCATTAAGTATTGTGTGTGCAGTATGTGTGTAGATTGTGCAACGCAGTTGAAGCTACGTTATTAAAGGATATCAAGACGATTCACGAAATAAAATTTCCTTGTAGAAAGAAAGATAATGAACTTCTGTGTGTGTGTTTGTTTGTGTGTGTGCCTGCTCAATAAAGATGTATTAGAAAGGTTGAATCACTACAGTGAGGTTAATGAAGGTCTAAAACACGTCTAATACCTTCAGAGCTCCGTACATCTGTGAGGGTGACTTTCCTAAAGCTTTTCTTAAAGTCCATAGACACACATTCATCTGAATTTTACCTGTGTTTTCTGGAGACAAACAAGCAGTGAAGGGCTTATGGGATTCTTTTCATTACACCAGTCTTAGATGCCTGTTAAGTCCAGTACAAACAGCTGTCTTACCTCTTAAATGTTTCTACATTATGACTGTGTGTGTGTGCTTGTACATCTATCTTTGTAAGGACCAGTTAGACCATCAGAGAGAGGAAAAAGAGAGAGAAAGTGTGACATTTTGGCCGGTCCTCACTTTCTGACACCTCTTTAAAGGGCTGTTTGAGGGTTAAGATGGTTAGAATTAGGTAAAGGTTAGGTTTAGGATAACGGTTAAGGTTAGGCAGATGGATAAGGTTAGGGTAAGGGGCTAGAGATTGTCAATGAATGTCCTCACAAAGATAGCGGTACAAATGTATGTGTGTGTGTGTGTACAGGTTTTGGTATGCTTGGAAAAGCCACATTTTTGAAAATGTCCTAATAAATATAGTTAAAAGGTGTCAGAAATGGCCATATTATGTTTTACTCAAAATCGAATAATATCAACATTACATAGTTTGTGTGAGGGTAAGGTTTAGGAGATAAACTCATAGACTTCCATTGTTTATATGCCAGGCTAATGATATTTTCTATATACTCACTAATATAGCTAGTCAGACCTCTATGAGTGTGTTTGTGTGGCGTAAACATTAAATGTGCAAGATTTTTCATCCTGTTCATAATATGTCAGCTTCCCTGTAAGCCCATTCCATTGGCCTAGATTACAGCGCGAGCGTGAGAACAGAGAGAGATGTGGGGGTTTGTGGGAAGGCTTGAGGAACTGGCTGTCGCTCATTGATAATTCACATTTATGCTGCATGTTGTTATTGATAGGTTCCTGACTCCAGTGATCTGCTCACTGCAGCCTTCATGTACTCTATGAGAGCTGCCTCTCATCATGACAACATCAGCCTCCCCTTTCTTGCTCGGATGGATGGACGTAGGATCCTGCATTTACATGCATGCACACACTGCATTCACACTGTGATATGAAAAATATGAATGCTCACTCAGCTATACACAAATACACACACCTGAGCATACATCATAATCTCCACGGGTTCTGTTGTAGAGCCAAAGAGAAATTGTTTGCGAATGTGGGCACCTGCACAAATGCACAAAAAGATGTTCAGATTAGGTAGTCCACATATAAACCGGATTCAAAACCAGTTTGGGAAGCAAGTTTGTGAAGAACTGTATATTCAGCATATACTGTATATTAAAGCAACATGACATGACCAAATATGTCGTTTTGGCTATGCATCTTCATAAATTGTCTTCCCATATTGGTTTTGAATCTGGTTTATATGTGGACTATCTAAACATAGCCTGTCACATTAAAGTGCACATTTCACTTTCATGGAGGGTTTTCATTAATCTGATTTTATGTTCGTGCTTTTAAAAGCTACACTGATTGGATAAAACTGTTTGCTTATTTGCATGGCACAAAATCACATCACACAGAGAATAAGCTCAGGAGAAAACAGAATGACAGAACAGACTTTGAAATCTGAAAATGTTGTCATAGAATCACAGAAAACTACAGATGAAGTTTTATCAACACCAACTTGAACTGTGAATCTGATTTACAGCTTCATTTTATTTACTGATTTATTTACCATTTCATTATATTGTCCATATTATTGCCTGTGCAGTCCATTATTAAAACAATTTACATATTACATAAAGGGTATTAATGAAGCCACCCTTACGTTTGTGTTTACAACAGTGTAGTTTTATGAAGTCATAATTGTTTTATTTGCGTTTAAAAGCTGACGTTGTTCTGTTTTTTGAGAGTGATAAAGATAAACAGATTGGGTTTGTCATCTTCAGTCCAGAAACTCGAGATCAGGATAGGTTTGGAATGACATGAAATTTTCATTGACGGCTGAACACAGCTTCAGCTGTTATCACTCTCAGACTGGAACCATGAAGCAATATGAAGTGGCAAATATAACAGAGCGGTTTTATGACTTCACAGTTCTGCTCCAAAACCTAATCACTGTGTTCTGTGTTTGTTTAGAGAAAGAGAGAGAGCTGAGAGCTCTAGTCCGCTTTACACAGCACCTGAAGGATCAGAGACCAACAGGAGCGAGAAACTTCTTAACAGAGATTAAGTTCTTTCCAATTTGTAGCACAATGTAAACCCAGTTAACAGGGAACATCCCCAGAACGTTGGCTAACATTAAACGTTCTCTCAAAAAACATTCTTGCAGTAACATTAGTAGAACATACTTTTCTAATGTTATCATATATATCAAAAAGGTTATTGTTAAGGAGTCATTCTTAAGGAACATTTTTCAAATGTTTCATGTTTGAATACCGTTCATATAACCTAGCAATAGTGTTAATACAACTATCTAAAAACTGGGCATTTTGAACATTCCTATAACATTCAAAATAACATTTTCAACATTTTTGTAACTAAATTAAGGAAACATTAGGGAAATGTTCTTATAACCTAAAATTGTTAGATGGGATGTCTGATGTGAGAATGTAAATCCCAGTTTGTTTTGAGCTGTTGCGCACGTGTTTAATGTGAAGTCTGTGCACAGGGCTCCAGTTAAACATGGCCTCTCAGTGGAGCTAATTAAGAAACATGTTGCACCTTGACATAGAGTCACCAATAAACCACAGATGATCTGCATACACCACCCTCATAACCACCAACAACATCTCCTTTATGGCCAGCAGTGTGTGCGTGCACATTCCTCAAGGAGAAGTCAGCATTTTCACCTTGTTTGTGTTACTCGGTGCATTTATTCTCAAGCTTTGTTTCTTGCGGGTTTGTGACTCACTTCAAACAAAGAGACGTCATGTTTGTGGGAAGGTTAACCTGTGTTACGTGTGCAACTGTATCATAGCTGAACGGGCAGTTTTTGGGAGGGTTGATGCGCGTTTTGAAAGAGCTACACTGTACACAGAGACATTTACTGAAGCGTGTTTTTATTAAAATAATGACTTCATAGGCCTTGTTCTTTAAGAATAAATAATTGCATGTAGAAAAACACTGGGGAACTTGTGTTGTCCAGATCTGATTTGTATACTCTGAAACTCCAAATAAGCAACATGTTGAAATGGGAATTACAAGAAGCAGAACTTAAAATTAACTCACCATCTGGCAGCCACAAAATCAAATCCCTCTCTCCAAATTGTTTTCCTGTGGCTGAGAAATGACTAGTGTATTTGTTAAAGTAAGGCGATGATAAACAAAACCTTAACAAACACCGCCCGCATTAAAAGCCACGATTGTGAGACAGTCAATAGTTCTTTTTCTGGGGGCACGACACATTTTCATTCCCTTTTTATCCTCAAGAAAAACTGACTCACTAGCTGCAATCCATCTATTCGTGACTTGAAATTAGAATCACGACTAACTGAGTTGAAAATTGAGGGTAGCTGTCTTTGCTTTGCTTGCAGCAGCCTTTCACCAGTTGGCCTTCACGCTAGATACCTTCACCTTTCTTCTCACTGACCCCTCTCCTCTTTCCTGTTTGAAAAAGAAGTTGTCTTTGTTCGAAGGGAAGGGACTGTGGATGTACTGTTCCTCCAGCCAACTATTTTTACCTCCTGCCCTCTTCTTCTCCACAAGGTACAGCTAGAACTCTGCTCTCAGTAAGTCAGAAGAAACCAAAGCCTGGAACCTGAAGCTGGCTTATGTTTATTACAGAGAATATAAGAACTGCTGGGATAAGTTAGCTTCATATTTGAAAACATGAGCAAAGAGAGAGCGAGAGAGAGAGATGGAAGCATAACTTTTCTTCCAGTCAGAGAGATCTTACAGAGATGCTGAATAAATGTCGTCACTCTAGCTTGACTTTGTGTAAGAATTGCACCCCTCCCCTAGGGGGAACCTTCAAGGTTAGCTAAAAAAAACAGTGGCTGGATCTAGAGAGGGAGACGAGACTGTTCTGATTGAGATTTCTCTTCCATTGACTTATTCAGTGTGCTGAATAAACTGCTTTTGTGTGAAAAAAGCTTGTCACATAACAAACTGCCTTCCTGTCTGCTCATCTTTAACATATTTGCTGTTATTTTTGGAGTGAATGGTTGATTTGAACTACAAAAAAGCTGTTTTATAAGAAGTCAAACATTTTTCTATTACGCAATTTCTATTATGTCCACAGCAGTCTTATGTCTGACTCATATAAGCAGACAGTTAAATGACAGGTATGCTTGTATGACAGCTTTCTGCAGAGGTAGATTTTCCCTGTTGGTTTTATTTTAGTTGTCCTAATGCTGTGACACCATGATGAAGACATGATGGTGTTCTTTCAGTTCTTTCCTACTTCATACACAGCTGTCATGATTTTATTGTAAAATTAAGTACTTGGTTGTTTCTCACAAAATCCATCAGACGGCACTCGATCAGTGAATAACAGAGACACCTTGCATTCTTTTTTGTGTTAAGGCAATTTATTAAATATTAGATGAATTAAAAATTTCATTTTGTGTTTTGTAAAAAAAATACATTTTGGTTGATCTATGGTGATAAACAATAATTAAATGATAATGTAGTATATAATATAATATACATTCCGTATGGTGTGTGTGGCTGTCACATTGAATATAATGAATCTTTGTTATGCTGCCCAAAAGAACATCGATCAGTGACGACAAAACAGATGACGGTTCACATGGGCGGCATTATTCTGTGTCGCAAGTCAGAACAAAGTTAAAGTATATGACTCACAGGTGCACCTACCTACAGTGCGTCTGTCAGAGGGTGAGAGAACACAATTTAAGTGGGCTACTTATGCTAATGTACTGTACTGTACTGTACATGAACGACGTACAGGCTATAACACTGAATAATAATAAACGATACCCTTATTTTTAACAACATTCTAAGTTTCGAGAATTTGAACTTGTTATGATTACATAACTTGTACAAGATATTATCTTAACAGTCTAATTGGTTACCTAGCTGAAAAAAATGTGTGTTAATTTACACCTTGACATTTTACAGCCAGAAAGTGCATTGATATTTATGCATCTGGCAGATGTTTCTATTCAAACTTTTACTGTATTCAATGTAAACATTTGATTAATACATGCGCTCCCTGGGAATCAGGCCCACAACCTTTTGCGCTGCTAATGCAATGCTCTACCAGCTGAGCTACAGGAATATAGTACACCCTAAACAATTTGTTTAGCCAATTGAATTGTTCCGGGTGAAAAGAGAGGGGATTTGGCACGGCACCGGATTCAAAACTGTATCTCCCACAAGAGCGCCACATCTCAACCTGGAGCACATGTGCTAATCACTAGACCGCAGCTCCAGCTCGTGTGCCACTCCTATTGGCACTTCTGCTCTCTTGTATCGGCTGTGCAGGTGGAGAGGATCCATATGCTGACAGCTCTGTAGCATTGCCAACTGCTGGCAGCAGTATTGTGGTGAAGATGTGAAGGAGAACAGAAAAAAAAAAGAGACTGATGGCGTGTGCCGTGTCTTCACGTGTCAGAATAGAGCCAAACTAAAGGACGTGATAACTATCACAGGTTAATCTTAAGTCACTTTGACAAGACCATGATAGTTTTATTAATTAAATGCACTATATCTTCCTGAGAGACACCAGGGAGAGAACTGATGCGCTCGGGTACTTATCTTGTCACTCTGTGCTAGGTTGGGTTGACTAGTGTGTGTGTCTGGATGAGAGAGAGAGAGAGAGAGAGCGAAAGAGAGAGAGAGGAGAGAGAGTGCTTTAAATGAGCAATCAGGCACTGAGCCGTTCTCAACTACAGCTGCCACCCACACAGCACACTCGTACAAACACACTCATGCCTTTCTCGCTCTTGTTCAGGTCACATGGGGTGCAAATGTATTCGCTTTAAAATTTAGAGCTCGATTTTAGTGCTCAATTAAAATTCACGCCGAGATCTTAACGATGCAGACGATCACACACTCGAAGCACATTTCCAGGCAGACGAACACACACGGCACTGTTAGATGTTCACATGTACTGCTGGACAACACCGATCAGCTGACAAACACGGCCTCATTACTCTACTCTCTCCCCGTTCACTCTTGTTCTCTCAATCCCTCTCTCACACAGACACACGCACACAAATACACACCAGCACACATTCACACAAAACGTTCTTCACCCCATCCACCTATGAAGAGAGAAACAGCCCCCCCACTTCCATTCTGGTCTCCATGGCAACAGCCAATCAAGTCATGTCTCTGAACAGGCCTGCCAGTAGAATACCAGGAGACGAGGAACACAGCATGAGACGGTCGAGAAAGACACTTAAAGAGAAAGAAGTAATTTAGGGCCACAAGTGTAAAGTTTGAGGTCAAAGTTCAAAGGTTAATTTGCAGAAGGTGTAAGTTACTTATGCTATCATAGAATATGCATATGTCATACTATAAAGCAGCTTTGCAACACTATGCATTGTAAAAAGTGCAATCTAGAAATAGCTGTACAGTAGCCATGCAAATCTAGAAAAGCAGGGCAATCGATGATCGCTATAAACGCAAATCTTACACATAATCCAGTTTAATAGTAGCAAAAGAGATGTAACAAATTGTTCATGTGTAATCATTTTTACAGAATTCACTAACAAAGTGCCTGCAAACAGACAAAATAGTTATATTTTATGGATGAAACTGTGAGGGTTGCATGCCAGGGATGCAAGCAGGCCAATAGAGTAAGCCATCTTCAAAAATCATCATCTCCACAGAAGCCCACGATCTGAGTGATCATATATGTACTTTGTGCAAATGATGCAGGATAAGTGACATGCTAAAATGTAACACATCTGGGTTTGATCAAATACCTAACCTGAAATATGTACAATAATAGTGATGTTTACAGTAGCAAGCACCATTTAAAAGTGGTTACCAAGCTTACAACAAACTTTACCTGTAGTGGAGGCAATTTCAGAGAGGCTAGCAATAGCAAGATAGCTTTAAAAGCATAAGATCCCGCCCTCCCTTTAGAGTGCTCTCCAAAGCCACGCCTCCTCCAACATATGAGCACAGTGTTCAGAGGTATAGTTTGACATGCAAGTCAGACATCCTATCACTGCATTCGGGCCAAATGCAAAGACTAGACAAACATTTTATGGTCCTGCACCTTCCACAGAAGATAAATATATTTGGACCTCTTCACTTAGTGATTGCTATCAGGATGTTAATCAGAATGTGATGTTCACCAGCATGAAAACTGTTTCTAGAAATAACGGCCTGCTCTGACACAGGAGAGATCTGCAGAGTGTGCACAGCTGTTGTCCAATATAGAGAATCTCAAACTTGCCAAATATCAGCTGATTAATAACTATGGCAGATATATTTATCTATATAAATCTATCACTAATTTGCACAGTCAAAGCAACACAGTCTTACCCGTCTTGAAGTTTGTGTAACGTCACCCGAGACCCGTGGCTACCTTTAGAACTGAGAACTTCCTCTCAGGTGTGTCTCGTCCTCTAGGTTATTAGAAATCTAGAGGCTTCAGTGCTGAGCTGAAGGTGCTTATACTTTCTGCTGCAGGCGCCGCAGAGACACCACCTGAATAAATGGAGAGGTGGCCGACACATCTCAGCTTCTTCTCTACTGCTTGCCATGCGACGTGTTCAGGCAGCAAGCAAGACATCTTGTTGTTTGTCCACAGCTGCCTTCTGATGAGCCAAGACAGACACAGCAGGGCAGCGAGGGAACTCTTTAGAGAGGCTTTTATTAAATAAAATAAATAAAGAGGAAGATGAAAAGGAGAAAAGTGTCAAGGTAAGAGTTGTGAAGTCTGTGGGGTATGAAACAATATAAAAGTGCGAGTCCTCCTGGGCTGTGGATGCGAAAGTCGGATGTGTGGCACGAGGCCAAGAGGTCATCTGGACCTCAAGGATACCTGGTGCATGAAAGAAGTTTCAAAAAGAAAAGTGCAGTGCAGGATTTTTGCGGTGACGAGACATAATAACCGCCACGTGCTTCATTAATGCTCTACGTGATGACATCATTGAACCGTTATCACACCCTTCCTCCAAGGACATGCGCAGTGCAGTGACTTGTTCCCAATTTGCAGCTCAAGTTTTGTTATTTCTAACTTCTAGTATCTTTTGTTTGTGTGATTTTAAAACATTTACTTGTAAAGCTCTTTGACCTTTACTATTATTTTATTTGTTTCATTATCTCGTTGCAGTTTTTTCTAAATCATTTCCACATAAAGCAGGGATGGGGACCTTGTTCCTGATGGGTCAGTGTCTTGCAGAGTTTAAAACTCACTGCCTGTAGCCTTCTAAGTAAACCTGCAGGACACTGACCCTTCAGGAACAAGGTTTCCACCTGATGTAAAGGACTTTAAATTTCTATTGAAAACATTTGTAAAATGTGCTATGTAAGCTAAATAAACCTGTGAAAAAATATATTTATATTTATTCATTTAGCAAAAAATCTATCCAAATAAGCTTTGTAGGGCTGTTTGTCATGTAAACCAACCTTATTATAATAAACAGTGTGATATTTTATATTTTCAAATAATGTCAGAACACACGATTCATTTAGTGATTATTACCTTTATTGACTTTAAACAAGCCATCACATAGTCTAACCCCCACAAAATAAAAACCATCTACAGAAGCGGGTCATGAAGAATTCATAATACGATTTCTGCCTGATCTCTTTATCTAGATAAACCTCGCACCTTAAAGCAGTAAAACCTCCTTTTCAATTACTACACGCTTTTCAGCTGACCCTGGATCTGCCCCAGAGGAACAGTTTATTTGTACACTGTGGACAGTGCACAGTGGAGTCTCCACTTATACATTTTTAGTTTGAATTCTGATCCGATGTTGAGTTTGACAGAGAAGCAAGGTTGTTAATATATTGCCACATGCTCTTTTTCTTCATTACAGTTTGCGTACATACAGACACAAAAGAAAGAAAGAGAGAGAGAGAACGAAAGAGAGAGCTTTGGCAATGTAATGCCTCTTTTGTACCGAATCTAGAGAGAGAGACGTTTGGTTTATGAAAGCTATGGTGTTGAAAACCAAAATTAGTTGCAATAAATAATATTAAGCACTCAATGTAAATGTATAAAACACAAATAAATCATCTGCTGAACTCTCAGCAACATTGTGATCAAGAGAAACTTTGAATGCAGCCATATTTAGCCATCCGTTTCCCTCTCCTCAGCTCTCTCGGATTGACCGTGAGGTCCTAACAGCCCAGAGTTACCAACTAGTTGCTAAGGAGACAGGAATTTGAGGCAGAGGGCTCGGATGAGGTGTGAGATGGAAAGAGATGAACTAACAGGAGAGAGAAAAAGAGAGCGTGAAAATGAATAAGTGGACTGTTAGTATGGATTAGGTCTCACATATGGTTTCTATTGAGGCACATGAGACAGTTCAAATGAACAGACCTTCTAAAGAAGCTTTACTTACAAAAGCAGGAGGCCTCAAATGCGTGAACAATCATCCTGCACTTTAAACCTCTGTCACAATCCAGACGATAACAGGGAAAAATGTCATGCTATTGTGCTAGTACACTGCAAAAAATGTATTTGTATATTTCTTTGTTTTAGTAAAAATATATATCTAATATAAAGAAACATTAATTTACTTACACATACAATTAATTTATATATATGCCCAAAAATACATGGGGACATTCCATAGACGTAATGGTTTTTATACTGTACAAACTGTATATTCTATCCCTCTACACTAACCTTCACAGAAAACTTTCTGCTATTTTACATTTTCAAAAAGTTCATTCTGTATGATTTATAAGCTTGTTCCTCATGGGGACCAAAGAATATCCCCACAAAGTCAAAAGTTACTGCTATTACTATACTTGTGGGGACATGTGGTCCCTATAATGTAGTGAATACCAGAACACACACACATACACACACACACACACAAATATATTGACCAAGACAGGATTATAGATTAAACCAGTGAGGCTAGCCCTCTGGGGCCTCAGTCTGCCAGGGCTCTCTAAAGCCTCAGGCTATGAGGCTCAAGACCGCCAAATAAAACTGAACTCCAGGCTTCTGGGCACATACAGTGCAGACGGGCCCCCGGGCCCCGGGCTTCTTGGAGAACCCTGCAGAAACTGACTGCTAGAGTCTCAGGACCCCCTCGGCACATACAGCATACTGCTGTTCAATAGCACAGCCTCACTGCCTCTCCCACCTCCTACCTAAGAAATCTACTGGAAGGCTGGATATGTGAATGAATAACAATACCCACCGTAGTGCAATAATTCTCCGATAATACCGTGCACCAGGTAGAACATTTTTACATTTCATATTAATATCCGATTTATCGTCGGCTGCTCCTGGTAATGTCTTTTTTATTTTTCTATTTCTGTTTCTTGTTTATTGTTGTATCTCATGATAACAGCAAACTCACTGAAGAAGGTTCACTTCATTTGGTCTCCAGCGGTGTAGAAGATAGATCTTGACTTGACAGGATGATTCATAAGCTACAATTTTAATATAGTTTGAATACACAACACCATAAACAGCTATCATATGGATTTTCTGTACATGCAGCTCTAACTCGTCATAAAGAGAATCATCCTGAGAGAGTTTCATTAACATGGAATGAAATCTCACAGACATTTCAATGCCTTTCAGATGTAAAAAGAAGCAAGAGAAGTTATATTTGAAATGACTTTCAGGGACAGTAAGGATGATTTGTCTGTATTGGTATTTTAAAATGTCGCCCACTGTACGGTTTACAGGCAGGGGAGGCAATTCTTTCCAGAAACATTTCTTGTTATGCTGGCTGGAAGTGTTTTCAAATCCTCCTAGCAGTCACTAAGTGGTATGAATATATTTATATATATTTATAACTTCTATAGAAGGTGCAGGATGATAAAATGTTCATCCACTCATTGCTTTAGGATGTCCTACTTGCCTGTAAAACTATGTATGTGTTCATGTGTTTTGAAGGAGGCGTGGCTTTGGAAAGGAAAGGCGGAATTTTTTTGCATAAATTTTTATGCTTTTTTATGCATTCTAGCCTCTCCCAAAATGGCCTGTTCTACCTTTAAGGTGTCTTCACCCCGCTGAAGAGTGTATTGACGTAACCGTGTGCAAGGTCAAAAAGATGATATGCGTGCAGTGAAAGAGTTTTTAGGTGGCCCGAAACTGGTTTGAATAGTTGGCTGATGGGGTGTGTGACAGCTGCTGTTAACCTTTATTCCATGAGCTTGTAGACTGACGACACTATAAAATAAACACAACAGAACTGAGCTGCTGTTTCAGTCATGCATGGTGACCCATCCAACAAATCTGGGTTGTAAGAACGTTTCCATTAAGTAACAAAAACATTAAAACTTGTTAAAGTTGTAGGAGCGTTCAAATTTTCATTTTTATATGTTGTATTAATGTTATTGTTTGGTTACAAGAGCATTACTTAAACATTTATTAATTCTATAACATTTATAAAATGTTACACTATTTAAGAATAACATTTTTGATAGAATATATATAACATTAAAAACATTCTGCTAATGTTACTGAAAGAATGTTTTTGATAACTTTGGTTAATGTTCCCTAAAAGTTCTCTCAATGTTAAGAGAATGTTCCCTGTCAGCCAGGTACCATCATTCTGAGTTTGGTACACGGTTCTGGTCTGATCAGAGTCTCTTATCTGCTTATTTAAGTTTGCATACGACCAATAAAGTTTGTTTTCACAACACAATTTGTATTCAAAACACAATGGATTCTTTATCAGTGAAGGGGGTAATTATTTATTGGTGTTTCAGGAAAAGCCAGACTACATTTTCCAGCATCCCCACAGGCAGGAACAGTGACGTTGGGTAGTGGTGCACTCATGGGAGTTGTAGTTCATAACAGTCACAAACGAGGGCTGTTCATAATCAACATGTGGAAAGGGTTAAATCGATGAATACAATACCCGCAATAACATTTAGCAGCACGCCGCCACCGCAAAGTGACGACGCCCCGCCAATGCCCATGAAAGAGTATGTGCACACAGTTACATAGAAAAATAGCACTGTCAAAAGTTGTAAGCTCTTTAAGGTTTCAACCTTCATGTTTCTAAAATGCTGTAAGCTTTTTTAAACAGTTCTACGGTAACAAAAAACGGTACTGCTTTGACCTGGCCTCAAAAGAAGCGCCGAGTCAAAGGTGGCAGAAGTTCAGTCAAGAGAAAACAACAGTCAGTCAACAATTGGTTGTTTCAGGTTATAACAAATTCATACACACAAGAACAAGATTGTGGCCCCACCCTCACTGCACGTGAGGCCTTGCACAGTCTTGGTGGATGTTTCCAACAGTGAACGGGTTCGACTGAGTAATTCAAGACGGTCTTGCAGTTACAAGGTAGGTGAAACGGTGATACATATCTGTTCAAAAGCTGTTGCAAGAAAATCCCAAAAAGAAACATGAGAATTATAATCATAACAACAACAATGATAATCCAAGCAATCATAATAAAAGAGCAACGAGGTTAGAAAAGGAAAAGACATTAATTCCTACATGTGAAGTAATAAAGTTGCATATCCAGCAATTTTTTTAATCCTTTTTCTTTTAAACAGAACCTTCCGACAAAAACATTTCGGTAGTGCACTAGTCATTTCCGTGGAACTTTCTGGAACAGCTACTGTTGGCTGTCTCCAGAAATGTGGATGACAATCAAGCAAAAATCCACCACTCGACTGATCAGTGGCAGGATTTTTTACAGTCTTCCCAGACGCCTGAGAAAACTGATTCAAAAAAATCAGATCTGTTTTGTCACTCATCAGAAAGATACTACATTTATATATTCAAGTTATGCAAATGACATCTATAGTCACATAGTTCAAGCATATACTCATGTACACACATATATCTAGTGAGAGAATAGTTTAATATTTAATATATAATGTTGTACTTTGTATGGTACAGTAGTATTAGGGTGCATGTCTATTTCTGGGGATGTGAGGTTCATTTAGAGGAGATGTATAGATATACTAGGTCTATATATACACGATTCCTCATACAATGAACTATAAGAAACTAAAGAAAGAACGGTTATAAGCAAAACGGTTATAACTGTTGGGTTATGTGCGTTTGGGTCAAGAGACTGGGTGAGCACCATATAAAACGACAGTCGTAAACACAAGAGTGTTTTCCTGCACCGAAAAATACGCAAGCATGCGGCAGCATGCAACGCACTCGCTCAGACTCAACCTGGGTGAGATACGCCATACCAGCACCAATGCAGTTCACCACGTCACAAGCTCAAGAAAGAGAGACAGAGATGCAGAAACAGAGAGAAGGAATATTGCTGGATTCAACAGTAGTTCACACTCTGTTCTCAGCATTTATTATACATCCAGTTTGCTTTCCGTAACCTTCGCCTCTCTACCACCATCTCTGTTTAAAACATAAAATTGCAAGTTGCTTCACGTACTTTTCATTACATTTGTTGAAAGCAAATGAAGCCAAACTGACATTTCCTAGGAAATTAGACCCGACAGTTCAAATTACAAATCATTATTATAAACGTACTGTTGGGAATTGGGGTAAAATTAGGAGACTGTATTGAACACTGATCTGTCATGTATAATATATATATTAAATATATACATAGGGAAAAGATATAATGCCACAGTCTTTCTCTCTCTTTCATCGTCTCTCTCTCCCCTCCCTCACCACAGGAGAAAACAAACACACACATCCTGAAGTTTAAGAAAAGGAATCAAAGAGAAGATACTAAAACAAGTCCTTGAATAAAACTATACTGAAAAATTCGAAACTATACAGATTTCCATGTACGTGCTGTTATTCTCCATCTCATGTTATTTATTATCATTGACATTCTTCCCTGTTAATCTGTTTATTTCCTGCCTTGCCTAACCGCTCCTGATGTCAAAAATATATCTTGTTTAATGACAGCAATCCTGACCTGCTTACAAACTTTGTCTTCAGTCCAGCTTCCCGTACCCCCATATATAAAATATACGAAAAAGATTATTTCCAAAATCTCATCACCTGCCTGCCTCTGCAAGTATAAAAATATACAGTTTTCCGAGGTCAAAATCTCTTCGTGCTCTCGTTGCTGCCCACATTTCCTCCTTCTTCTATTCTTCTACTTTATTATAGCTGTACAGCTGACCCTAACAGTTCAAAAATATACAATGTGTTTATTTGTCATAGAAAAAAATTACATCTCCACCACCTCTATTATAATTCTCTCTGAGAAAGTCATTCCATGTGGGTGGAGGATGTTCACAAGGCCTACGTGACATCATCAACGATCTGCTTTATGATCTGTGAGAGATCTGACGGTACGTACACAGTTGGGGCTTACGATGGTGTCAAAGTTGGTAAACAGATCCTGTAGCTCAATAGCTAGAGCACTGTGTTAGCAGCGCACAGGTCATCGGGTTCGAACAAATACTAATAACTTTTAGTGGCTTTGGATAAGAAAGCAAAGAATCTTCCAAATGCATAAATGTAATGTAAATAGTTCATTTGCATTTGCACTGTATGTGTAGGCCTTGTAGACATCCTTCATACTGGGGCCGTTCAATTTTAACCCACGATTTTCAAGTATTCATTTCAATCAAGCACAAAACCACCTAATTCAACCGATCCCTGCGCTGAAGAACTGTACATTTGTGAACAGAGTATCGTAGTTCTTATTTGAAGAAAGAGAATTGCCATCCAGCAGCCCTTGAAACACTATTTCCAAATCCTTTATTATGTCCTTCTCTAGCTTCTTTTCTTCTCTTCTCATAAGTCTCCGTGGCGGCTCTCGTATTTGTTGATGATGTTGCGACAGCGACCCAGCTCTTTTCGCATATCGGCGACTTCTTGTCGAAGAGCAGCGTTTTCCCGTTCCAGAAACGCAGCTCGGACGGAAATCTGATTCTCCTTCAGTCGGCGGGCGTCGCGAGAACGTTTTGCCGCCTCGTTGTTTTTGAAGCGCCGGCTCCAATACTTGTCGTCCTTGGAAGGTGAGAGAAGGATGAGAGTGAACAAGCAAAAGGAAAAAAAATCAGCTTGTTTTGATTGTACAGTAAAACAACAGTCGTGCTTTTAAGATCAAATGGAAGGAATTATTACTGAAACTTACGGTAAAACACTTTAGTTGAAGTATATGAGTTTTTTAAGGTGCTGTAAGGAATTTACTAGGAAACACTACACATAAAGTGTTTCTTTACTTGACAGACATCACAGAAACGGTGACAGGAGAGATCACATCTCTGTGACAGCTTAAGGTTGCACAAACAGCAAAGAAGAGTGATGGGAGAGGCCAGATCTTTTTAACCAATCAGAAAGTGTCTTTTTTAATACTGTTGAACATTTGAGTTTTCTGACATGTCTTAAAGGGATGTCATCTCCTAATGAGATGGCATCTAATTGACTTCCATTAAACAAATACACATGCAAACAGGCTGAAATCTCATACAGTGCCTTTATTATCTAATACAAGACAAATAGTCTGTGTTTTCCAAATGGCCAAATCTCTGACATGAAATGCAATGTAGTACCTTCTGGTCCTCTGGCACAAGCATTTTGCGGGCCTTCTTAATCATGGGCTGAGGCTTGAGTTCTTCCTCTGAGAAGCGGTGTCTGCGCGGATCAAACGCCTCCTGACCCGGCACGCTGGACAAGGCGAGGTCAGCGGGGTCGGGATCAAAGTTCACCATGACATCGGCTGCGTTGGTGGGCGGAGCTACTGGCGGAGGTGGCCGGGAGGGGCTTGGAGAAGGTTCAGGTGGTACATTTTGAGCTCCTGTTGAGAAAATGAGCAACAATTAGGAAAAAACAATCTCTCACATGTCACGGGCCACATGTTAGCTGACAGAATCACCCACCATGTGCCTGGGCTAAAGGCAAAGAGGATTAGCAACAGCAGCCATGTATGTTTCTCTACTGGCTGCAGAGGCTTACGTTGAGCACCAGGGGGCAGCAAAAGCCAACATGGACACTTGCCAATGTCAGCAGCTGGCAGGGAAGGCCGACAAGCAAACCTGCAGTTTCAATCTGCGTTTCAAGCACCCAGAGAACCATCATAAAACTGACCCTGGAAACTGTGACGTTTTGTTCTCTCTCACAGCGTAGCTCTGTTCAGTGCTTCACACCCCACATTTTCTTCCTCTTTATAGTTTAAAATATGGTTTTACAGCAGCCAACAGAACTGCATTTGGACAGCAAGCACTCAACATAATTTATGATGCATTAGCTGTAAGGGCAGTTTCTGATTTAGCAGTTCTGCGAATTCAGTTGTTCACGAGTAATTTCATACACAGATGTAATGTATTAGGGAAGGAGATACACAATTCTAAGCTAATTTGGCATGTAAATCTTTTGTGGTTCTGCATGTTTTTAAATATTGCCTGTAAATGCTGCAATACAGTAATTCTGTTTATTTCCACAGCAGCTTTTGACTCAAACAGCTTCTGAAAGCTCAGTTTGCTCTCGTAAACATAATCAAATTCTTTGTCGTTTAATAAGAAACAGTCAAGAGGCCTTTCCAAGATTTGCTTTTCATTCATTAAGAAAACACACAAAGAACAACCAACAACAAAGTGATACAGGACGAATATTACATAAAACGTCAAAGCCGGAGTATTGTCCAGTTCCTGTCCTAATCTTTGTCTATCTCAGAACTACCGAGAGAGCAAAGGTTTGTTCCCATGAGCGCAAGAGCAGCTGTCCTGTGGGCCTCTTCCTCTCTGTGCAGCAGGAGACATAATCAAGAGACACAGCTGTGTTCTCATAGAGCAAGTTACACAAACACACACACAATGAAACACAAAGCCTGTGCAGCCATACAGAGGCAAACACAACAGATGATATATCTATGATTATATCTGTGATCTATCTATCTAACTCTCATTTTTCCCTCTGCACACACAACACACACACACACACACACACACACGTACTGTACTGTAATGTACATTGATCAACAAACTAATAATAGAGCCACATGATCTATTATCTATTAAACCTTGATCATTTTTAGAGGTTCAATCAAATCACCATAACTGGTTTTGCCAAGTTATCGTGACCAACAGACACACACAATGCACACACATAGATATTGCTAAAACTTGTGGCTTTCGTTTAGCTGTATCTTTTCTTTTTCTGTTCCTCTCTCTCACCCCTCCCTCTCTTCCCTGTCCGTTCTTTCCCCTCAGTCTCTCTCTCATTGCTCTCTGCAGCAGCACGTGACGAGTTGCCTGCACATGGCCCCAGCGTGTGAGGGAGCAGGAGGGAGGGAACAGAGAGAGAGATTTCAAAACATGCAACAGAAACGCAGTCACCATCCCCGGTACTTCCCTCTCTCTCTGTTTCTGTGCAGCATTTTCAGAATTCAACCGGACATTGTTTTTCATATTGTGCAGAATTCAATGCACAATTAAATTAATCTCAATTTAACATTGTCCCGGGAATTACCGGTGACACAGTGCAAGTCCTGCAGACTGCTCTATTACTTAAAACCTAGCATAGCAAAATCATAATATCTTTTGTTTGATAAGGCTAAGTTTGGCACATCCCCAGCTGACAATTTTAGGTTGTTGAATGTTTTTGTAACATCTCCATTAAGTAACAAAAGCATTAAAAATGCTATTTTGAATGTTCTAGGAACATTTTTAACATCCAATGTTTTTGATGTTGTATAAACATTACTGCTAATTATTGCTTGGCTATAAGAACGTTATTCAAACATTTTTAAGTGTTTCTCTAACATAATAAGAATAACGTTTTTGAAATTAAGAATTTAAGAAGAATTTAAGAGAACTTTAAATAAAGAGAACTTTTAAAGAACGTTAACCAATGTTCTGAGAATATTTCTTGTTAACTGGGTCCCCAAAATATTACATTATGGTATTATCTGCTCTGATGATTCTGCTGTAAAGAGATGTTTCTACTGCGCACACACACACACACACACACACAGCTGTGCCCTTACAGCTTCAAAGCCTGCATTGCTCCTGGCATCAGAGGCCAGCTTTAGAAATCCCATCATGCATCAGTGCAGACCACACGAGTCACAGAGGCAGTCCTGCTTGTGTTCACGCCAATGCACAGACAGACACATAAAGGTCGCTTCTAAAACACAGGCAAATAAAACGTTGTCTCACAGACACACTGCAATTCTGTCACACAGCTATTTCACTTAGTTTATAAACACTGTCAAGCGCGCAGCAAAACAAATCGATAACAAGCCACAGGCCTTGCAAGCCATTACGTTTCCTTGCATAACCTTCACAAACACACAGAACTCTTTAGGGTTCTTACCATGCAGGCACTCGGGACCTCCCAGCAGTCCAGGGGTCTGTGGCACGTCCAGCCCCAGCAGTGAAGATGATGAAGATGAAGAAGACAGAGATGAGATGGAGGAGGCTGAGGATGAGCAGGGCGGAGAGGAGGATGGAGGGCACTGGGAACTCTGGCTGGGAACGGCTGACTGTGTGCTCTGGGAAGGAACCTGAGCGGCCGTACTGCAGGTGTTACCCGACGGCATGCAGCCCATTCCATTCTCCGTCAAGAACTCCTCCAGGTCCATGTACTGCAGCTGGAACAGGCCGCCGTCGCATGGCAACGAGCGCTCCCATAGCAATGGTCCTAGAAAGGCGGACTGGTTGGTGGAACGCAGGGAGCCGTTACCGCCGTTCATTCCTGGGACTCCGCCCAGCGAATCCTCGTCAGAGTCCAAAGGTTTATCCTTATCTGAGAGCAAATAGAACAATAGTATATTAAAAGGTAGAATGCATTTACATTGTACATGATGGTCCTATAGCTCAGCTCAGCTTGTTGCTGGAAATGCCAAGGTCATGGGTTTAAACCCATATAGAAAAATCGACCCAGCTAACAGGGAACATTTCCAAAAAATGATTTTGCAGTAATGTTAGTAGAATTTTTTAATGTTATATATCATGTATATAAAAAAGTTTTTCCTAAGTTGTTAGTGGAATGCTTTAAAAACAATACAGAATTATAAAAGTGTTCTTGTAGTCAAACAATAATGTTAATAAAATGTTTTAAAAAATTGGACATTCTGAATGTTTCTAACACATTCAAAACAATGTTAAAATGTTTTTGTTACATAATTGAACTAGTTACTAAAATTGTTAGCTGGGTATATTTTAATGTACTTTGGATAAAAAGTGCCAAATGCATAAATTAGAAATTTGTTTTGTTCAATCCTTCATTCAGCACACACTCAGCAGCAATAATTCACCAAATATTTTACTTCAAATTCCCCAAATTTGCAATTGTAGCTCCTCTGAAAATGTGTTGGTCCCTTAATCACACAAAACCAACTCTAGTTTTAAAATCGCAGTGCTCTCCTCAATAAGAAAGCTTCATGATTTGCACAGCTGCATTCATATTTCCAGATCAGACATAAACACAGTGCCCGTGCATAAGAGTGTACAGTGGGCTTAATGTGAGAACGTGACCTTTGAACCGCAGCTCAGAACATGAAGCATCACAGCTGCAGTGGACTGAGTAACACTTAAGCTCAAGCATTGAGCTGCAATGCCAGGGGCCAAAATGGCAGTTTCTCTCTCTGCCCGTCACTCAGATAAAGAGATGAGAAATCGGATGGGGGGGGCGTGCTGGCAAATGAGATCGGATGAGAGTGCTGCACGAGTGCTTCTGTGGGAAGAGCTCAAAGCGGAGAGCTGAGCTGTCATCTTCGGCGCAGGGGCTTTTGAAGATGGAGCTGAGGGAATCTGCTAGCTGGATAAAGCTGTGTTTAAACCGACAACAACAGTGTTCAGACAAAAGGGAAGCGGAAGCTTTATCTGGAGATGGATGGATGGGGCTACAAATGAACTGATAAAGAATGAAAGGGGAATAAGGGGAAATAGAAAGCAGTATGTCATATAGAAAAGACAGAATTAGGACAGATTATGAGTGGGAGTTTTTAACAGCGCCAAAACAAGCAAGACAGAGGAAGAAGCGCTGGAAGATGGAGACTGTAAGATCATATCTGGAGAATTAATAAACAAACGTACAATTATTTTGACCATTTAATAAGAAATGTATTGCAGTATTTTTTCCTCCCCTTCCTGATTACTTGTAACCAAATCTGAGATCCACAAGAGGGCGCGATTGAAGCAAAAGAAATATTTTTTTACATCCGTATTAACAGACAACACCTCGCACATTTTAGAAAGGCATCCCTTTAATGGTAGCCATGGAAGATTCAGAAACCCCTTTAAGACAAAGCAGACACTCTTGATTTCTTTCATTTGTAGTGGTTCTGTCAATGTATGTGATTTGTTAACAATTTCTCCTTTTGATTGAAGAAACAGGCTGAGTGAATTTCTGGCTGCACAGATCTGAGACACAGACAGATGATGCAACTAAAACTCCAAGTCAACCAAACTTATCTTGATGTTTGTCTCCTATATTAGATGCAGGCAAAATATTGAGGGGAGTTACTGTAAAAGCAATAACAAGTGGAGAGAAAGAGAGAGAGAGAGAGAGAGAGAGAGAGAGAGTCACCTTTCATCTCACAGCAGTCTTTAACTCTCTGGTCCCCTTTAATAGGCAGCTGAAGAAGGGTCTTCAGACTGGCCATTGAATTGTTCAGGTGGCCATTGGTGGTGGTACCTGCAGGGTTAGATGGACCGAGTTGCGGACTCGTCCCTGCTGGAAGATCAGGTGGCAACAGCTGGGAAATTGGTCTGGACATTCCTCGGTGCAACACCTAGTCCAGGTTAAGCCAGTGAAATAAGTTTCAAGACCACCAGACAGTCGAGCTGCTCGACTCCAAAATCTTCTAGTCTGAGAAATGCAGTAAAAACAGAGTTTGGCAACTTTCAGTGTGAATCAGGATGCATGTGGAGGTCTACAAGCTTTTAAAACGGTTCTTTAAGAGAAAGGCGCTTCTCTTCATCTGTTCCCATTGGGAAAGTGAAGTGAACTGACTCCTGTGCGGTGCGCTCAAGTGGAAACGCCGGAGTTTTTCTTCATCCTCTCGAAGCGCACCGACTTCCCGTTAAATCGTTTGACGGTGTTGGTTTCTCTGCTCTTCCGTGGGATTACCGCTTATTCGTTGACGTGTGTCACCGCGTTTACCGGGTGCTCGTCTCGGCCAGGACGGAAATATTCCCCGAAAAACCGAATAAGAGGAATGAGACGGGCGTCCATGGAGGCAGAGATAAAACTGTGCACCGTCTGCAGGAAACTGAGAGCAAACTATAAAACATCAGACTCAACCGAATCGCAAACTCCGTATCGATGACTTGTTCTGATTTAAAACAAATGTATGCAAATAAAGCAAAAAATGGCTCGTAAACAATTAAAGGTGAGCTTTCCCGGTGGCTCTCTGCCCTGTTTGTTGTCCTCCCTCTCGTTATTTTTGCAGCTAACCTCCGCAACCTCTTTCTTTCTTTTCTTTCTCGGTAAAACGGGCGCTCGGGATCGTAGCGCGAGTCAGCTGGAACGTACACGGGCAGCGCTCGTGACGTCACCCCTCACGGGGAACGGCGCCGCGGGGCGGGGCTATGCATTATTCATGACGCGCCTCCTCTTCGGTCCCCGCCCACAATATGATAAACGAGCGGCGCGGGCCAATTGTATGCGGCCCGTCATGAATATTAAAATCAGACCACCCCCGTTTCTCGCTAACCTCTTCCGTGCCGTTACGTTTTCGGGGCTCTTACTATATTGTAAAAACACAAGGCAACATTTTCTCAGGCACAAAGACGACAGAATGGCTCGAGATAATATATATAAAATATATAAAATATATATTAACATATAAAAGAAGTGGCTTGGCATACGTAAGTGATTACCTTGGCTTCACTGACATCGCAGCTGCAGGAAAATGTGCATTTATTGCATGTCAGATTGGGCCTGCGAATGACGTGACAGAAATCGATAGCTTTAAAGAAACAAGCGACACAAGTGCATGCCATCATCGAACAAAACCAAGCACGAATGCGTTTGTGTAAAACGACTAATAAATTATCCAGCCATCCTCCCGATTGTCGCCGGCTGTCATTGGCCGGTGATCGTTAAAAACGTGAGTATTTCGGTTCGGCCGACACAATTGTATTTTCGCAGTAGCTTTAGGCTCACAGAAAACACATGGATCGGGCACGGGCGATCGCTACCTACCGGCGGCCTCTCCTTCACGCGATTGGCCTAAAGTAGGTCAGCGTCAGCCGTCCGCGCGTTCCCATTGGACAAAACTAGGTCAGTGGCTCCTCCCCCTGTTTTCCCCATGCCAGAGCCGCGTGAGACGGGAGTAAAACAACTCTCGTCAGATGCGGAGATCGGACGAGGAGATCAGACGAGGAGATCGGACGAGGAGATCGGACGAAATCTGCCTTTGCGTGCTGAAAGAGGAAAACATATGCGTATCGATACATACTGCAGTTATCTACGCGACTGATCAATGTACATTATGCACCTTTTTTTTTATAATTGTGAGATGAGGTCTACACTTCCATGTTTAAGATAGAAGAAACATCTCGTCTTCATCAGACAGTATGCATGGCAGGGCAAAGAGCAATGCACTTGAAGATAATTGCACCAAAATGGCCTCGGAGGTTGCAAGTTCACTATTTGCTTTAAGTGTCCTATTCAATTTGCATGATATGTGCCACCCTCACTGTCTGGCTGATGGGTTCTTTTAAAACAAAAGGATTTAAAAACATTTTAAAATGTTCCCATTAAAGTGCCTGTTGTTAATCATTTGAAAATGTAGACTTAAATCATTATGCTTGGTGTACCAATAAGATCCACAGTAAATAGGTTTTATTCCAGCTTGCACATTATACCTGCCTCAGGCACTTATGAAGAGAAACATCTAGACCATAATGTGCTACAGCAGAGGAAAACAAGAACAATACACATTCACGCCGTTTCTCTGGGTCTGGAAATGACTTTAAACTGCCTAGAAAAAACAAATGTGATTTAGTGGATGACAAAAGAGAGAAGTTACCTTTTATATCACAGCCTTTCTTTTCTTCTTTGGCTCCCTTAATAGGCAACTGAAGAAGGGTTTTTGATGATTGCTGGTGGTACCTGCAGGGTTAGAAGAAGCGAGCTGTGGACTGGGCCAGGCTGGAAGATCAGATGGCAACAGCTGAGAAATTAGTCTGGACATTCTTTGGTGAAACATCTAGTACAGACTGAGCCTGTTTAAAACAAACTTAGTTGTTGTGACAACAATGATAGGTAAATCCTTTTTAATTATCATAATCACTTATAAAAACACAATTTTTGTAAGAACTAAGCTCACCAATTTACAAAAAACACCATTTGGGGAATTGGAAGTAAAACATTTGGTAAATTATTACTATTGACTGTGTGCTGAATGAATGAAGAATTGTGAACAATTTTTTAATGTATGCATCTGGCACTTTTAATCCAACAAAAACACCATTACCGCCACCTAGAGGACACAGACTGCGACTTCAAGTTTCCTGGTAATTTCATACAATTTTCATTCAATTAAATCAAGTAAAATGTCGTCCTGTGCTGAACTCATTAAACTTTCGCTTGAATACCCTGAGAAATGAATTGAGCAGACGGTTAAGTTCCTCTGACACCAAACCAATCCACCCCTGAGCATCCACCCCATACCTCCACCTCTGCTGAAATGTGGCCCTCCACACGTGCCAACGCACGTGACCTGAAAACAGCCCCATCCAGCAGAGCACCAGGTGCTCAACACCTGTCCATGTTCTCTCATCTGATGTTTATAAATCATTTAACCTATGTGGCATAAATAACAAATGAACTCAACCTGGTCACTGTGGTGAACAGACAGAGCTCTGTTTCTAACACTGACAAGAACATACAGTAATTCAAAGTACTCAAACAAAACTTGATGGCTTTTTCTGACATCTTTTTATTTGTTTTCTGAGGAACTCAACATCTCTGTTGGCTCAGAAAAAGAAAAACAGTTGTTTAGTATTTATATTTTGTACTTTAGTTTACTGAGAGGAAAACATTGGGACAGTAGAGCTAAGTAAAGTTTTGAGAATGAATACAATAGTGTTGGGAAAGCTGGGCTAATCTGTGGTTTGGGTTAAAGGGGCAGGGAACAAAAAAAAAATATCACACTGATACATATATTCCCTACATCTTACAATGACAGACCCTGCCACATCCCCACCCACCCCGCAATAGTAAAAATGATTAAAAAAAGAACTTTGAATAATAAAAAGAAAGAACACAGCTGTTACATAATAAAATATAATACGCATTGTACAGTACAGACTGGCTGTTTCTCTCCCCCTCTATCCTATAGCCTCTATCTTGCAACCGAAGACATTAACACTTGCCATAGAAACACCTGCAATGTTTCATTACATTTTTTTTTTAAAACGGGACGATAAACATGAACATGGCATTAGCACTACCTTTCTGTCCCCTCTGCATCAGCTCTGCAGAATATTTTGCACATTTTGACAGTTTCACTGCAGTGAGTCCTGATGGATTATCTTTGAGACACAGTTAAACTGAACATTAAGTGTCATAATTAAACTTGTTCAAAGGAAATACACACTATGTAATCTGCTTTCCAACCAGCAACTTTCAGTTTCAGGTCAAACATTTGCATTTTAACATGAAGACAGCAATACAGGGAAAAACAAAACAACACCACAAGGAACAAAAAGCTACGCATATCTGAAAAACAAAGGCTATACCTTTAAAATCTGAATACTGCAGAAGGGGGGGGGCACTACTTTAGAGAATAGATTGTTACTGTTCAGATTAGTTCACTTTTACTGGTATGCATCATCACTGCAGCACAAATAAAGTTAAGAAAATACATAATGAATGTATTTTAGAGGATAGAGATGCTACCATTACATCAAAGGTGCTACAAAAAAGGAAAAAAAAAACAGTTCTATAGTCTAGAATATTCTTCCCCTTTGGAGAAACCGTGTTAGAGATCCATGTCTATAATGGATGGTTCTTTAGGTACAGGCTTATTTTCATGTCAACCAAGTCTTTTATTTGAACAGGCACTCCCTTGGTTAGAGTCTGACCACACGTTTAAAGATTTGAATGTGTGGCACTTTCCATATAAGTCCTTTATGCCTACAAAACATTTGTTTATAAGGCCTTTAATTTCTTGTAGATGTCAAATTCTTTAGTGCCTGTACCCTGTCACAACTGTTGATCTTTCTATCTGGTCTTCTGCCTTCTGAATGTCAGTCCCCTTTATTGACATTTTGTTTCCTCTACTGATATGCCGACAAGCAAATCTGTGGCGCTGCAGAAGGGTTTCGTTCCAAAATCGAGAGGGACACTGAGAGCAAGAGAAAGCCCCTTGAGAAAGGTGGTAGGCCCGATGACAAAGAGCTGACAGCAGCCTTCGAGAGCGCTTCCCACAAACAATGCAATGCAGGCGGACATGACGGCCATGTTTTCTTGCCGGATGCCTGGTTACACGGTGAACTAAAAGAGTTATGCGGCTTGTGAAAGTGGTGAAGGGACAGAAAGGGCAAGAGTATGACTTCAAGGGGACAACAAGAGACCTCAGGCCTCTAAGCCGTAACCGCCCCACACGCCACGTTCCTCCGCCCACATTGATACCAAGCCCACCTCCAGTAAATTTGGCCCACTTCAGCTGGGCTATCCACTTCTTCCTCTTTCGCTGCTGTTGAAGCCTGCATTTTTTCCTTTTTAGATAGAAGTGCCTCCTGGCAATTTCATAAGCAGTGAATCCACTCAATGGCAAACCACTGGACAGTTTATATTTTTTCTTTTTTTTTTTCTTCTGCTGGGTGGCATCTTCTTCAGCCTGTGGGCTTTGTTGTAGATGTTGGGACTGCATTGAGAAAGGGTGCTGCTGATGGGGGTGCTGAGAGTGCTGGGGTGGGGAAATATGGATGGGAGGTGGAGTGGAATGAAGGGTGTTACCCGTAACCCCTGAATATATTAGCTGCCCCTTACTGCTTATAGGCTGCTGAAGCTGGAGGGGAGTCATGTTGGAGTTCGAGTAGTGCAGATGTTGGGGATGTGAAGAGACATTTGAACTGTGATGTCCTGACTCAGGAGTGTAGAAAAGAGGGGAATAGCCAGAAGGCTGAGGATGCTGTGTGTGAGCTATGGTTGAATGAGGCTGTTGTACTCCATGACCTCCACTTTCAGGTGTTATATGAAGGAGAGCATTGGTTGCAGCCTCACTTTCTGAGACAGACTGGGCAGCTCCAATAGATTCACTTCCTGTTGGCTGTGTTGTTTGTCCAGTACGAGACAGTCCATGCTGAGACAATCTATGCCTGGTCAGGCTGTTGGAGTATGAAAAGGCCTTACCGCACACTTCACATGAAAAGAGTTTCTCCCCACCATGTTCATGAATGGCTTGGTGATGGGCAGTTAGGTGAAAGTGATGGCGGAAGGATTTCCAGCAAATCTCACATGTATATAGCTTAGGAGGGGGCTGGTTGCTTGTACTAGCATTAGATTCTTGAACTTTGTCCTGAGAATAAGGGTAATAAGCGCCAGGGTTGGTTTGATCGGTTTGATCTTGATTAGCAGGTTCTCCTTGATTTGCAGCTGATTTGGTTTTACTCCGTCTTGGCTTAAAATCCCCTCTTAAATGCAGCTTTTCATGCCTTTTCAAACTCTGGGCATATCCAAAATCTTTTCCACATAGGGTGCATTTGTAGTTCTTCTCCCCTGTGTGAACAGTCTGATGTTTGGTAAGGTGAAAAGGTTCTCTGAAATCTTTTCCACAGATGTCACAATGAAAAGGCTTTTCGCCTGTATGCACACGTTCATGACGACGTAGGGTTTCACGTCTGCTAAAGCCTCGACCACAAACAGTGCATAAATAAGGCCTGTCTGAACCATCTCCAGCAGCCCCACTCTGATTGTTTCTCCGACGTTTCACACCTTCTCCTGGAGCCCCACCAGGTCTAGGCTCTCTTTTCTGCCTGGGCTTTCGTGGCCGCTTGGGTTTGGCATTAGGATTGGCATTAGGATTGGCATTCTGTGAATTAGCTGGCGGCTGCTGCTGCTGCTGCTGGGTAGGGTGAGATAAAGGTATCATTGATCCACTTAAGCATTCTTCATTCCCACCATTACCTGCAGCTGTAGATGAAGAGGGACCCATAGATCCAAAGCCAAGCCCTCCTAACAGACCTCCAATGATGTCTCTCCGTTCCTCTCGTCCCCCAGTATTGTTCATTTCGGCAGGCAAGACAGAGGCAGCAGCAGCTGCAGCAATGGCAGACATGGCACTACTGGTGACTTCATCTTCAGAATCATCTAAAAGAGAGGAGAGAGGAAGGTGGGATTGTTGTTGGTGATGGTGCTGCTGATTCTGAGGGTGTGGATGAAGCGTTGGGGCTAAAGGAGCTTTTCTGAGAGATGGACTTGACATGCTGTTGCTACATGAGTCTCCAGAGTAGGATGATGGGTTACCCTGTTGGCGACGGTAGTCATCAACCCTGTATGATGTTTGAAAAGGATCTCGTGAATATTCAGGATTATACTTGTCTTCAGGTTTAACCACAGTATTTTGATTACCACTTCTTGCCTGGGAATACAAACTGTCACAGGACATCCCTGCTGTGCTATCCTCATTTTTGCAAAACACCAGGTCTTTTGTATCACTCAGTTGTCCACCTGGAAAATCATTTTCAACTTTGCCCTCTACTGAACTTATTGAGCTACCATCACTGCTTCTAGATCTCCTCCCTGGCTTGCCACAATTACCAGAGGCAGCATGGTTAAGCAAAGAAGTGCTTTCTCTAAAGCAGCGGCCACATGCTGGACAGCGGTAGGGCTTCTCTTCATGAATTTTCTCATGTCGAGTGAGTGACTCTCGCCGGTTGAACGAACGCTCACAGACAGAGCAAGCATATGGACGAGCACCAGAGTGGATGACACCATGCTGAAGGAGATGTCCTCTCTTCTTGAACCCCTTTCCACATTCATTACAACAATAAGACTTATCTGGACTTGAGCAAGCGGAAGACAAAGGGTCTGGATTCTGCTCATGCTGGTGGTGAGCATTTTGTGACATTCCATCCTGTGTTGAGTGGGGGAGATCTGACTGATGTTGATGGCTTGGGTTTGTGTTTGTGTTGCTATTGGGACCATTAGCATCTTCTTCATGGCAACGTATGTGTCGACGAAGGCTTGGGAGATGAGAAAAAGACTTGCCACACTCTCCACAATGATAGACAGGTTCTTGCTCAGGCTGTGTGATATTAGGAGTCATTGACTGCTGGTTTTCAGGTTTAGGGTTCTGAGAGATATTTGATACCAGCACAGAGGCAGAGTTTGAGGATGGGGCAGAGGAAGAAGAGGAGGAGACAGTTGAAGAAGAGGAGGAGGATGGTGCTGATGAGGAGAGGATGGAGGAGGGGTCACCACCAAGACCCCTCATACCAACCCCTCCACCTCCTCCTACAAGACCAGAGGACCCATCATGACCATGTGCCCCAGAGCTGCCATGGCAGTTAGCACTGCTAGTACTGCTGTTACTACCACCATCTGCCTTCCTCTGGGGCAGGTATCCAGCCATGGCTTTCTTTCTCCTGCTGCCACTACCTCCACTTCCTCCAGCCCCAGATCCGCTGTCTCCTTTGCCATCATCCTTTGGTACAGAGAGATGGAGTGGGAGTGGCAAGGGAAGGCCTGCTTCTTGTTGCATTAGGGACGCTAGCTGATTAGAGGACAGAACAGGAATGCCTTGAAAATCAAAACCACCAAGAGGTGATGGTTGGGGGGCAGGGTGAAGAGGGTGGTGTGGATGGGTGTGGCTATGGGGGTGAGACAATGCATGAGGTGGAAGCTGCTGCTGCTGTTGTTGGGGCTGGGGTGCTGGATGGCCATGAGTGTGAGAAGGATGAAGGGCTGGAGGAGGAGCGAGACCTGCATTGGAATCTCCAAGACCAAGATGATTGTGAGGACCCTGCTGAACTAGAAACTGTTCCAAACTTGCATTTGTGGGCACTCCAGAAAAAAGGTACTGGTTTGCAGCAAGCATGCAACTGAACTGCTGGTGTAAACTTCTTGCATCTGACTGTGCTCCAACCAATCCAGCCACAGAGCTGCTACTGCTAGGGGGATTATTAGAAACAGTGGTTGAACTCGAAGGGGAGGGTGATGAGGAGGATGGTCCAGGAGATGGCTGAGGAACAGAGAGGCCAGGATGCAGGGGTGGTGGTGGTGGAGCAGATGTTACGACTCCTCCGATGACTCCAGAGCCTCCTCCTGTACTTCCTCCAGCAAAATCAAAACGACTCATTCCTGTGTGAAGCTGCTCCTGGGCTAGAGCGGCCTCGGCAGGGTGAAATGTACGTAAGAACTGTGGATAGCCAGAGGCTGAACTGCCACTCCCACTGCTGCTGCTGCTCATCTTGCTGGACTTACGAGTGCTTTGTGAGGATAAGGACTGAGTTTGTTGTGGAAGAGGCGGGGGAGGTGCACTCATTTTGGCAAACAGGGATGAAGAGTCAGCAAACGCATTACTTCTGGAACCCTGAAGGGAACCAAGACCAAGCCCAGACAGGAGGCTACCAGAGGCCTCACTCTGTTGTTGCTGCTGATGTTGAAGCTGCTGCTGGTGCTGAAGTTGGACCTGTTGTTGGTGCTGCAGTTGTCTTTCCAGCCCCAGTCCTTTGAACTGGTGAGCTTGGTGTCCACTGAGCATTTCTAAAATGTCCATTGGGTACTTTCCAAACTGGAACATCTCCCTCTCACTGTTGAGGGGAGTTCCTAGGATTTTTCTTGTTTCCTTGTGAAAGTGGAGAAATGCAGCACCAGGGCCTCTAATAATCAAGATAAAGCTTTAAAGCAATCTGCTAGCAGCTCAGGATTTTAAAAGAAACACATGTACAGAGGTAATTTATCTGATGTTGTGACTTTCCATCCCAGAAAAGCAACAGAGTTTTGGCTATAATAGTGGACCACTACATATGGTAAAACTCTGGAAGTCTTGGATTAAATAATTATCTATAAATAAGGAACAAAAAAAAGAGAGCAAAAGACTGTTCACAATATCATGCAATAAACACAGGTCTGTGTTAGTTTCTCAAACTTTGTACATCTACAGTTAAAACAGTAAAAACGTGTCTATTAATACCATATGAAATTTGCTAACACAAAATGTTTATCGCTAAAAAGCCAATCATTTAGTGTTGAAAGCCATTTAAAACTTAAGCAATGAAGGAATGTCTTTCATGTATTTCCTCAAAGAACTCTTATTGAAATGTTCCCAATCTGTGATTTCCGTGTCTTCATCTATTTTGACGAGCAACTTTCTTCAACAATTTGAACTGGAGTAAAAAGGTGAAAGGTCAGATACAGGGTGCGTCCAACCTCTTTCCTTATAACACTTCAACTGGAAGACCACAAACACAGCACATGTTACGACCAAGTAGTTCTTCCCCCTCCTGTCTGTCAACAGCACCTTGTCAGCCCTGACTGAAAAAAAGAAGTGAAAAATAACATTACCTTTTGAATCAAAGCATGAACATGTCCAAACAATAACCATACATTGTACAAATCAAATCTGAGAGGCACTGACTACTAAATGTGAAAAGACTCGGCATAACTTTTTAGCATAACATTTAAGACAAATAATACCTTTTCACATGCAAAATAATGCAAAAGACTAAGATAATACACACTTACAATTACATACATAAACACATAAATAAATGAAAAACAATCACAACAGAAATTTCAACAATGACCATTTGATGGTTGCAGTAGCAGTGAAGCAGACACACAAGCAAACAATAAAAAAAATTCTAACAGACAAATATTATAATAATAAAAACAGAAATAAGCCACAATACTGACATAATAATAATAATAATGACCAGAATCAGCAAAATATGATAATGAACATTGTAATGTAATACTTAAAGAAAAGAGCAAAAAATTAAAAAAAATCTGTAGTAACAATGAGAACTTGGTAAACAAATTACATAATAAATAAGAATGTAATAAGCAACAGGAAGAAAAACTGAAGCAAAACACAAACCATAAATCCTTTTTTTTTTTTTTTAGATATTTCAGCTGTTTTTTAAATAGCATGAGGCCTGTGCTTTCTTATTGCTGAATAAATTTTATGGCGGCACACAATGCATAAAAAATATTATTATTATTATTATTATTATAAAGCAACAAATTTTCATGTATACCATACATACCATAACTGACTAAAGAACCAAGCAAAACAATTTCTGAACTTTATGAATGCATTATCTGTTATTAACTCACTGTTTTACATCTGAATGTTAATAAATAAATAAATCAGGGAGAATCAACAATAGCAAATTCAGGTGAAGAGAATCACCAAGCAGCTTTTAGCATGTAGAACATGCATCATAACTAGAAGCAGCATATCTGACATTAAACCATGTAACATAATCCTGCCAAAACACAAATAAATACTAAATGAAACTATTAAATTAGACAGAAATATTAATAATGCATATACTGACATCATAACAGCAATACTGACAAATTACCAAAACCATACATCTGTCTGAGTATTGCAACTGACGCTTTATAATTAGTATTAAAATTATAAACATTTTACTAATTATAAAATTAGTATGAGGCTATCAGCTCCACGTAGGGCTGAGATGACCTGTTCCTTTTTTATGTATAACAACTTCATTCATACCGAGAAAGCCACACAGTTTATAAATGCATTACCTGTCAAACCTATTAATGTACATCTGCACGTCAAGTAAATTAATAAATAAACCGAAGGAATCAATAATAGCACATTTAGGCAATTTAGCATTATACATGGGTAACATGCACACCTTCATAACATAACTAAATGCCATAAAATAAATAAATATATAAATACATGGATATATATAGATATATAAATAGAGATAGATATATAAATAGATAGATAGATAGATAGATAGATAGATATAGATAGATATATAGATACAGATATAGATATATACATACATACACATATATATGTATAAAACATGAACATATATCACCTGAACTCATTCTGAATATATAAACAGGTAAAACACTGGGAACATTTATACATTCCGTATAAGAAAATCTCAAGTCATTATTATCATCACAAATAAGTGCACAGGAAACAATAAACTCTGCATTAAAAGTCTTACACAAACAGCTTTAAATGAACACAACACGCACGACTATTAACCTCAGAAACAATCAGCGTACAACTTAGCAAAGAAAACCAAATGAGTTCTTGTGCGCTCCGATCACGGAGCCACCCAAGACACTCGTACAGTTAAAAATATAAAACACAGTTAAAAAATGGCAGATAAACTTACCGAGGCCGTGCAGCTTGAAGGAAACTTGATGTTTTGTTGTCTGTGCAGAGGGATGAGGGAGAGGGGAGAGCCGAATCCCGTTTTCAATCACATCCCTCTACGACACGCCAGAAAGTTGAGCCAAAAAAACAAACAAAACAAAAGCAAACCAAATGAGACTCGTCACACTCACGCACAACTCGGCGACATATCAAGCCTAAATGCATGCATGACATACGGCGACCGTGGTCCAACTAAACCCATGAGAACAGCAACATAAACAAGACGAACTCGGACCGTCAGCCCGCGCTAGCCTCTTAGCATGCTAAATAAAGATGTCGCAGCGCCGCGCGAGGCACGCAGGCGTCTGCGCAGCGCACCTGCACGTGAACGCAGAAAGTCCCGCGGAAGAGCGAAGCGTGCGCGCCACCCGTGCGGGAAAACGGCGCCGAGAGCGCACAAAGGCGGTTTCCGATTTCAGGTGAGCGGGTCGGTGTTCCTCGTCCCGTGGAAAAACACTCTCGCAGGCCTCTCCATCGCTGTCGAGCCGTGAAACAAACCCCCGATTTCCGCCGGCCGAGCTGGCGAGCGTTCGGCCTCCCGCCGTATCGTTATCGCGGTGCGATCTCGATCGATACGGTCATTCCAGTCCGTCTGGCGCTCGGTTTTTCTGCGGATTGCGGTCGGCTGATTATTTTCCGCCCCGTGTCAATGTTTGGTGCCCCCCGTCTGCCTTCGGGTACTTCTGTTCGCCTCGCAGTGGTCGTTTCCGGCCAGCCGTGCGACTTCCGCGCGGTGTCACACGGTAAAGCGTCCGACATGATCGTGTTGCGGGAACGCGAGGGAAGACTTTCTTTATCGTTCATTCCGGTTTCAGCTGGGGCGGGGAGACCGGACGGCAGCATATATATGCCCCTGAATATAAAAATCACGACATGCTTTATTTTACGCACATAGATTTGCTGTATTGTTGTATTTATATATATATATATATATATATATATATATATATATATATATATATATATATATATATATATATATATATATACGTGTTATAAACGCTTACGGAATCGGTGCATGAAAAAGCGCAAACGGCATCGCACCGCTTTGTGACGTAGGAGCGCACCGTGAAGGCGCACACGCAGCGCGAGACTCAAACCCGCACGGATTTGACGACTGTTAGTAAATGAAAGCCCCGCACATCCGAGAGCAAATTAATAAACAATAATTTCAGCTTGTGCAATGATGGTGAAAGCAGGCCGACACGGCAATGCATTTTGCAGAGCATGCACGGCAATGCATTTTCTGAAGCCATTTTACCAACATGCCGCCGTCTCCCCCCCCACCCTACCGGAACAGAAGGTCCTCGCCCACCCTGCCCCTCAAAATGGCGAGTGCCGGTGATGCCTCGTCGGTGGCCCACGGGAATCCGTAAAAGCTGTGAAATGCCACATTAAAAACACTTATTATAACTTATTATAACGAAAAGGACGTTTTAAGTGACGGGAACCCTTTGAAACAACACGCACGATATATTACAAAAAGCGGTTTGAGAAATAAGATTATTTAATGTTATTGAAATGCTTTAACCAAATAGAAAGAAAAATAAAAAGATGCTGGTAAGCAATGCAAATATAGGAAAACACATTTCAGCCTCAACATACATCATTACATGGACTCTCTCTCTCTCCTCTTAGACAACAGATTTCCAAAATGTTGTGTGGCAATGTTAGAAAAACAACTTTCTTGTCTCTTAGTGGTAAGGATTTTATTTAAAAATAGTAAGTAAAGCCTTCTGCTGTAAATAGTTTATGCCACTGTTATTTTGCCATGAAAATAAAAATTTACAAGGTTTGTGTACTTGATGGCAAGAAACACGTTTCCACAAAATTACTGTAAATAATATTGTTTGCTCTGGTGTCCCCCAGTTCTTTTCCCCATAACTTTGGTGAATGCAGCAATGGAAAATGAAAACGTTTTATTTGTTTATTTTTGCATTCAAAGAGACACTCACTTTAAAAAATAAAATGATATTCGGGGTTTAATATCCCTTGGGTTTTCTCAAATGCACATTCTCTGACTTGAAATAAATCCAAGGTCAGATAAAATGTGAGATAAAGCATTCCAAAACAGACACTGAAATACGAGCACACAAATACAGACGCACAAACTGGACACACACACCTTGACATCAGAAGTCAGCAATATGACATCATCAACACTGGCTTTGACATCATCATGCGTTTTGTCTTTTCACTGTGATTGCATCTGCTTTTTTTGTTGACAAAGATTAGAATCCACGAGAAAGTCAAATAAAAGAGAAACCAAAATGTAAACTTTTCTAAAATCACAGTAAAAAAATAAAAAGGTAATAATAATATTAATCAAGAATATAAATAATATTGATGGCTATATATATATATATATATATATATATATATATATATATATATATATATATATATATATATATATATATATATATATATATATATATATATATATATATATTAAAATTCTCATGTGTACATATTTAAACATTCGGGACGAACTTTTTCTTTTTCAACTCGGTTAAGGTTAATAAAAGGTTAAACTTTGTAGAGTGATCTAAAGTACTAGAGTATGGCCCAAAAATCTTCCTCAGTCTAACATCCCACTACAAGCTGTCCATTTGATGTGCAGACAGCAGAGAAACACAGAAATCGCTAACAAAAAGAAGACATTTTTTATATAATATAGTTTAACAAGACACCTTTTTACTTCTAAATCCTAACTCATTAGTTAGATAATAATGCATCGTAGTGTTAAAGTAGCTTTTCAGAATTCTCTGTTTTATACACACATTGGCATGTCGCCTCTATGTTCCCACAGCCGTGTCCCCAATATAGACACGGCAAGAAAAGATAAAAAGCCATCAGAATAAGGAAGCACAGACACACATGAATTAGTTTCAGAATAGCCCTTGAATGAAATTGTCCACTGTATAACCAAACCCCTTTCCCCCTCTAATACAACATTACACAGCGAACAGCTTGTTGCAAATTAAGTTCGAAGACTATGTTGTCTTATTTGCCGCATGCCCATAATTAAACTCTGCTCTTAAATGCTTGTAAATAAAAGAACAACCTCAACAACTCCAGAATGTTTGATGCTGTTACACTAAGCTGTCCTTTGATTGGTCAAACATGCAAGAAAGAGGCGGGACTTCTAACAGATTTGAACTATCAAATATAAAGGCTGACATTTCTTAGTGAAATCAGTTTCCAAACCTTTCCAGATCACTTTAGTTTTGTCAGATTGCACCAATCAACCAATTATGTGATCTGACAGCCTGTCAAAGATATTATAAAACAGCCAAAATGTTTTCCACAATGCAAAAAATCAACAATACATCGCAACAATTATTCATGTCAGCTTTAGGGTTTCACAGTCTTAGTATAAGAGGCAAAAAAATCTCTCATTATTAGTTTAATATATTAAGTCTCATCTCTCAAGTGAAAATGTTTCCCTTTTTGTATTCCACATGAATAATCTTATAATATGGCTGATGACATTTGGACTTATTAACAGTGCAGACTAAAGAGTCAGGTCACAAAACAAGTGACTATTTTCACGTCTTTTCATTGTCCTGCTTTCCTCTGTGCAGTGGATCGCCGGTAGTTCAGTCAAAGTCACTGGATGGCAGATTCCTCAATGTGCACAACAATCCTTACATCAAGTCATCTGTTTTGAGAATGGTCCAGTATTAGTCTCCTTGAGGTCATTCAGTTTACTACCGGAAACCTCCATTTCATCCGGCCTTTCTCATTGTTTCCTTATATGACTGAAACACACCTCCATTCGAATGACACTGTGTGTGAGGTCATTCTGTTGAATCAGTGAACACTAAGGCAAGCTTCTGTCTGCAGTTATTTAAATGAACAGATAAAGCTAATTAAACCCAAAGCCAATACATTTCTACATCAAGGTAACTAGAGAAAAACAAACTTGCCCTATTCTAATAATTTTAACTTTTTCTTTTGTTTCTTTTAAACATTTTTGAATGGCGTTATTAAAACACACTATGCTACACACAGTCAGAGGATCTTGGCCACCCTCTTCATGTTTCTGTTTATTGAGAATTTGGCAATTTAGGGATCAGCAAAATCACTAATGGTACAGTTTCATATCCCTCTATATCCTTCTCTAATTCAAGGCTTAGCAATACACTGTGTATTCCTTTCTTATGGGCCTTAATTCCTGCACCCCCTCATCTTAATGCCTTGTTTCCCTTCCTTATTTTCGTTCTTCATTTCTGTCTCCACTCAAAAGCCTTCTTTATACTGTTTTCCCTCCCTTTTCGGCTTGCGCAATCACACCTCATCTGTCCATCATCTCCTAAGCCATCTTTCCTCTTTCATTTCTCACACAGTCACTTCGTTCTTGCTTCCCGTTCTAAGTGCCTGACCGCCTCCCCCTACCCCCAAAGCTCCTCCCCCACCTCCTCCAGGAAGGAAGTGCAGCTGTTCGATGGTGTTCTGGCGTTTCGAGGCAAAGGCCATCCGACGTGCGTTGTGGTCCATGGTTCCGGGTCCTCCCCCGGAACTGTGACCCTCCCCCCAACCCAAAGCCCCACCTCCGTGACCAGATGACATGGTGGCATGGTCTTGCTCGCGGCCGGAGGTAGGGTGTGAATTCATTTTGATCATGTGGTGGCGGTCAAGCGAAGGCGTCACGCACACGTTCTGCTGAGACTGGGCCTTCTGATGATGGGTGAGACGGGGCATGGCAGGTACCATCCCGCTACCCATCATTCTCTCCTCCAGGCGGTCCGGTGACACCAGGAGGCGTTCGTGAGACTTGCGTAAAGTTTGCGAGTTGGAGCTCTTGCTGGTGGTCATGGGTTTGTAATACTGATGCTGCTGGTTCTTGGAGAGGCGTGAGAGAGTGTTTCCCTCCCCCAGCGCCAAAAGCTGGTCTTGAGACATCACCCGACGGGGCGGCTTACTCATCGAGTCGAAGGTAGGGTTATACTGCGACTGGGGTAGAGGGTAAGGGTTGGGGGTGGAAGGAGAACTTGGCACATGGATTCGGGTGCGGGATGTGTTTAGAGGGAGGGTACCGCGGGCACCAAGGGTATAGTCACCACCCCAGGGCAGGTGGTGTTGTGAGGAGTGGAAGCCGGGCGGAGCATTGTTTGGCCTTCGCTTGGAGGTGTAATATCCAGAATATTCATCCAGGTTTTTCTCTGTTTTTAGGAAAAGTTAGCATTAGTATGTCCCTAAACTTTGAAATGTCTATTACCAACATAAACAGTGAAAAAACATGACTAAATATAAACTGTAGAATTTAACTGTATTTTGCTATGCTAATTAAAATTACATGTGCAAAACTATAACACATTTTGGGCTGTTTAATATTCGCCTATGCCAAAGACACACAGAGACCCTCTGAAGTAACAGCTCTGAAATGACACACTCCTCTCTGTTCTCAGGCACTCACCCAGTCTCTTGAGGGAGCTGTAGCGACTGAGCTCTGGTTTCATGACGGTCTCGTATGATGGAGGTAGCTGAGCGAGGTTGTGGAAGGAGTGAGAGAGGGAGGGACTGTGCTTGCTGGAGACCAGCGTTCCCGTGGAGGCCAGCTGGGCGTTATTCATGCGTGGAACTCGCTCTAAGAGAAGAGGAGAACAAAGAACATGACAAATACCAACTACTGATATATTCACAGCAGATCTACATCTAAAAAAATACCTAAATGTTTGTGTTTAGATGTCTGCTACATCTCTTTCCCCCCTCTACGAAAATTAACCATGGTTTTACTACAAATAAAAAAAAACATGGTTAATATAATTAAACCATGGTAACCACAGATTTACCTACAGTAGCCATAGTTTAATTGGTATTTGTAGTAAACCTGTGGTTATACAAATCATAACCAATACACCAAAGAACTGTGGTTAATACACTTTTACTATAATAAAACCATGGTTCATTTTCATAAGGGATGTGTAAAAGGGATGCTAAGTTGTTCATGCTTGCTTTAACTTCCTTCTGTACGTGTTCTGCTCTCATATGTATCCCGTAACATCCATATTCATTTAGAAAATTGCTCATCAGTATACTTTTCCGAAGCAATTAGGAATACAGATACTACAGGGATGTCCTCCTGGAGCAATATTGGGTTAGGAACTGCAGATTAAATGTAGGCAGGAGCACAGTGGAACTCAGCAAGCAGTTCACAGATCATCTCCTTCCAGACCTGAACCTCGAGTTAGCAGCCCAGTTCTTTAACCACCAACCCTGGTTCATCAGCATGGTATGTGCTGTCGTTATTAAGTGCAAGCTAATGGCTATATACTGCAATATCCTTGCTAACTGTACAAATGACTTCACATACATATAATAAACATTAAAGGCAAAGGTCACTCAAAAACGTAACTCGTGGATTTTCAAAATTCAATTTTTTTGGGTAAACTAAAATCCCTTCAAATTAAAGCCTGGGTGTTTAAAATAGGTGTTTCATATTTCACACATACGATTTTCGCTATCAATATGCATACACATACAGACAGTATATAAATACAGTTTTATTCACAAACATGAAGAAAAAAATCTGCATTTTTCTTCATGATTTTGGCATTCAGTTCTCATGCCAACACACGCACGTACTGAAGCTTCGGTGACCACAGCAAACAGCTTTGGGTGAAGGACAAACAGTGAGAAGACAGATCAGGGTTGTAACAGTGGGAGGAAATGAGCAAACACACTCAATCCAGCCAGACCAAGCTAAAGCACAGGCAGCAGCAGACGGATACAGATCTGAGACACACAGCGACCGCCTCCTCCTCACTGCTGCTCACACACAGGCCTGCCGTTTCAAGCAGTACATTTACACACTCGACCTGAGCTCCTCGGCTTACCAATGGTAGCTGTGTGTTTAGGACTGGACCCAGTCTGGAAATTGTGTTTCCCGGCTGGAAGAGAGCAGAGTAAATGCTGACCGACTCCTGCTAAGTCTCTGTGCATGTTTAATATCTTAGATCAGGGATATTAAAAATCTGCCCACCAGAAGGTTTTCAGTGGCTTATCCCCACAATATCTGCCTTCACTTGAAAAATAATCTATATTTATGCATTTGGAAGACGCATTTATCCTAAACTAACTTATGCTGCTTGTGTGGTATACGTTTTATCAATGCACATTTTATTGCGCTTTCACTGGAATACGAACCCATGACCTTGATGTTGCACGTTTCAAACGCTACCAGCTGCAAGTAAACAACATAAATCAGAACACTCCCTTACAGTGAAGAAAGAATTCTTTGACTGTAACCAAACTGAGATTAAAAATCTTAAAAGTGTGTGTGAATAATGCTGCCTACACTTGCTGCTTATAAAAGCATTGATCTAATTTTATCATTTAAGCATCGTCTGTCTGCAGTGCAGACTGGTGTACATTTTATTTACATAATATTTAATTGATAGAGTAATTAGATTTAAATAGGGTTTAAATAGGGTTTTTCAGTTCATTAAGTCATATTTTTTAAATAATGATATGCAAATACTTTATTAATGACAGCAGACGACTCGCAGCATATTTAAATTAAATGCCTTCCATTTAACACTAACAATTTGTGATGTTAACACACAAATGCTGAAAACAGACAATTTTAACAAAACAGGGTCCTTAAACCGCTCCATTCAATAAGTGTAACATAGAACACAACAGAAAGTTAAATATGAAATTTGTATTTTTTTTTTATTAAATTTAGATGCACTTACACTTTAAGTGACTATAGTTGAGAACCTAGAATACTGAAATTCTAGTTTATTCATTTTATGAATGGATATTTATGCTAATTCAATTTTGCTTATTCCACTTCCTGTTTTAATGAACGAGATGACGGCTTGTTTAAGGTCTGTGGTCTCCTAAACCATGTGTTTTGAGTATCCCTGTCTTAGATGTTGCTCTGTAGTGCCCAGCTCGTGAGCTTTAGCTCTAGGGGTAGTAAATATTTTTTTTACCCCATCCTGTTCTTGGATCCACTTGCATCAGAGTTTAAATTTACATGAATGAATTCGGTTTAATCTAAAATGATGGTTTGCCTCAGAAGCAGAATTACTGACTCATTTCTGACGAATCGTCTGTTCTACATTACCTCATACACTCAGGCTTGTAAATTTATCCATTAATTCCTGCCTCCAGATTTTATGTGCTGCTGGGTCCACAGTTTCACAATTGTTATTCAGTCTCGTCTTAGCCAACAGGGAACATTCTCTATAAGTTCTTTCAAAGTTATCAAAAAGATAGTTAGCTGAACATTTTCTTAACATTATATATCATATAAATAAAAAATGTTATACTTAAGTTGTTAGTGGAATGTTTAAAAAACATTACAGAATTTAAAAATGTTTGTAAAACATTTTTAGAACCAAACAATAACGTTAATACAGTGTCTAAAATACCGGACATGTTGAACATTTCTAGACCTTTCAAAACAACATTTTTAATGTTTTTGTTACTTAATGGGAATGTTAGAGAAACGTTCTTACAATCTAAAATTGTTAATCCTGCAACTACTTGCTTTGGTACTGCCACAGTGCTCTTTATCTCTGACTTTCTTTATTTCTCCTTGTCATACATCATTGCCTCATTGTTTAGTTGCTCTAACTAACTCCTGTGTGTGGAGTATGGGTGAGAGACTCACTCCGGTTATCTTTGCTCTGAACGGGAGTGTAGAAGTTTTTAGCGGGCCATCCCAATGTGCCCTGGCTGGACGTGGCGGTCGTGAGGATTGTGGTGTTGTTTCTCTCTCCCTGTTGGACAGGACTGGACTGGTGACGCAGAATGTCCACCAGCGCTCTGCAGAGAGGGAGTAACAATAAAGAGCGAGCGTGTCAAACAGGATTAACAAACATCACAGTTGCTACCAATCCTTTAAGACTGCAGCCACAGATGCAGACTGCAGATAAAGTCACGGCTCAGGTGTCTACACCAAGGTTATAATAGTTAACTGAAACTAAATTTCCTAAAGTAACTTTAAAAATTAAACTAAAGCTGCAGTTTCACAAGTTTTGTCTCTCTTTCGCCACCTCTGTTTAAAACATAAAACTACAGGTTACTTTACATAATTGTAAATCATTATTATACGCTTACCGTTGTAAATTGGGGTATGGTAAGGGGATCGTTTTGAACACTAATCCATTATGAATTTGCTTTATGTACTCGCTCAATGACTTTGTTATTTTCTAACCAAAACAAGTTACAGATTGCAGCTTTAAAACTCTTAAAAACTGACTGAAACACTGAACTGAAATTGTTTTACACGTTTTTCATATTTACCTGAAACATAATGGAAGTAATATATTCAAATATATTTTTTGCGTTTTGTTTGTAATACTTTCATCTAAAATAAATAGGGATTATTATACTTCAAAAAACAATATATAAAGTTGTCCCCAGCCAAGTCGTTTACTCATCTGTATTAACTGAAATAAAAAATTCTGAAACCTAAATCTATTTTAGGTTAATCTATTTAAAATTTTTAAATTAAAAAAACTAAATCATTTGAAATTGAAATGAAAATGTTAAACTACTAATTTAAAATACAAAACTCTAATAGCCTTGGTCTACTCACTGTCTCACTCCACTTCACTTTCTTCAGCTCACCTGGGCATGTTGATATCTCTGTTCCTCGGTCTTCGAGACAGTTTATGGAAGGCCACTTTAACCCCAATGGCCACAGCAATCGTAAACGAGATGACTCCCCCAATTACGTAAGCCGTGTTGTTGCTCTGTTGCTGCAGAGGGTCCAAATCTGGGTCGTTTCGGACCGGGGGCTGAGTGATTGGTGTGGCCGTTACAGCCCAGTCGGGTGAGCGATAGTTAGAGCAGGAGTCTTGATCTAGGCGATTGCGCTGGTGTTCGCAACAGAAGCGATAATGGCACGTGCCGCAGCAGTAAATGTAGGTGCCCTTGGTGCAGTTGAAGGTGTTGTCGTACTGTCCCATCACATCGTAGTAACCCTGACAAACATCTACGTCCACCAGTCGCCGAGGAGGCGGTGCCACCTGGGCAGCGCCCAAGGGGGGTTTTAGAGCATCGGCCGTGACATTGCGGGGTAGCATGATCTGCGGAAGGGGTTTTGGAGGGATTTCAGCAGCCTCTGGTTCTGCTGCCATGGCAGCTGCTTCCTTGTCCCGCACATCAGGCAGAGGTGGTGGGACCTTGCGGCCACGGCCACGCAGTAGAAGCAGCACTGGCCCGCCATTTACTGAGGAGCGTTCCGAGGTCACAGTCACTGCGGAGACCGCGGGGCCAAAGAGGAGGAAAAACAAGAGGGCAGCAGGTGGCATCCTGATGCAGGGGGCGTCGTTTTTTTTTATCAAAGATGAAAAATGTGAAGCCTTTGTACAAAAGACTTCTTAGGCCTACAAAAGCTGACGTATTAAATCAATGTCTATCAAAAGTTGCAAATCAGTGTGGCAATATATAAGTAATGTTGACAAGTTAATCTCTCTTTCACATGTGCATACACTAGTATGCAAATTATTTTGTATGCAAACTGCACATTCAAGTGCGAATATCTGGGTTAAATAAAAAGCATGAGGCTCTCAGTTAGGGCGTAAACATTTCTGTAAAGATTATTAACAATGAGGTAAATCTATATATGTTCTATACATTTTATGCTTGAATTTAATGGGCGTGATGTTAAGTTGGAATGTTTTAAAACTTTGATTTGGCACAAAACTAAATATTTGGATAAGGATTCAAATCTTCTCAGTTTCATAAAGAACTCCTATACAAATATGGAAATAATTTAAATGCAAAAAGGAAAAAGACAAGCCTTTTGTTTAGAGCAAGCTCGCCTTGTAAACAAAATGTTAACAATGTAAACTTTACAAAGTGTCAAAAACAAAGTCACAAGTACAGTTTCTTCGTACAGGTGATAAAGTCTGTAGAACTGAACTGATCTATGGCACTAATTTATTCAAGACTCAGAGTTTTTAATGGGAACATGTAAACATTTCTGCTCGAGTGTAAACTGTATATCAAAGTCTACCGGGAGACTCACTTCACAAATGTTCTCGTCCAGTCGGCACTTCAGTTGTCTTATGCAACGACTCGCTAAACAAGTCTAAAGAAAGAAATTGTATAATAACCTCATGGAAACAGTTTCTACCACTTAGCTATTCCTTGTGACTTGTAAACAATTGTCATCATCAGCTCCTAGAACTGATGTTGTCTTGTAAACAAATCTCGGTCGGCGCTTCAGACTTTGACGTCAATACGAATGACTGCAAGAACACCTTTCAGTGCCAAGGTCACGAGGTTCTGTTGTGCAGTCCGCAAAATGATCAGGCTAACAGTGTCCGTTCACAAGAAAGCTGCACAAATACTAAGTACTTTATTTTTTAGGTTTCAGAAGGAAGTCATTGAGGCTAGCGATAAAGGTAGGATGAAGCAATGAAAGAACGACTTTAAGGGTTCACAACCAAACCTCAGATCTTCAAAACGGGGAAGAGCTATCTTTTCTCTAAAGGCGGCACCACAAGACAAAGGCTCATTACGAAGGCTTTGGAAGAGTGTGGTCAGTTAGGGCACTCACGAAGTTTAACAAGCAGCAGGTTTATTGGTTCCTGGTTTGACCACACGAGTCGGGCCAGAAAGGAAGTAGAGCTCAGGAGAAGAGAGGAAATGAAAGATGTGTCTAAGTCAAGGTAAAGGTTGAGGACTGTTGATTAAAGGGTCTATGTATGTTGGACCCTCTTGCGAAAATGTCTCTGCTCTGGATTTAGCTCAACCCAACAGAATAAAACAAAGAGGGGCTTGGGCCCGGTTCTGGCAGGACAGCATGGTTGAGCCCACTGAACAGGCATGAACAAGTCGGGATTCATTCGTTAATTTGGAACACTTGGAGACTGACAAGCAAACACAATAACGTTTCTCTCTGCTAAAAGACCTATTCTAAATATTAAAGAGTATCTCTTGAAGTAGTGGAACAACTTTAAAGCTCGTCCCACTGGAAACACAGTAAAGTGTCAATGGCTCGCTGGTGAATATGGCAAAATACAGTAGAACGTCAAACCTGTACCGCAGTCTAACATACAATTATTCCTGAATATTCCTGCTCTTCTAGAATGACAGAGCCAAAGGTTCACGATGATGACGGAGCTTGACGTCAGTATGGCTATGAAAAGTATGGCTTCAGTATTTATCCCTTCACAGACAGGAGACAGTTACTCCTCGTAAGGGTTCAGCAGCGTGCTCTGAACGTGCAGCAACGCTAGGGAGGAGGAAGAGGAGGGAGGAACAAAAGAAAAGATTTCTCAAGATGGATGACTACAGAGATTTGATGAAAAGGAGAGGTTAACGGGCCGTAGTGAGAGAATCGCACAACTAATCGACAGAATTAGCAGCAGCTCAGTTTGGAAAGTTTAATGAGGCTTGCGGAAGCCATCCGTTAGCCTGTCCATCCATCGATCAATCGATCAGGAGCCGAACTCTCTCAAGCTAATGCATTACTAACATCTACTCTTACATAAAGCATGTTTAACCAACAACAAAAGGGGAACGAAAGCTGCTTGTTTTTGACCGAAACCAAGCAGTGGAATTATAAACGTTTCGCATTGGAAACCGTCACATGCTATTTCACTTTTAAAAAAAAGGTTAAAAATAATAAACTGGAAGTTAACGTTGGTGTTAATTGTGGTAAGAAAGTTATCTAGGCTTAAACAGATCAACAAAAATGCAGGTGATATAATGTTTTGCTTCTGGTTGGCACAGTTAGTTTTTGGCACTGGTTTTGGTAGCAAAAAGATGAAGACAAATCTTCAATCTGTGCAAATCAACATCCTTTTAAAAATGCCCCTGGCTCACAAAAACAAATGACAGTTCATCTACTTTAGAAAAGCAGGCTTGTAATCCCGGCTGGGACTGTGGTCTATTTCATCCAGGCTGATGGCTCTTTGTCTTGGCTTCTGTTTTCCTTTGTTAGTCTTGGAGTTTCACTGTAAGACAGAAGGAAGTTAAGAATGAATCAGGGCATGTGGGGGAAATCTTTATCATGACTTTCAATGCTCTGTAGAGACCCAGCTAACAGTTCTCAGTTAGCTCAGAACACTGGTTAAACATCTCATAGTTATCAAAAAATGTTCTCGCAGTAATGTTAGTGGAACGTTTTTTTTAAGTTTTATAGCATATATCAAAAACATTATTCTTAAGTAGTTAATGGAACATTTTAAAAAATCTGAAAAATATAAAAAAAAAAAACATTCTTAGAACCAAGCAATAACATTAAAACAACGTTTAAATACTGGATGTTTTGTACATTCCTAGAAAAAGAACTTTGAAAATAACATTTTTGTTACTAACAGAAACGTTAGGGAAACGTTCTTACAACCTAAAATTGTTAGCTGGGTAATCCAACATTAAGGTTAATTAACTGATGCAGTACATATTACGGTGCACACACTGATGATGTCATTAATATATCTGACAACATTTATACTAAGTTTGACATACAGGCTGATTAGAGGGACTAAAGCATTCACTCAATGTTTCAAATACAAGGAATCAAATGAATCAAACCAATATAATATAACCAAAGTTAACCATTTAAGATATGCAGTAAGCCATGTTTACAATGAATTTCCTGCAAAAACAACTACTGCAACTATTTTGGTCAATCCAACCACCCCTGGGTAAAAAATATATTGACACATAATGGCCTAGAACAGTCAGTTAATGACTGTAATCAACAAACCAATCAATAATGTTAAGAGTTGTGCATTTGCACGTCTACGTTATAAAAACAACTGCTTCTGAAATGAGTATGAATCGCATCATCCTTCACAATTACCAAGGTGCAAAGCATATGCAATATGCGCACCATATTTTATGCATATAGCAGCGCGACCTCGGCTAACACGCGCACTGACTCACACGTCAAAGCCACGACGGTGACTAACACGCGCTGCATCGCTTGCCATCACACCAGCCTCACGCTAGGCGCACATGTTAGTGGTGCTGATGCAATACGGCGATTTCTCCCTGGCAGCCCTTGTGATAACGCGAGTATAAACAGCACTGGCTCGAAAAGGCTTTTACTGGGATTCTGGGAAACCATCGAAGCCTCCGTTTGTTCAAAGAGATGGAGCTTTTGAGGTAAGGTCGCAGGGAGAGAGGAAGCGGGGGGGGGCTGTCACAGATGTGTGGAGGGTGGGGGGTTGGCAGGGCAGAAAGAGACCCTGTTGAGAGCAGAGGAAGGATGCAGAAATGGGGGAGGAAGGGACTTTGGGACCAAGGATGAGATAAAGAAAGAGCAGAACACACGGCTACGCACCTCCGAACAGCCCCTGAATGCAACTGAATGCATCTTATGCTTTAAAGCGTGTTTTACTGACCCGCTACCTTCACGCAGTCGCATCTTCCGGTGTTGCCATTGGCAACACCTTGCGTGGCTAATGATGTGAATCGGAGAGACAGGGTTCAGGACGCATGAGCTCGTCGAGCACACACGGACGTGCACTATAGTGTCTGCAGAAAGTCCTCTGATAAACATGCACACTAACTCTCTCTCCTGCACACTTGATGTGTCCTGAAGACACAGAGTTATCTTCAATGGCCCGACTGTGTCACACAACCCACTTTTCTGCCCTCTCTGTTGTTATGCACTCTTTATTTCTCTCGATCTGTTTGTCAGCGCGTGGGTCGCATGCGTTCTCTTAGAATAGCTGTGCTGCAGTGAGTGAGCAAGAGTTAGATCAGATCACCTAGCTTGCTTCATCCCCCCTGCAGTAAATCTCCACGTATATGTTGTTTCCCAAACAATGCACGTTAAATAGCCCGCAGTACACATCTCAATTCACCTGCCTCTTCCTCAAAGATTCCCCCATCCTCTTCATCATCTTCATGCCCGTTTCTGTAACTTAAACAGCATCAGTCCCATCCTCAAACAGGTGCAGGCCACAGATGCCAGTATGCAGCCCGTCATCAATTCACGGCCAAGCACCACAACAGGGGCACGGGGCATGAAGGGCAAAAACAAGGAAACTGGGAACAAGAGGCCCAAGAAGATGCAAAAGATGGGAACTGTTAGCTCGTATCTCACACGGTCAGGATTTTAGGTCTGATAGTCAGCAACAAGTACAAACATACAGCCATAACCCAAGATAAGGAACAAAAACAGATGCTTGCATTGGAAATCCGACCTAAACGTGGCGACATTTGCGTTATTATGGGAATGTACGTGAGACATAAAGGCTGGCGCTGAAGATGCGCCACAGTCGTGTAAATACAAACGGTTCAGCAGACGACACGCAGCACCATCACGGCACGTCTCAGGAAATAAACTAAAATCAGACATTTTCCACAGAAATGACGTTTTTCACAAAGCCCAAGCGACGAGAAACGCGACGCGTGCGTCTGCGATCCTGCCGCAGCCGCAGCGGCGTCGGACCGGAACCAAACGAAGGCGCGTCTTACCTGCGTGTCCACATCTGGTCTTCAAGACGAGGACCAGAAACCGGGTTTAAAGCCCACCGTCTGCCATCAGACGACGCGACGCGATGTTCACAGAGATGGGGTCTCTCGGTTCGTAGAAAAAGACGCAGATGCGTTGCGTTCAACGCGAGCGAAAAACGCGCGCGTCTGTGTCTCCGCCTGACCTACAAAACGCTTTCAAAACATCTACGTCATCTATTGCCCTCGCTATTGAAATGACCGCGTCGGCTCCGTTACTCCGCTTTCAATACGAACGCAACGCGCTTCACGCATCGCTAATGAAGATCTGCCTCCGCGCCACCGAGACGCGAGCGAAACCGGCTGCTCCCACTAAGGTCCGCTTCGCTCACTTCGCATCCATCGATTGGCGCGAACGGACGCCCGTACGTGGTTTCATTTGCTAAATGTTGGAAACGATCCGCCAATCGCTGGCACGCTTTATTGACCGAGGACGGGTTTTGTGCTCTTGGTGGACCTATTGGGTTTTCGGGGAAAATAAAACATGACGTTCGTGCCAGTCGTGAAATGCACGGATCTGTTGAACATGGGCCGGATTTAAGTCTGATTGAACTTACTGCTTCACGAATATTTACTATGAAATTGGCAGAGTCAGACGAGGGATGCTGTTGCATTGGGCTGCTGGTTGCTTTGGCAACCACAGCATCCCATGCAAGGATTTGCGCAGTTCCAGAGAGTGATGCTCTCTCTGTTCTCTCATGCTGACAGGATCTCGTACATCTGTGAGGCTGGACTCAAAATGTGTATTTATTATTTACAGTGACCTACAAAAAGCTCAACAACACTGCAGAAGGTCTTAAGCTGCACCTAAAATGTATGAATATCTTTGCACCAGGTGACAAGATATCAAACCATGTGGGATTTAGAAAAGATGGCACAAATGCACTTCTCAAGCACAATATATCTGACAAAATATAAGCTTGGACACGCGCTTGCTGTCAAGCTTATAGGAATTTATCCATAGGTAACATAATGCACTGCATTTTGCATTTTGAGAAACTGACTGCCACTAAGAATCGTATTGAGACGAGTTAAGTAAAAGCAACTGCAAAACGACAGGAAGCCACTCTGATTTATGTAGTTTATCTAATGCAAAGACATTTATACATCAACTGTAGCCTCTGTATAAATCTGTCAACTACCAAACGTACTGAAAACTCATTTCTGAATATAAGCTGAACAGAGTAACTGCAACTATGTTACGCAGAACACTAGCTATGGGGGAAATATACAAGATTTGCATGTTACTGAAAACTGTTTCCTTTTGAATAATTAAAATAAGTATATAATATATATATTAATATATAAGCATTAATGATCTTGAATATTACTTAATACCCAGATTATAGTTTAAAAACATGTTCCACAAACTTTGGGGCAGAGAGTGAAGACTTTTCTGTACCTGTTTCGGGCAGCTGACATGCCATGTCACATGTGGTCTTTGTAAGCAGACACAGTGCCCAGGTAAGATGGTTTCAGGAGGCATTCCGGAGGAGACGGCGTTATTCTCGCTGCAGTCGGAAAGCAACACACTCTAGGACAAGAGGTATGAACATTGTGATTTGCAGTGACATGAGAGAGAAAAAATGTTCGTATTTAGGGCATGCCATGACTTCCTGTCTCCTTCTAAGGCAATGCTGAGGTCGGTCTTGTCACTGTGGGATCTCCACTGTAGTGAACCTGCCAGAAGTGCTCCTAGCCTTCACAAACACACATACAACCAGATGACTCAAACGGTCCTGCAGCCACTGGCCCGAACCAAATGAGTCAAGCACAAAAACATGGTATCACACAAAGAATGTGGTCCCACATGAGATCAGAGATGGTGTTTAGTTTGGTATTCAATTGGTTTCAGTGTTTAAAACTGAAAGCATAAAAAGTGCTACTCTTCACAAGCAGGGGTGTCACAATATACCGACATTGAGAATAACAGTGATATTAATGACTGTGATTATTGATATTGTGTTAATACACATCTGATAATTTCGTTATTATTGTATCTGGCTAAAGCTCCAGCACAATTGGTTGTGCTATTACACTAATTTAACATTTTTCCTTAAGAACAACAGTGGTTACAGACTCTCTCTCTCTACACTTGCATTATGAGTGTATTTCATAGCCCAAAAAATGGAAAAAAAACCACACAAAATAAACAAACTTTAAGACGAATTTGTCTGAGCATTATTCATTCTGTTGTTTTAAAAAATGGCATCAGATATCGCAATAATTTTGGGCCATGATAATCATGTAGCGAAAATCCGAAATTGTGACAACTCTACTCAAAAAGTAGTCACTGCATTCCCATGTGAAAGATGCAGTTCAGTTTCAAACTAATTTAAATTCTCAGTCATGATGAAAACCCAGACGTCCTTTTTTGAAAAGTAACTCTTTTATTTATATTGTACAGTCTTTATTTTCATTGCAATGTTTTAATACCTCCAGTCCACTTTGTCCAAGTGTCATTTTTCATGCCATTTTAACGAAACTGGGGAGATCAACAGAAGGAGAACAAATGTTCTGGGTAACACTTTTCCAGTTAGGAAAAAATATATTCACATTTCTGCTCTTCCACACGCTCATCAGGAAAGATAAACATCAGAATAAAAACAAGGTGGTGTGCATGGGCATGTTGAAATCTACGTATTCAATGCCCTGATCTTGATGAATTTTAAATAAAACTTATAAATGACTGACCACGTCCCGCTCAACAGTATTTTTCGTGTTAAATCTCTGATTGCACTTTTGTACTCACAAACAAACATGGTGGAACGAAACGATCTGCGTAAAACTCTGGAAATTTCTGTGTGTCGTCATGAAACGAAACAGAATTAAAAGTGAAATCTGTAACACTGATTTCTAATGAAGCTTTGAAAAGTGTGTATATAGCCTAATAATAAAATAGCCTAAAATAATAAACATGTTCATGTTCGGTAAGATTTAACCTATAAACACACCCTCAAAATAATGTACTTCAGCTGGTGCTACAGACTTGTTCATTACTCCCATTATAGTGGAAGCATGGGTACAAATATTATTATTAAAATATGGGCCGTGTATTTCAAAGCACATCTGTATGAATTTTATAACCTGTGCTTTAATCACAGCTAGAAAGATGAGGATCTAATGAACTAACAACAGCATCTTGTAGCTGTTATTGTTTTTTGTGATAGGTATACGCCAAAAATGCTAATGTTCACTTTAATGGTAACCCAATTGTAGCTCAGAAAACGATTTCATTTCGATTTGCACTATCAATATCATAGCAGAGCTCTGATACTATGATAAATAATGCAGACCTGTGTTTTTGCTATAATCTTGCTGATAATTTGGTGAAGGCTTTGCAGGACCACATTATATGTTTTTCGGTGCAATAACGCTTCATAAAGTTGCGTAATCTATGGTGGGAGGGAGAAGTCTGGATGTAACGCTGTTAAGTCAGATGGAATGGGGGGAGGAGCCACATAGGGAGTGGCATGTCAGGGAGGATTGTAGAAGAGTGGGAGGAGCTCCAGATGTATTATGCACCAGCGAGACATAAAACAGCCCCGCATGTACATCTGGATCTCCGCCTTAGTGATTGAAAGAGAGTGTGTGTCTGTGTTGATTCAGTCCGGAATGTTGACAGTTGTCCGATCTCCATTCTCATCTGTGTCACTGAAGGTCTCGGTCCTCAAGGTATCTATACTCAAATGTAAATCCCTCCTTCTTCCTCTGGCCCCACTTCTCATAGTCAAAGTAAATATATGTCCCCTGTAGAAAGACAGAAGTAATTAGCAATTAATTCAGTATTAGAAATCTACACTTCATTCCTTCATGGTTTACATGTCCAGTATCAAACACTTTCGTTCATCCAAAAAATTATTCATGGCATATTAGTCAGCATTACAAAGAAAAATCAGTCTTCAGTACCGTGGCTCATATGACACTGTGAAGTGTGACATACTTGCTCAAACTCATCAGTGATGGTCTTGGGCTCCTCGTGCCTCTGGAACCACATCATGTACTTTGTGTGGAACCTCCATGACTGCTTTTTCAAAGCCTTGGCTGCCAGATACTGGGCCTTTGTACCCTAGAGAATGGACAGGAATAATTAGTCATTCACCAAGGATACGTCAATAACGGGGGCTGTAATCTGACCGTAATCCTAAACTGCTTCTTAGAGGTCAATAAAGTACCAATCAATCAATTCAAATGAAACCATAAGTGCTTACTGAAGGACAAAACAACGTCTTTGTAATTACTGAGGACTGACGTAAGGATGTTAATTGGTCAAGCATCTGTAAATGTGCTGAAAAGACAGAAATGCACCTCTAAATAGTAAAAGATGAAGAAGAGGGTCTCAGTAGACAGTCTCTGGTAGAACTCCACAGTGTCAGAGAGAGGAGGTGGCACCTGGTGGTGGAAAGGCAGTGTCGGGCAGGGGTTCCTCATCAGGTACTGCCTGTGTGTGCAATGGTGAGAGTACAACCAAACAATCACTGGTGAGAGTACAAGCAAACAAACACTGCTGAGAGTACAACCAAACAGACGGCTGGAAAGTTAAAAAAGGATGCGTTTTTTTGTGTAGCTGTTTGCAATATGGCTGAATAAAAGGATAAAATAAGACACAATCCCTAAATAATTAAATGCACCCATTTCTTTTAATTCTTTTAATTATTCATGTTGTAACATGTCCTTATAACAAAGAAATGAGTATGTTTTTAGCATTAATTAAGGAATACTGATAATAACTAATGCAATTTTACCAAATAAACCAATTCTGGGCAGAAAATGGCAAATAATGCAAATGATGTTTACTTTGCATTATTTATATAAATCCACAATTTCAAAAGGTTACCTTACATATTGTGCAAATGACACACTGACGTAAAACATGAGTACAAAAATATCCCCAGACTTTAAGGCATGTGTGTACTGACCTGTCAGAATCAGTGAGCACTAAGGAACTATGTGTGTGTGTGGGTACCTGATTCGCTCAGAATCAGACGGGCGAGGCATGTGCGTCCAAGCAGACTCCTGCATGGCCTGCTGGTAGAGCTGCTCTTTGGAAAGAGGGACGGGGCCCAGCGGACATACACCCAACGATGGACGAATGTTCACCTCTGACAGAGTGGGCTGAGGAGCTGCAGGAGTGCCTGAAGGAGCCGTGGAGCTGGGGAATATATCTGGAAGTGGGCAGAAAAGAATACAGTTTAACTTCAGGTATGAGATCATGGGAGGTAAGATCACAGAGAACACAAAGAGATAACCCTGCTACAGCTGGTAACAGATGAGCCAATCACAAATGGACTTTGCCAGCTAGTTATGGCTTAAACCTAAAACAGAAGTCATGCACAGACATGTTTATACAGTGAAAACGGCAATGTGTCATGACTGGCCACCTGAGATCAAATTATCAGAGATAGTTGTTAATATCAGGTGTATCAGTTGGTCAGCTGTTAATACAGAAGAAAGCAAAAAGAAACATGGTGATACTTACCACTAGTGATATGTAGTGCAGACAGCTCCCCTTCTAACCCTGAGCCCTGGGCCACCCTCTCCGCCATCGATTTTAAAGAGCTTGCAGGCTCCTGAGGCTGCAGACAGCAAGAGAGGGAAATTTAGCAACCTATACTTTTAAGACACCATTTATACAACGATCGAGGACTGTCATGACAACAACATTTCGAGGGTCAATAGCAATACCAGTGAATCTTCACAATTCTTGATGCATTAATGTTTTTGAACACACTCCTTTTATTCATGTAAACAGTAAGAAAAAGAATTTAATTTACAGCCCCAAATGTTTTCTTGTTTTTTTAATATTGTTGTTTAACTCTAACAACATAAGCAGTTGCAGGGAGCAGGGTTTCATAAATCGAACAACTCGGCCTCATTCATTAAAGCATAAACATTACAGTGATAAAAACACATTGTTTGTTCAGCAATCAGAGATTTCCCAGAATGCACTCTGAGATGCTTCATGAAAACACATACACGCAAATCAAACAGATATAGTGAAATGTAATAAAGAACACTGATGGGAGCGTGTGGAGTGCTGTGTGACTGACCTTGAGGGAGTCCACAGACTGTGTATATGAGTGAGGGCCGTTCAGCAGACCTCCAGTGCCTGCTTTACTCTCACTGTATGACGGAGAGGGCGAGCTGGACCCCAGTGTCAGTGACCCCAGCAGGCTGGACCCGCTCTCCTTACTGTTTCAACAGAAGAAAGAGCGGCATTAGCCACAAATGAGCAGTTACTTTAGCAGCCTAAATGGAAAAAAACTCTTTAAATCAAGTCAGTTTTATTTATGTAGCACTTTTTTACGATGTTTTAAATCGACGTTTAAAGTCCATCAGGTCCTCATTCAGCTTAAGTTTAAAGCAACATGAAAATATGACATTTACATTAATATATGACTGTGGACCCCTAATGAGCAAGCCAAAGACAATTGGCACTTTCAGGTGCATACTTCTGTTTTCTTCCATTAGCACATAGCCCGTTGCTATGCAGTTGCTAGGGTGTTGCAGGTGGTTGCTAACTGGCTGCCTTGATAATAAGGCTTAGGAATTTGTTTAATATTGATTGTAAAATATCACGATAAAACAACTTGGGCCTCTAAGGTTGAGAAACTCAACCCCACTATAATACATTTCTAATTCTCATATTTCTAAGAGAAAGGAAGATGCAATGTAGTAGTCTATAGAATATATCTGAGTACAATAAAACAAGCCAATACTCACGGCTGATTTGTTGAGGAATTTAAGGATGAGGACTGGTTGTTTTGTGATTGGCTGTCACTGCTGAGGATGGAGTCTGAAGTGCTGTCTGCTACCATGGCACTGTAACCTTAATACACAAATAATAAAATAATATAGTCTCTCCTTCTAATATTACATTACAGAATGACAAATTTGTTGTGTTTTTTCTGAATGGACAGGTGCTCTAAACTCACTTGGACCACCATTTTGTTTTGGTCCACTAGGTGGTCGTGGTAACGTGACACTACTCATGGTTGGCGCACTTCCTGTCCCAGAGGTCCCTACGTTGCTTCCAATAACTCCCACATTGCTCCCTGAGGTTAGTCCCCCTAACCCAGGGCTGGAAACCACCAGAGGCTCCACAGAGGACTGTGCTGACCCGAGACCCAAAACACCAGGCCCTGAGCCCGAGAGATTTGTGGAGACTAGACTTCCGTTAGTCCCCATTAAGGTGCTGGTACTACTTACATTAGTTCCAAGAGACCCCAACAGCCCACTGCCAGCAGCACCTGCTGCAGCCGCCTGTGCGTAAGGTGCCGGGGTCGAGCTGCTCAAAAACCCAGTGACACTGCTCAAGGATGCCTGCATCCCTGAGAGCCCCATACCGGGAATCTGGCTGGAGCCACCTGTCGGCACCATACCCTTCCCAAGACCCAGACCAGAGGTGGAACCCATCCCTGATGGAGTCTGGCTCTGGGAGATAGGCATTAGAGAGCCAAGTGTGCTGGTACTGGGCGGTGAGGTGGAGGTGGGTGTTGGGAGTGAGATACTGTTGTTGGTGGAGTTAGTGTTGGACTGGGAGGAGTTTTTGGGCTGGTGCTGTTGCTGGGTTGCTAAACTGTAGCTGCCAGAATTCTGAAGGGTGATGCCCATATTGCCTGATGTCGAGCTTCCACTGCTGGTGACAGTTGCCATGGAAATAAAAGAGCTTAAAGAGCCTCCTGAGGACGACGATGAGGATGAGGATGAGGAGGACAGAGATGAAGATGGATTTCCGTTCTTGATAGGTGACTGTAAGAACACAGCATTTGTAAAATGAATGTCAACCCAAAAGGACAAGGACTGTAATGCTTTCAGAAGAAATAAAAAGTACTTTTTCCTCACCTGACTGATTTCACTGTCCGTTGAACGACCTCTTTTCTTTTCATCTTCCGAATTCTCCAATGACACAAATAAAGAAAACAGAAGGGAAACAAGCAAAAAATAATTGTTACCTTCTAAAACACATTAAAATCATCTACTAAATCAAATCATGGTAGTTCACAGAGTTAAAAAAAAGAAAAACAACCACAAGACTAAACAGTTACAACAATATAAACGTATATTGGGATATACACAGGATGTAGCTCAGCACATATGTTTTCATTACTGTAGATAATGTATAAGATTAGGGTTGCAAAATTTCAGGAATTTTGGGAATTATGGCGCACATGAAGAACAGTCATATGTTGAAGAAGCAAATATATTTGTATTTGTGCTTGTACATGATACGGTTTGTAAAAATTACTAGAAATTGCTAATTTATTCGCTTTAATTTCCATAAATTCCTGTAATCTTCCAACTTGGAATATTTTCAAAATTCTCCAGCTTTGCAGCCCAAAAGATAATTGAGGGGGAAGGAGCTCACCGTAGTGCAAGTAGCTGGGGAGGGAGGGATGGGAGATGATGACGTTGTGGAGGTTGGCGTAGAACTGGAGTTCTGGAAAATGTCATCTTCTGTGTGAGCAGGTGGAGATGTGGCCACCTGAGTCTGGGCTGCCAGGTGAAAAACAGATAAAAACTTAAGATCGAGAACAAAACACACAATGGAAACCTCCATCAATAAACATATAAACAGAAACATACGCAAATCTTCCAAATCAAGGTCATCATAGATGAACTCATTCTCCTCAAAGTCAGGGTCCTGAGAGGAATCAAGGTAGTATTCTACATCATCTTTGATCTTGCGGATGGCTTCCACCTGTATGGAATCGTTGTCCAGCATTCGGAGGATGGTTTCGAGCATGCGAATGTGAAACCTGTGGCGCTCGATCAGTCGTTTTAGATCCTCGATCCGATCCTGCTTCTGAGGTCATGAGAAAGACAATTCTACTGCGTTTATACACTGTTGCACATTTACATTTAGTCATTTAGCAGATGCTTTTATCCAAAGCGACTTACAAAGGACGAGAGCATTGAACAAAGGACAAGAGCATTAAAGTGTTGTGTTATAAATGATCAGTCATTTTATTAGGATGCATGAAACTGCTAATGATGTCATTGTACAAGTAGGTTGCATGTGGCCACTAGCATAACAATTAGCATGGTATAGTTGACACATCTTCAACAGCAGGGTCTTTCATCAGCAAATAATACCGTAAGTTAGATTTGTACTGCTTCAGTTAACTCTTGAAACTTGTCACTGTGGTACTATGAGTATGTAACAAACGCTGGAGGAAACGTAACTGACCTCTTTATCTCCTTTTTTCTTTCTGGTCTGGACAGAGAGTGACTCCACCTCACTTTCAAACTGATCCACTTGCATGTTCAAAGTGTCTATCATGCTCTGAAGGAAAAACGACACAATCTTTAAACGCAAAACAAAATGTTATGTTGAGTCAAGACAGATCTTGCCAGTAAATCTTTATAATGCAAATTCCCCCTTACCGTTAGCCACTGCCCGACCTCTTCTTTTTCTTTCTGTGCAGGGTCAATTTTCTGAGCGAGAACGAGTCCCTCTTTAGAATATGCTTTTGTTTTGGTTTCCCGTTCCACTATTTTAAAACGCTCCATTTGCTGTAAAAACAAGGCAAGCACATTTGAAATATCAGCAATTTTATTTCTTAACTTTTCTTGAATACAAAATGTTCAGAGTCATTGTCTGGAGGGGAGAACTATCGAGAACTTGTCCCAAGCCCTTTGATGAGGGGGTCCCATTTAGGCCATCCAAGTTGGATAGCTTATCCCAATAAGCCTACCATAACGATTTTGACCTGGTCCCCGTAAATTTAGCAAAGACTGTGCTGTTATACAGTGCCAAAGCAATATTCTCCTTGTTTGAATTTAGAATTAGGTTTTTAATGCGTTTTTTTTCTGTATTATAGTGGTATTGCAACCTTACGGACACATAAGCAGTGTGTCCGTAAGGTTGCGATACCACTATAATACCACTAAACGTTCTCTTTGGGAACATTTCTCTGTTCCCAAAGAACAGAGAAATGTCTCACATTTCACAGGACACACAATTCCTACATTAAATATGTAATGTACATCATGCAATTTCGCCTCTCTTTATCCCTGTTTGAAACATAAAATTGCATGTTACGTTTTTTACTTTTTATTATCTATGTTGAAAGTGAAACTGACATTTCCCGGGAAAATCAGACTCAGCAGCTCGAATTATAAATCTTATTTTAAAGTTGCGGTTGTGAATCGGGGTAAAGAGATCGTGTTGAACACTGATCTGTTATGTACCTCCTCAACAACTGATTTTTGTTAATTTTTAAACCAAAGTTACAGATTGCAGCTTTACAATCAGATTTTAGATGTTCAAAGGATTCTGATTCTAAGGTAATTCTGTTATTGTTAAACTCACCGCTTCTATGAGCTTTCGGTTTTCTACTAGCTGCCTTTTGATCTTTGATCTCATTGGAGGCGACCCACGTCTTAATCTGGTCTCGAAGCCGCTGCAGAAGCAATGCAGGCAGAAACAGAACAAGAACAAAGAACGTCAGAAAAAACGAAAAAGAAATTTTAGATTTGGACGCCTGAAATTGAGCACGCATGGACTCGTCCTCTGCAGTCAAGCACAGTGGACGCACACACACACAGAGTTACTCAGGTAGCACTCGTTCAAACAGTTACTAATATAGACAAACACACCAGTGAAAAGTCAGTGTATTAGTCAGTGTTTATTTTGGGAGCTGTCGTCAACACCTGCAGTATACATCATCATAATTGAACTGAATCGCTTACAGACAAGGCATGTTTTCATTAGGTGATTCTCACCTGTAGAAAATTCTCACCTGTAATTTTTTAATCTCTTTCTTGAGGTCAGACTCGTATTTCTCTTTTTGGTTGGCGTTGGCTGCATTGTGGAGCTGATGAACAAAAGCATAGACACACAGCTGACCAGAACATAATCATTTCTACACATAACACAAAATAATAATGCAGCGGCTCGGGTGTCTTGCATATGAGCCTCAAAACATGGAGGACTGTTGAAAGAACAACAATCAAATTTGTATTAAACGTTTGGGAAACAGGCTAAATATCGAACAAATAAATATAATTTCTGAAATTCATTCCAGGACTGCACAGGGGCCGAGGCTGTCGACAAACAAGTGGAGGATGATCCTGCTGAAGATAAGCATACCCTCCCCAGCTAGACGGCTTTACAAGAAGTCAAAAACGCACAAGGACCAGCTAACCATATTTTCAGAGATAATTCATTCAAGACATGTGATCACATTTCTGTGAACTTTATCAGAAAGAACTGAAAAAGTAGGTAGCATGATAAATTTAAGTTCTAAATATTATCTTGTCATGTTGCCTTTATTATTATGTTCGCTCACTGTGAAGGAGGAATTCAAAGCGCTTATTTCTGTGTGTTATAGTGCAATGGAAATGCTGAGCAAGGATGTTGTTAAAATGGGTGTGTATTAGCGTGCAAAACCACTCTGTGTTTGCTATGTAACACCTTGCAAAAGTTGCTACAGGGAGAGATTTTCACTTTCATATTGTAGCTTTTGACTCATAAAATGATTTTTTATCATTAATGATTTAATCACCCATCTAAATATTGATCAGTCCACTATCACATTAGGAAAGGGGCTGATGTGCACAGCATTTCATATCGTAACATCTAATTGATAAAACATCAATGTGAACGTGTTTTAAACATTAGGAATATGATGGAACAGGCTTTCAGTTGATCCAGACTGCAGGTGTACACGCTCCGTACCTTTTTCCAAATGTCCTCAAACTGTTCTACTCCTTCTGTAACTTTTTTCAAGCATCTGTCTATTTCACCTGAGGAAAGAGAAGTCAAACTGAAGTGAAGAAAGCATGAGTTGAGACCAGGCCCGTTTCTCTGAGACATGAATACACACATGGGTTAAATACATCAGAATACAGAATACAGCAGATAATACAGAATACAGCATATAATGATAAATATCTTCCAAGACAGCCATTAAACATACATGCTTCAAAGGCCCGTGAAAAAAACAGAATATTAGAAGTTAAACCAAATGCTTTCTCCAGTTATTACATGAGATTACCTTGAAGTTTTCTTTTATCAGCCATGACGTCTCGACTATGTTTTCTTCATGCCTTCTTTTACTGGAAAAATAAAATTAAACAGACAAAGCATCATTTCTATGTGCTGTATATATACCCGCACAATTCATACACGTTGCTGATTTTACAAACGTTTTTATCCAAAGCAACCTAAAGTAAATTCACGTTATACATTTTGTCAGTACGTGTGTTCACTGGGAATCGAATCCACAACCTTTTGTGCTGCTAACGCAATGCTCCACCACTGAGCTAGAGGAACAACAAAGTCAAAATGTAACCCTCCAAATTTGTGAATTGTAGTTATGCTCCACCTGAGAAAACACACTGAAGTTCACTTGTGTGTGCCAGTGTAAAACGTTATGAAATATAATACTGTGCTTGGTCTAAAGTTAGACAGTGTATTCATCCATGAATCCAGCACATCTCTTTTTTAGTAAAGGCTTAAAACAATGCAAACATTCTGACATGTATATTTGAATATAGTTTATCCCACATGAAATTCAGATTCTGTCATCATTTCCTCACTATCACGCTGTTCAAAACCTATATAACTTTACTGGAACTTAAATGGGCATGTAAATTTCTCCTCATCTTTCACAGAACAGTCATTTTCATTTCAGTTTGGCAATGACAGAATTTTCATTTTTGGCTGAATTTTTATTTGAAACCTATATGAGTGTGATTTATGAGCCTGTAGTAACATAAACCGCTCTTAATCTAAAAGCAGAGGTACATGACATCCAGAAAGGTCTTTGAAGCCCCACACATATAAATGATTAAATAGTCTTTATGAAGGGACTCACACAGAGACTTCCTGGGTACCACACTTATGAAACAGCATTAAAACTCTCCTGTTCAAAAGTCCATACAGACAACAGAGATTAAGCTGGCGTCAGGGAAGAATATTTTTTAACAATCTTCTTAATTTGCTTTCATTTGTTCTGGACATCTGGACTAAAAACACAACTCTCAAGATGTTTGAACAGTATAGCACCACAATAAACATCCTACTATTAAAATGGGAGGACACATTTCTATATTAAAACAGACACTATAGTTTATATGCATCTTTAAAAATGGATTCTCTCTATCCAAACAACATACACTGTCTAACCTAAAGCATTCAGCTTTATCTGAAGGCATCTGACCAGACATCAGACCACAAACCACAAGCTTGCCAGACTTCTCACAAATCTAATCACTGCAGGTTTATCTAGAAATCTGGTCATTGAGTCAGGGACAGCTGCTTTATTTGCCACAATATGAAGCTTCTATATACTTCCATTAAGACTAGTATATATGTGGCTGTTATACACGGTTTAATGATCATGAAGTCATCAGAAGAGCTGTGCAGTTCATTCAAAGGCGGCCACGAGAACTGATCGCGCAGCTGATCGGACTGAACTAATGTAAGTTCAGTCGTATGCAGACACGCAGTCACTTGCAATTCATCAAAAGTTTAACATCATTCAAAGTGTCAATCAAACTTCTCGACACAAAGTCTGCAAAACCAACAGCTGGAAGCTCAACGACCTGAGAGCCTCCATCACCTGAGAGCCTCCATCACCTGAGAGCCTCCATCACCTGAGACCCTCCAACACTTGAGACCCTCCAACACTTGAGAGCCTCCATCACCTGAGAGCCTCCATCACCTGAGACCCTCCAACACTTGAGACCCTCCAACACTTGAGAGCCTCCATCACCTGAGAGCCTCCAACACTTGAGAGCCTCCATCACCTGAGAGCCTCCATCACCTGAGAGCCTCCATCACCTGAGAGCCTCCAACACTTGAGACCCTCCAACACTTGAGAGCCTCCATCACCTGAGACCCTCCAACACTTGAGACCCTCCAACACTTGAGACCCTCCAACACTTGAGAGCCTCCATCACCTGAGAGCCTCCATCACCTGAGAGCCTCCATCACCTGAGACCCTCCATCATTTGAGACCCTCCATTGCCCGAAAGCCTCCATCACCTGAGACCCTCCATCACCCGAGACCCTCCATCGCTTGAGACCCTCCATTGCCCGAAAGCCTCCATCACCTGAGACCCTCCATCACCCGAGACCCTCCATCACCCGAGACCCTCCATCACCCGAGACCCTCCATCACCTTCGTAATGCGCATGTAATTCGAGTCCACTTAAAAGTACACCCCACATCTCACAGCCCACTTAACACCAGCTGGATTCTGGAACAGCAATGCATACTAAGAAACCAGAGCCTGCCTGTGCATGCGGCATGCGGCTTCTCTTATTTCTGTCTGAAACGTAAACCCGAGCTGAAGTGGGATGCACACTGATTTATCCCGGAGAGATGACACGATCACTTCAGAAGAGTTGGAAAGCCGTTCCCGTTCCTCGAGCGGCGCTCCCGGGAACGCGACCGGCTCGAGCTTCTTGGCCGGGATACAAATAGGAAAGGAGGCGCATCATTGGAGGGACGCTCCCGCGACGCGAGGACGCGTTACCTTATTTTCCTGAGTTGCACTCTTGCTCTCAGTTCGGCCCGCGGTTCCAGTACAATCCCTTCACTTTTGCGCTTTTAATTTTTATTTCCTATTATTTCTATTCGCTAAACAATCGCTCCGCGCATCCAAGATGGCCGCCAGGAACACCTCCTCCGCCGCTGCGCTGGAGGCTCGCGGCCCCGCCCCCCCGACACGCCATTGGCTGGTGGCCGTCGGCGCTCGTTTCTCATTGGACGAGAGGAGCGGTCGCTACGTTCGGCTTCCGTGCGTCGCGGGTGCGCGAGAGGTTACCGGGGCGCCTCGAAATGTGCACAAAAATTGTGAAAAAAGCGGAAGAGTTTGTTTAAAAAACAATCGAAAAGTAATTGAAAAAGTTCAATTAACATTGATTTGTTAAACAAGTTAATCAGGTTATGTTTAAATCAATAAACCTGCCTTGCGAATACAGCAGACGTGCCCCAGCGGCGAAGGTTGTAGAAACGTTTTCCTAACGTTTCCATGAAATAACAAAAATGTTGTTTTGTTATTTCATGGAAATAAAAAAAAAAAGTTTTTTAGACGTCCTATTAATGTTATTTCTTGGTTATAAGAACGTTATTCAAACATTTGGTTAATTCTATAGTTATAACGCTCCACTAACAACTTAAGAACAATGTTTTGCATATGAAACACAACGTTTAAAAAACGTCCTAATAACGTTACTGCGAGAACGTTTTGGATAACGTTGAGAGAATGCCAGCCAATGTTCTCAGGACGTTCCCTGATAGCTGGGAACATCCCAATGGTTTCATATCTTGTAAAGGATGCTGAATAAATGATGATCTCATCAAAATAAAAATGTGAAGATGAGCAGAGCTACAATATTTCTAGACACTTAATTCAGAGCTTTATTCGTCTCTTGGTTTTGCAAGAGACCATCTTTACCTGGTTATGTTAAAAAAACATAAAGATGATCGAGAGAGATTACTCTTACGCTAAACATCTGCCATACTTCAATTGAAGTTAAAAATGATGAAGTCTACATCCATTCAAATGTATTTGCCTGTAACCTTTAAAGGTTTCCCATTGAAGGTAGTTGATTAGTAACACACCAGTTTTTTTTTTTTAGAGATGCCTTCCATTATAAACCGATACGATCAATGTTCAATGCTCTGAGTGTAAACTTCACAGTTACTGAACAGATAAGACACTGAGGAAAGTCTTACCTGTGGTATGCTGGACCTGTTTAAACAATATTTGTAATTGATATTTGTAAAATGGTCCTACATTTGTCATGTTTTGAAATCATTTGAAAGCATACATAGCTTTCTTGTGTCGCTTTTTGTAAAAGTATATACTATTCAAAGACTATACACAGTTGTATCAACATTTTACTGTCGTTTGCATAAAAAGAAAATCAAGACTTTACCAAAAAGTATTCAATGGACAGTGAGAATGGTATGGAAATATATTTATCAACACACTACATAACTGATCTGACAAAAAAACAACAGGCCTCATTTGTTTTTTTACAAAACAGCGTCATGTAAGTTACCACCCCTGATGGTGAAACCACAACACACGTTTAGATATGAAGTAGCCAAAACAACTACAACAACACAAATTTCAACTGGAAAATATCAGCAGACAAGGGTTCGAATGCAACATGTTGCTGCATGGCAGTGATAAAGCCTTCAGCTGTACAGACTGAGAGAGAGACCCACTTTGGTTCCAGTTCACAAAGGTCATAAAATCCAGATCAACACAACTGTCACAGTTCTATCAGAGCATCTCAGTGTATTTCAGTTCAGTCTGATCTATCAGTTTCAAATTATAAGCTTCCACAGACTATCAGACTTTTCAGAGCATCCAATAAGATTTAAACCAACAGGGCTTCACAGGTTTTAGATGAGACCAAATTAATCCCAAATTAATTAATAAATAAGTTTCAATCAGACCTTAAATGAGAAAAACATTCAACAATCTGTCACTATTGAGACACTTGTTGTACGCTTGATGCTTTAATTTGAACCATTTTAGTCAATATAGTTATATAAAATGTTTCTACTAAGAACTTAGATATAAACATTAGATATATAAGCCTGATAGTTGTGCTAGACTACTTACTGTAAGAAGCAATAAGCAGCGTGAGATAAGGATGGCATACAGTGTTACCAAAAGAAATATAATGTATACTCAGCCCTGTCACCTACTGATCTGGTTTAGAGACTAGCCCTTTGATCAGTCACAAAAACAAGTATTACAAAAAGAAAACAACAAAATGCTACATATTTCTCCTGTCTAAACAGAGTAGCATGCAATTGTACGGCGTCTCAAACCACTCAAACCCAGAGAGAACAAGATTCATACTTCCAATCGTTTTATTATCAAAAGTGGCCTACTGTACTGAAAATCACACATAAACACAAATGCTTCTGCACAGGACACGTCATCAACAAATGGACTGGTGATTATGTATGGAGGAGGCCAAATGAGTGTAAGAACAAAACCAACAACTTCATACCAAAAACAAGATTTGAGACAGTCTAGCAACTGGAGATGTGAACTGTGAGATGCTACAAGATGGGAGGGAGACGCAGCGAGTTGTCTAACAGAGAAGGCAAATGACTCATGGAAAGGATCTATCAGTCGGTTTTGATTGAAAGTGTGGAATAAAAAGAGATTAAAACAAGGTTAAGGACCAGACGATGACATTTCAATTACCTGTCCGAATATAACTGGGCAATGCCGAACACGTTTTATGTAACCTTCTCTGTTAGGCAACAATGTCAAGATTTTACATTTTGTTTTGGAACACAATTAAAAAATAGTAACAATTTTATTAACAGAATAAGCTATAAGCTATCTCACGCTAATGTTCTTAAAATACAAACAAAAGCAGAAAAAGAAAACCCTCCCATAATTGTTCAAATATTTTTAATTTAACCCTCCAAACAAACAAAAAAAAAGAACATCCGCCTTTTGGCTTATTTAAGAGTACAAAAATGTTCCCCCCGTCATCACCTCTCTTTAGGAGCTAACATCACACAGCTGCTATTTCATCTTATCCCATTCCTGTTGCTCTTGTGTCCTCCGCATCTACCAGAAGTCTCGGCGGTGATAGGCGTCTGGATCGCAGTACTTGGTCACCACCACCCTGTTGGCAAACTTTCTCCCTGTTAAGCCCTGCATGGCTTTCTGGGAGTCATAAACAGACATGAACTCCACGAAGATCTGGAGAACAAAGCAGAGCATAGGACGGTTTGAGAAAGGAACTGTGAATGTGTTGTGTAACACCACCAGATGTTTATAGCTTAAAGGTTTATAGTTCAAATGCTACATGAGGTCAGAGCAAGTTTTGACCCCAAGCCCTAGGTTCAATGATTTGGTTAAAACCAAAAATCGCTTCCGTTACCTTGCCAGTTCCGGGGATCTCCAGTCCATCGACAGGTCGAGGGATCTCTATGCTTTTCACCTGGCCGTATTTGGAGCATTCCTCCCTGACATCCTCCACGATCTCCTCATACTCCTCATCATCCAGAAGTTCCTCAGGAGACACCATGTTCATCAGGCAGAGGACCTCTGTGGGTATACCACCCATCTGCACCATGGGGTTGGACATCAGCCCCGGGACCTGCACTGTCACTGGAGTCTCATTTATACTCATCTGTGGATGGTTAGTTTACAAATATTAAAGAAGGAAAAGGAAGAAAGATGCCTTGTGAATACACTGAATTTGTTCACATTCTCTTAGTTAAATGTGATTCTCACCAGTGTGGCATTCTTGGCCCCTACACTTGCCCTCTGCACCAGCAGTTTCTTATCTGCTAACTGCATACCGTTCAATCCTGCAATGGCCTGCAAACATATCAACACATTAACTGTGTTAGTGATATGCTCAGATATCTGTCAAACAATCTTAAAATCCATCAATACAGATGAAAAATCCAACTCACCTGATCGTTGACATTAACGTCCACATATTCACAGAAGGCGTAACCCTTTGAGAGTCCTGTTGCGCTGTCCTTCACCAAATTGAAGGCTTTTAGAGGTCCAAAAGAGGTTAACAGCTCTTTAACCTGAGGAGATAAACGGAGAGATTGCTGAAACTTCAATATTAAGGACATTAATAGTACTAATATTGTAATGTATTTTAATAGGTAGCTTTCTTTTTAACTGAAGTGGGTTGTGCAATTTATGCATTTGGCAGATGCTTTTATCCAAAGCAACAGTATACTCAAGGCATACCTTCTTATGCAAATACATGTTCCCTTGGAATCGAACCCACAACATTTGCGCTGCTAACACAATGCTCTACCAGTTGAGCTACAGGAACAGTTTGGCGTGGCAGTTAAGCAGTTACTATTTTAAATTTAAGAAACAAATAAAATATTAGGTCTGAGTTTACTTCTAACCAACCTGGTCATCATTGAGATAGTTTGGCAGGCCTCCAATGAAAAGCTTGTGAATTGAGTCTGGTACAACAGTGGACACCACACCTGCGGAGCAGCGGAAAACATTCATTAACACACAATGGGCTAAGAGAAGCAAAGCTGATATTCGACTGCAAGACTAAAATGAGTTCAAATGGACAAGAGGAAGAATAGTCTGGAAGGAATTTAAATGATTAAGTTCAGGGTCAGTGTATAAATGTAACGTAATCCAAATTCATGCTGAAACTCTTCAGAACCTCCCTCTGTATTGTTCTGCGTGTCGTGTTGTGGTTGTCAAAGAGGGAATCAGACAGCCGCCATACCTGGCACGTACACGCTGGGGTTCTCGCTCATGCCAGGCAAAGGCTGATAATCGTGCGGCCGGCGGATCTTCAAGCTCTGTCCCTGGAAGATGATGCCATCAAACGCCATGGCCTGTGTGGTCTCATCCACTGATCGGAACTGAAGAAGAGATGGCACAAAAACTCAAGAACCAACCTTACATATCTGCATATGGCCAATCGCAATGACACTGCGATTACCTCAAGGAAAGCAAAGTTCTTGTCTTGGTTAATCTGAACGGCGAGAACAGGGTTTCCCGGAGCCTGAATCAGACCTCCAAGCCTCATCTGAGCGTTAAAGAAGTCCATCATCGATTCCTGAAGGAGAAGAGTGTTAGAGCTGGAGCAGCTTTTGTTCTCCAGAACAAAACTGTGACACTTTTAGAAGGTCAGATATCTCAGCATATCCATTCAGATGTGTTAGAGCTATAATACACAACCTATATAGGTCTCATACTACTTATTGCATAGGTTTAAAGACATATATTCTAAAATGCAGAAAATGGTAGGGCACCTATATGGCACCTATTTCTTATGTGAAATAAAACTCACTAAATGCCTCTGTATAATAAAACCACCTGTGCCACACAAAATGTTTCCACATGGTAGAGGCCATGCACAGTAATTCTAGTTCTGGTATGTGAATAGTGTTCATTCAACACCTCTGTGATGCCAAATGGGATGTTGCCAACATAAAGTCTGCGAGCCTGTCGGGTCATCTGACTGCCCACTACAGGCACTGGTGTGGGCGTCACTGCCAGGCCGTCTGGTGTCATGGTGGGCAGCAGAGCGGTGGCAGGAATCTGACCAGCAGCTGGGAAGGAGAGACACACACAACCAATGATCAGAGGATGTCAGTAAAGGTCAGGAAACAGACAGAGAAAAAGGGAGAGAGAGGATAATTAGTGCATGTCACTCACCCTGCATGGCTTTGTACTGCATGGGTGTAATATGCTCAAAGCCTGGAGGTGGGACATCCCAGTACTTCTTGATTTTCTTCTTCTTCTCACGGTGAGGTGAACGACTGAGACGATGATGTCCAAGAGACAGAAATAAAGATGATACAAAGACATACAAAATCAATGGGTACATCCATTCATGTTATGCAAATATGATCGATGACATTATTGCTCATTACTTTGTTTGGCCACAAGATTCATTTTAATCTACTTTCACTAGAATCTATAGCGGTTATAAAACCATTCAAAAACTTAAGGGCAATAAAGTTGCAGAATGAATAAACTGCCCTTCAAAACTACTTGAATATATTACTAAAACAAATAACCAGGCAAAACAGAGGAACACTCAATGTTGGGTCATATAAAATTTTGCATACATCTTTTTTAGCTGGAAATAAACATTTTTTGTTGTAATAAATACGAGGAATAAACTACTCTTGATAGAATGTGGTTCCTTTAATAACCTTTAAAAGCAATTTATGGTCTTTTTATTAAGCATAAAATTTAAGTAGCAAGATAATCCTGCTAATTAGGTAGATTAAGGAATTCTCTTCTGTGAGGAAGCACAAAACACTAATTCTTTTAATGGATCAGTGGGACATGAACCTGGTCTGGAGGTAAAAAAAAAATGTCATACTTAGAGTCATTCAGCCCATCTGCAGTGTTACCTGAAATTGTCTTGGGGCTGGTTCTGTGTATGATCACTGAAATGACATTTAAGAACAGGGTTTGACAAGCAGCTACTTCACACAGTAGCTTTAGATATTTAACATCTGAATATGGTAGAAAAACAAATTAATGATTGTACAGCCTAAATGAGAAATGAATTGACATTCCAACACAATCAGCTTGTTTGATTCTTGGTTACTGTGCAATTAAAAGACTGGTTCAGTTTTAAAAGCTGACACAGAATTTTAAAGATTCGTTTTCTCATCATTTGCATTTATAAAATGAAACAACACAGCAGGGTTGAGGAATTAAAAGAGTATTTTAAAATTCTGCATTTTTAAATGCATTGTTTTTATATTTATAACCAAAAGTTGGTTCGAAGAAGTTGCTGCTAACTGTTGCATTCTATTGATCTTTTTATTAGGGTGGCAAAGCTGCGAAAGTTTGGAAATATTCCAAGACAGAATATTATTGGAACTAAATGCAAAATGCTGTATGATATACAAATATAAACATTCTGTTCCTCGAAATATGACTCGCCTTAATTTGTGTGCCATAATTACCATATATTCCTGTAAATTCTTGTTAAGCTTTCAAAATTCCTAAAATTGTGCAACCCTATTTTTCCTCTATTACATCAATATATCCAACAACAATCCGGCTGAGATTCTCTCACCTGCGTCTATGACGGCGGTCTCTGCTGCCACTGCGGCGCTCTCTGCTTCTTCTCTCCCTGCTCCTCCTCTTCCTCTCCCGGCTGCGGCTGCGTGACGGACTGCGCCTGCGATGCCGGTTCTCTTTGTCCCGCTCTGAGACAAAATGAATAATGGAAAAATAAGAATGATCAAGAGAATCCCAAGAGAAGAGTACAGATACAGGAACCTGAAGCTAAAGAGTGGAAAGAAGCCTCATGCTGAGAGAGAAAGCCCATTCAAGCTGCAGAAGAAAGATTTTGCAGTTTGTATTCAGTGTGTAATTGTAAGTTTTCACTGTGTGAAGCTAAAAGGGAAAATGGGATAAGATTAGGTAAAAGAAAGCAAGGAAACAGGGTTGTGTGTGCTCCTTGTTCTGTGATACCCACCATGGCCATTTAAACTGTCACCTGTGTAAGAGAGAATAAGAGGGGTTAAAAATCAGAGACACTACACAGGCTGTTAATGGAACTCATTTACACATAAACTTCTTAAGTATTGTGCAGACATAACACTATATGCCCCACTGATGATAAGGGCCGTAACAATATTAAAGACCAAGAGCACAACACCTGCACAAACCAGCCAAGGTCATGGGTTTGATTCCCAGGACACACACCACTGATAAAAAGCATACACTTAAAGTTGCTTTAAATTAAAGCCAAATGCATGACTGTAAATGGGTTGTTTGCTGAAAATCAGCTCTCACAACTCGACATATGAACTACATTCACCAATTCTCTGCAAATTGAACACATCACTTTTTTTAAACTTTATAAAGTTTAATGACTTTATGCATTAAGCCGGAAGCACCCAGACCCATATGCATGGCGACTGTATTGTGTTTTCACAGCTCTCAATTGAACAGTTACCATAATGTGACTGTTTACAGTGACAACAAACTAACATGTCCATCTTTTATTAAGTGGTCCTCTCTCAGTCTCAGTCACTGCTGACATTTCTATCACTCACCTTGTTTGTTTTCAGACAGCTGTCTCTCAAACTCGTCAAAATCAGACATTGCGGCGTTGTTAATTCACCTAGTCTCAGATCCAATAGCCAACACGCTCTCTTACCAATTTATAGCCGTATCTGTCACACCCAAATGCAAAAGCCTTACAAAAAGCCGTAGATGTTATAAAAAAAACAATACCAGCATACACGGTGCCCTAAAAGATCATTCAATTCGCGCACACATATAAACAAACGCTTTCCTGCAGGGTTTTGTTAGCTGCTAATGCTAACCCGAACCGCTGCAGGGTGAAATGAGGCTTATAATAGAAAGAAAGGTAAATAAACTCTTCGGCTATAACAATGCGTCTTTTAAATATGTAGCTAGATCGTTTAATGTTGTTTGTGAACACCCTTGAGCGAGTTTTAGTCCAGACCGTCTCGGCTAAACACGCTAACCGCTGATTCCGCGTTGGCGGATGGGTTGTGCGTTTCTTCACAGCCCCGCTAAACATCACGCTGAACAGGCGCGACAGCGTTGCGTCTGCCCCCTACAGGCCTGGAGGAAAAAGGCATTTGTTTCCCAAATGCACCAAGGTTTCCCAAAAAGTTTCATTCCAGGATCCATCCAGACAGGAATTGTCTATCCCTATACCCGCCAAGATCAGGGATATGGGGTAAAGTACACATTTATTGCCTTTTAGTTGACAGTAGTTTATATTTTCCTTGTCGTTGAACAAACAAACAGTTTAATTGTGGTACCAAAATGCCTTACGGAACTATCAAAACCATTAAACAGATGCATAAACCATTAAAATGTTAATCCATCGCAACAGCCAAGTGACTACGGTTTGAAAACCTGTCTTACTCCATTCCTTGTGAGCAATTGTATCAGTTCATCTCTGATTTTATGTTTGGAAAAGGGCGTGCAATCTTCTTTAGAAATAAACACTGTGGTGGATTTTATGATGGGACTTAAAGATATGTTTTTATTTGTATGTTGAAGATGTGTAATAATACTGTAGGATAGAGTATTGAAAATGTACATCATCCATAAGATAAAAATAGACATCACAATTACAAAATTCCAAGCTTGCTTTAAACACCAGCCATTAAACTGCTCCAATTTATAAACACCGAGTTAACATTAAATAATCTCTTACACAGTCATACACAGAGATTAATATGATAAAACACAGAAACAATGCGTCTGAGTGATAAACCAACTATTTTGTAGATATCAGGTATCATTATCAGATATTTGAGGGTTTGCTTTGTATCCTCCTGTGTAGTCAATGAACCGGTACTGTGTGCACAAAATTAATTAAAAGTAAACAATGTCTCCGATTTCAACATCACTTCCCCTAGTGAATTAAAAAGCAGATGCATGTGCTAAAATACGTCCTTATTAAATTTATTAACTCTGATACGATCAATCAAAAATACATGTAATATGGCAGCAATGGACTGGAACCTCAGAAATAAATAGATTCCTGAGGTTTATTTAATAACTACGCTTTGGTTATTGGGTTCCCCCTCACTGGGTTTGCCTGGAATAAAATTGCACCATTTTCGAGTTAAAGCCGATTTAACTCCTTTTTTGGCATTGTTCATAAAACCTTTTTGACTGATCAACATTAAACATAGACTTAGTAGGTTCAGAAGGTCTGAAGATGATTCAGAAAAACTTCTTTGTCACATTGTATTGTAGCAATCTGAGAAGTTTATTTTTAGAAATATAAGTCTTAGAAAAAACAAACACAAGGGTCAAAATACTAAATCCCCAATTAGTCCCTCATATCATCCCTCACCTATAAATTTAATTATATAATGTCAATTACAAATAAAAAATTCCCAATAGTTAACTTTTATTTCAAATTTTACAATAACAAACGTAAACATAAAATAAAAAAGATGAGTAACCCTTCAAATACAGTGACTATTTAACTCACATATTGGACTCAGTTTTTCTTGTCTCCATTAAATTATTTAACTCTTCATTCAAGATCTTCTTGAACTTTTTAATATTTATCCAGCACATAATTTTCTACAGCCCAAACATCAGTCAGAGTCCCCTATTTATAGTCACCCTATTTACAGTAACAAAATTAACAGCATGAATGTTTCTTACATCATTTTACTGTAAAAATACAATCAAAATATGCCAAAACGCTGGGATTGTTTTACTTCAAAATGAGTAGACCTAGAGCTGAGGTAGAAAGGTTGAAGTAACAAAAAATAGCCCATATGTTTGTGAGATGGACTTCATATTTTTCAAACCACTACCTTAACACCACTGACTCCTCCCACAAATACAGCAATTTGTTGCTGGAAATTCAGTGTCTAAACCTGTATGAAATGGGCAGCAGTAGGCTGTTCTTCTTCAAGGCCTGCACCTTAGCGTGGGAAGCCTCATCGAGAGCTTTATAGCAACGCCTTGCGTAATCCAGAAGCTTCTCCTTGGACGAATCAAATTCACCGACCTCTGTTAACTTCTCAGGGGCCACCAGCAGCAGCTCAGCAATAGGTGTGGTGGAGGCCACGGTGTTGCGGTCAACCCCATGGGCCTGGAACGCTCTGGACATGCTCTTCAACCTCTGATAGGTTACAAGGATCTTCTTGTAGCGAAAAAGAACACCCGCAGGGTCTTTAACTGGAATCCAAATTTTGGAAATTAGAAGGAAAAAGTTTTTAGGTCACACTTGATACAAATATACCAAATATTAGACCTAACATTAGAGGTCTCCAACGAGGTCCATAAGGCTGCAGAGTTCAGCTCCAACCCTAATCAAACACACCTGAACCAGCTAATCATTGGGAGTGGCAGACACATCCAGACAGGTTGGAGCTAATCTCTGCAGGTCTGTGGACTTCCAGGAACATGAACTGGAGACTCCTGCCTTAGATATTTCAGGACCTGGGCTTCAACACATACAGCGACTTAATGCCTTTCTCACCTCTGTGTCTTTCCATGGGCCGGGCGATACGGAAAACACGTCTTCTCTTCACCCTCGTCTTTCCATTTTGCTGACCTGAACAGCCCTTCCATGAACTTTTAAAATCTGAATCGTTGCCATCATCATCTGTAACCACCTGCTCTTCTTCCAAGTAGCCATCCTCCTCTATAAACTCCTCCTCCTCCTCAATCACCTCTTCTCCTTCCTCTGAAAGGAAAAATAATGAACAGAAAACAAAACAGGCTTTCAATTTAACACACTTTTCCAACACCTTTTCATTAGGATGATTGTATTTTAAGAGTGAAAGAAATCAAATTAGTTGAAATATGTTTTTAAAATCTTTAACTTGTTACATTATCATTAAACAGCTTTAAAAACCATTTGCAAGACCAAGGTTGCATTAACCATTCTAAATATCCCTAAATCACTTTTAATGTCATGTTAAAGGGACAGTTTACCCAGAAATGAAAACTCTTCCATCATTTACTCTCTCATGTCATTCCAAACCTTTTTTACTTCAGAGAAACAAAAAAGAAGATATTTTGAAGTACACGGTTAACCAAACATGAGTGGCGCCCACTTTTGTGTTCCACAGAAGAATAAAAGTCATAAAGGTTTGGAATGACATGAGGGGGAGTAAATGATGGAAGAATTTTCATTTTTGGGTGCACTATTCCTTTAACAACTCTGCTAAAAGCTGCACAAACCTTGCACAATGCTTGTTCTGCTGCGCTTCTGGCTGCGTGTTAGCATCTGGCCAGAGCGTGTTGTCATGGGTGTTGGAGAAGGGGTGGATGCCTTCCGGATGACGGGCTTCTGTTTGGTGGGCTGTCCAGCATCTACTGGAGGTTCTTCATTAAAACAGAGAAGAACTCTTCATGAAACTGGATGGTAAAAGAGCAACCTAACAACCTGAACCAACCTCAGAACCATTACGTCACCGTTCTGTAAAAGCACTAACACCTCCCCCATCGTACCATTCCTCTCCTGGCTCCGGGTGGTGAAAATGAATCTGTCAAGTTGACAGCGCAAAAAATCCCTCTCCTCCTCCAGATCTTCAATGCGCTTCTGGAGCCACGAGTTCTTTTCTAAAGAAATCTGCAGCTGGGTTCGGAGGCTGGAAATCAGAAGGTACGGACTGCATGGAGGAACCGGGCTCGAGGCCGTATCTGCTTCAGATGAAAACAGAATCATTCAGGCATTTTAAAGGCCAATCATGAGAAATCAGAGTCCCCCCTTCGAAATCGGGTCTCGCTTAGGGCCCTGAGTGATCCATTGGCTTAAATAGGTACTCTTTTCAGTGCCTGATTACAAGTCCTACAAAATCATGTTATGACATAAGCACTTACAGTCAAAGGCTTGGTCATTTTGGTTATAGAAACCAGAGTCATCTGGGTTACCGTCCTCAAACGGGATGGAGATCTCATACCCATCTTCATTCTTCAAATCTGTAACAGGAAAGAGACATCTTTATTCAAAAAAACACTCAAACACTAATAACATTATAGATATCTTTGTTTTTATGCTATATAACTCCAGACAAGATGAAAGTTTGGGGGGTTTAAACTGACCATTGTAGCTCTTCGTGTTTTTTGGGGGATCAGTCATGATGATATCGGCGACATGGACGCAAACTAATACTTACAAACCTGCAAACAAACACAAACCCTCACAAAAACCGTCCTGAAGTGAAACGAAACAAGCGCGTCGACTTCTGTATGTACTTCAAATGAAAACTAACGCGTTAAATGAATGAAACGGGTCAACAAGAAGACAACTAGCAATCTAGGAGTAGTTAATGAGGCATTACTGTTAACAAGCAGTTCATTAAACATTAGTTAATTAGGCTGAATCTGTCCTCCAGACATACGTGGCAACATAGGAGAAAAGTTCAAAGTGCTAACAAAGCAAACGCAAACACGTTTTGTATTCGCTTTCAACATTTTAAGTCCCATAAATCGGCTTCACTGAACTGCATGGCTTACTTAAAATAAAACCTGTTTTTTAAGGTTACAAAAACTGTTATACTTCGCCGCAACTTCAGCGGCGGTTTTTGCGACAGTTTTTGCGACACTTCGCGCGTTCGTGCTGCCGCTTGTATAGCGGAAGGATTGGCGACGCATTAACGCGATAAATGATCCGCATGATTTGGAAATCGCTCGTAAAACTTCACCGTGAAGTAGACATGCCCACTGCAAAGCCTTTCTCTTTAAATAAATATTAAAATGCATTTTTATACTGCTAGAATAAACTGGCACTAATGCATTTTTCGTGCAAACGCTAAGAAATGGGTTTCGGGATCCAACGTTTACTTACGTACTTATTTATTTGTTTGTTTACGATCATTTGGGATATTGCAAACACTTAGGAGAAATAAAATTACAAATACGAAAATGAACGCGGCATCCCTCGTTTATAGTGCATGTTTGTATTGTTGTAAACTTACAATCGTTTTACTTTTAACTAGTTTGACGGAAACTTTGGTTACCGTCGTCACTTTTTGGGAGTTTTTTGGGTGTCGTATATCTCGAGGTCTGGGTGGGACCGGAAGAAGCTTCGGGCAGGTACGGATCACCGCGTACCGGACTCACCCACACCTGAACGGAGATGAAAATCACCATTTAATGTCGGTGAAACGAAGATCTGAAAACAAGGTCAGTGGTGCAAACAGCCCATCTGAGATCAGTGAGTTTGTGTCGTTGTTGTGAACACACAACCGGAGTTATCGCATGATGTTCGGGGCACGATTACGAACGAATAAGGAAGTTATGCGTTAACATTCATAACATTCATAACATTCATTCATCAAACCGCTGTTATATGCATCGGTTTGCGTGTGCAAACGTTGCTCGTTTGTCTTTCTGTCGCAAATTAAGTGTTTTCATTGCAAGTATTTGACATGAAGAAGTGTGTTTTGGACACGAAATCAACATTTATTTGATAAAAGTGATTTAATGCACCTGTTCAGATAACCTGTCGTGCTTGCGTCCGGCAGCTCCAGGATGGCGGTCTGCACCGGCCTCAAGCACTGCAAAGTGGCGCTGGCCTTTGCCGTCGTTTTTGACGTTTTTGGCTTCACATGCTTGTTTTTGGGGCTCTTTGCACCCCTGGAAATGAAAGGGAGAGATTTCGGCGATCTTCTGGTCTACACGGGTGTGCTGTTGGTGCTGATATCGCTCGGGGCCTGGGTGATGTGGTACAGCGGCAACATCGAGGGCGCACCGCCGCACAAAGAGCTGAACCGAATCGGCACGGCCGTGGACCGCCTGGCTCGCAATCTCAGCAGGAAAATACACACACACCGAGTACACAGAGGACCGTGAATGTTTGCAGATGTTTGCTGGTGGACGGAGACTTTGTTAGCTGCCTTTGCGTTTCTTATATGTTTTAATACAGGCATGCTCACCCCGGGCATTTGATGCAAGCTGTTTGTGACGGTCTGAATGTGGAAACGCGTCCCTAATTTATTTGTGCATTACAAATTGAGCTCTAGACAAACAAAGTCTTACAAAGTCACTGCCAAGCTGAGCAACCTGACTCTACCTAACAGTGCTTAGGTACATTTTATTTAATGAGACTGTTAGGAAATGCTGGAGGTTTTTACATGCAAAAAAGAGTAGTGACTACAGGTATTTTTTTATGAAAGACTATATATATATATATATATAGTCTTTCATAAGTCTTTCATTAGTACAGAATGACTGTAATTTCTGTACTCCTGTACTATATATAATACTATATATAGTACAGAATGACTGTAATTTCTGTACTATAATTTCTGTACTCCTGTACTATATATAATACTATATATAGTACAGAATGACTGTAATTTCTCTTGCATTGTTGTAAACCTTGCACAGTACAGAGATCACCAATGGGAACTGTACCACAAAACTGTTACAAGAAATGCCACTGTACTGGAACATTAACTTTTGTATGTTTTTATTATATCTTAAAATAGTGTTTTGTATGACATTTTAGTTGTGGACGCTCTGTGTACCATTTTCTCTGCTTTTAACTGATGTTGTTTATTTGGGCTCACGTTTAACGGTTCGTTTTCGCAGCGATAACTTTCCTTGACAGTGTAAAACGTTTTTTGTCGCTTTATTTTCCGTTAATTGTTTTAAAGCGTTACATATGCATGTGTTTGTTTTCTTTAAAAAAATGTTTGTTTTAATAACTAGGATAATAAAAGAAGCTTTTCAAGGGTCCAAGAGCAAAAGTGCATTATTATATTACAATATTTTACATCCTGAATATTGTGTTCTAGATTCATCAACTTTTACGCCTGCCTCTTCTTAAAGTGTCTCCAGTAAACAGCCAAGAAACTTGCTGTCAATCAAAGAAAAAGGCACACACCGGCCTTGATTTAACTCTGGGGCCTTTTCTCTTTTTTACTCTTAGTGAGCTCTTTCTGTTTTAAGCCCTCTAATGCGATTGGGGCTACAGCTTAGTGCATGTGGTCTTTATATGGTGTATAAAATAGACCGGACTGTGTATGGAAAGATACTATAAATAAAAAAGACAAATAATCTGTGATATATCATTTTTGTAATGCTAAATTAGTAAATTGGTACTCTGTGTACAGAGAAACGGAGCTAAAAGACAACCGTATATTTCATATATTCATCATAGATTTTAAACCACAGGTGAAACGATGGAAATCTGTGAGATTAAAACTCTTGAAAAGACTGCAGTAGGTTAAATGGAAAATGGAAAGAATTGCCAGGTCCTATTTTGCTATTTAGGTGTCAGTAAAATTATGTGCCAACGTATACAGGAATTCTCAACAGATTAGGCATTAAGATGTATAGATTAGTCACTATAGGTATATAGGCATTAACCGTGTTAATTCCTGGGGCATGACCCTTGCCTCCAAACTGACAGTAATATGACCTATGTTTAGGTTGACACTTAATCAATAGCGGCTGAAAGTGATTAACTGGATAGCAGTCGTTAAATCACCTATGTAACTTGGCTTTCTTCTGCAAGACACGTTCATCTGTCTTCCCTAAACCACGTCATGTCTAACTTTGACTCTCAGTATAGCAGGAGTTATGGGTATTTGGAGGGATTGCTAACTGGTGATGGGGGTGCAAAGTGAGGTAGAATAGGGACTAGATTAGCTAAGCTGATCACATGAAGATTGTTAGGGTTTATTTCTGACCCTGATTCTTAAAACAGAGGGTAGGGTTTATGTTAGGACAGGATATTAATGAAATGTAAGGATAGCTGGGTAGGTTAGAAGAGACTAAGAAACTAAGTCCTCAAACATTTGCGTATATTAGCAACTAATTATTTAGCCGACACAAAATGACATACAGTTCACCATATAACCTGATTCTCTGGGCAGTGGGTATTGCAAAGCTGTTGATATTTCTTATATATGGTATTTCTGTTATTGATATTTTATTTTTTCCTGGAGCAATCTGAGTTAATGTTCAAATGAACGTTTACTAACCTGTCAAGGTTACACTTCCTCTCTCATGTTAAATGATTAAAAGTCCTTGCCTGGGGTCTGTATTCACATGAGCAGATATTGAATATTTTCAATACTTTTTTAGGATCCTAAATGCTGAATCCAGTTTAGTTGAATCCAAACAGTTCAGGTTAATTGCTAAAAGTAAACAAAGAAGGGCTGTCAATCATGACTGCATGTCTTAAATGCTAAAAAGAGACCTTAACCCACTTATAAAGTTCCCCTCAATACAATTACACTGATGCTCAAAGCGGTGTGACTGCAGTCGTCTGCTCTGTATAAACTGCAAGGAAAACAGTTTGTAGGTCAAAGGTTACCAATATGCAGGAAGCCCATGTCAGTCTGTACTGGAGACCATTACCACTTTATTCTAATGAGATTTGTGTGAACCAGAAAGAAAATCCTGTTCCTCCAAACTATTATAGCTGACATGCAATTGGTCCTTATTGTGGGGCACTTGGGGGAAGGGGGTTCCTCTGGGGGTTCCTCTTTCTTTGTTCCATGTAAAGTTGGAAATCTGAGTAGCTTCGTAAAGTGAAATTATATAAAATGGCCAACACCAACATAAACTACCATCACTTTTTAAATTGAATATATAGATATGTATTTATATATAGGTTTCGGAACATCATAAATGTTTGCTTTATGTTTTTAATTTAAATGTTTTATTTATTGTAGTTATTTAGCTGAAACAGACAGAATGTTAAGACAATCAGAAATAAAGAACGACAGACGAGATGCAACAGAAATGTCAATCTCTTTATGGCTGAGCTTTCTGCAGTCGTGTGTAATTGACTTAACCCATATGAAGAGGTGGCCACCTCCTCCCCATGAGCTCCACTTTATTACTGCTCAATCTACCATGATTACTCGCACCCTGATCCTTCATCTTTGGTCCACAACTGAAGGTAAGCATGTGGTTTTTACACATATATATATACGTTTATTTTTGGCTTATTTTCTAGGGTTGACCATGTGATTTAACATTTGATTTATGTTATTCTGGGTATTTTTTGCGTTAAGTTGTCTTCATTTATCAACATACAGCAGTAAATAGCTTTTGCTATATGTATGTTTAAACCTACAGCTTTCTAAATCCACCTGTGCGCTGTTGAATTGCTGTTTAACTACTTTGTCTTCATTTATCATTTATTACTTTTTATGAGTTCTGCCCATACCTGATTACCTCTGCCCACCCTTGAAAAGAAGCTTTTTGGTTTACTGTAGTTCATTGGGAAATTATTGAACTTTTAGACTTAGGAGTCATAACCACTGATCCTTAAATAAAAAACTCTTGTTAGTAGGTAATAGAATGAGAGCTACCCACAAAAAATAATATGAAATGATGCAATGCTTCCTTATTACTCAGCAGTCTGGCTTTTTTAGTTCTAGTTCCTCTTTTCTATTAAAAATGTTTCAGTATCTTCACTTAATTCAGCAACATCAGTAGAGGGAGACAGAGAGCGACTGATCATTTTGAGGCATTTTTATACTGAAAACATTACATCATCATTTAAAGCAAAATTCCACCTGCTCTTTATAAATAAATGATGATCTATTTTAATTAGATATTATTCACAGATAACAGTCTATTGGGTCTAAAAAACATGTCATATTTATGGTATAATTTCACCCAGTTATGTTCTTGAGAGGTTCTGTAAGGTTTCTTTTATGTGATTTGATCTTCCATCTGTGGATGGATGATGATGGATGCGATGTTGCATTTGCTCAAACTTTTTTTGCAGCATTATTTTGCAGTTTTGATAGGACATCCTGAACTTCAGAGACTGAGGCATTAACAAGCCATCTGATTCTTACTAAGGACATAATCAAGCCTTTGTTGGTGCAGAAATTTCTTTGATATCACTCAAAGGCCATGGGAAACTCACAGAAAGCTCAAGGGCTCTCCAAAGAGATCCTTGATGACCTGAAGGTGAACACAAGGTTCGCGGAAGCTGAGATCATGCAGTGGTACGAGAACTTTCAGAAGCAGTGTCCTTCTGGTCGCATCACACAAGATCAGTTTGTAGAGATCTACATTCGATTCTTCCCCGACAGTGATGCTAAAACTTATGCCCAGCACGTTTTCCGCTCCTTTGACACCAATGATGATGGAACATTAGACTTTAGGGAGTACATTATTGCTCTTCACATGACCTCCACGGGTAAGACGAACCTGAAGCTGGAGTGGGCCTTCTCTCTGTTCGATGTGGACAAGAACGGCTACATCACAAAAACTGAAGTGTGTGAACTGTGTGAGGTAAGAGGACGTCTCTCTAAAAGTAATAAAAATGCTTTTTAGAGAACTTTTAGAGAAGTTGGCCAACGCATGTAGATATTCCTAATGAGTGATTAACAGTTCAACAACTTTCTCTCATTAACCACGCGTATTCGGTTATCTTTATTACCCAACAACTTTAAAAACCAATGTATAGTTAAGCTGATATTACTGCCAAGATTGGCTTACGTTTGGGTTTGATTTAGTGTGAGGTATGATGAATACAGAACATTGGGTATGTTTTTCTGTATCCTTAAAATGCATTCGCCACAATTAAGAGCATGAAAGAAAGAGTGATGCTTTACAAGGCCAGCTAAAACTCTGAGACACGTTTTGTGAATAAATTAAAGGTACAGTAGGCAATTGTGCAAGCATTAAAGTGCTCTCTAAAGCCATGCCTCCTCCGATGAACACACAAAGTTTGACAGGCAAGTGGGACTGAATGCAATGATTGGAAGAACATTTTATGGTCCGCGCCTTCCACAGAAGATATATATTTATAGAAATATATTAGATAGTAATATCTTTTAAATATATAGAGCACTTTACTCAGTGATTGCTGTCAGGATGTGAAGAGACTTTCATGCAGCATTACAACAAAATTTCTGGAAAAAATCGCTCACCCTGCCTTCAAGAGAAATCAATGCTGCACAAATAAGAAGCTGCTAGCGGTCATGTAATCTCATAGGTTCACATTCATTCAGATGGTTTAGGTTTCTTTGGTGGGCGATTGAATGTGTCACAGATTCCCAGTCAGGTCTTTTTGGCTGCGGCCATTGGTTCATAAAGAGCACTGAACATCCAAGCTGACCTAAGACCAGCAGTTAGACGCATGGAGTGACATCACCCTTAAGCCCGTGCTCTATATGGAGTCATTACAGATGGAAGGAGAAGGGGCCTGTGGAAGAGATAAGCTCCTCAATGTGCAATCAGGATTTAAGACCATCGGCACTGAGGCCACGACATGCCAACTGTTAAGCTTTCTCGGCAGATCAATTTCCCAGGCTGTATCTGATGTTGGACAGAGAGGCAATATAGATAAATGAACAGCTAAATAATTTAGCCCTCATTTATTTCAGGCCATCAGTAAACCATTACAAACTATCAGTCCCACCGATAAATAAACAGCTCTGCGTAACCAGGGTGTGATATTTTAGTTGCCAGGGGGAGAGGGGTATGTTTGACAGTAGTTTACCTGAAATAGAAATCTGACTGTAGAAGAAGACAGATATGATAATGCCCCCTATAGCGCCACCTGTGGCAACTCTGAGAATGCAACACTAATCTGACACCTTTCTCTGTGACACCTATTGTTAGGTAACCGTAGTTATATCGGGTGAGCCAAATCTACCTTTACCAGACAAGCAACGTTAAGCTTAAATAGAGGAGTAAGCCCTTTATAGCAATTTAAACAGCTAAAGAGATGTGAGGAGAGATCAGTTTAGCTCCTAGTCTAAACTCAGCATTAATTAAAGAAGACAATAACTGATTTAGAAATTCATCTTTTTCATCATGGGAAGTTATCAGAGCAGTAGGTCCTTACACTGACAAACAACAATGTTACCATAACTACATAACTGTGATCCTTGCAGAACAAGAATTATTCCTTTATCACAACATATGTCAGATTTTCTCCAATATTTACTAAAAAACATGTAATGCAACATGTGTTATGTTGATTATCTAAGATGTTTTACTGGTTTTACTGTCTATAGTTTGTAACGTAAGTGTATAGAAACAAGAGTTTTTAATTCAACATTTTATGACTGGTTTGATGTAAGAGAAGGTTATGCTCGCTCTGATTTCCCATTAGGCCATTTTCAAACTCATACCCAAGGAAAAGCAGGCAGACCTGCCCAGTGACGAAAACACTCCAGAGAAAAGAGCAGAGAAACTCTGGGCCATCTTTGAGAAAAAGGAAAATGGTAAGACAACTCAGTTGAGAAGTGAACTAACGATTTACTAAAGTCATAAACTAAAGACATGAATTCTCTCACTCACACAGAGCGACTTGCAGAGGGCGAGTTCATCCAGGGCGTCTCATCAAATGAAGTCGCACTGCGGCTAATTCAGTACGACCATAAATAAAATCACGATCAATTTTGGCATGTTTGGTTTCAGGGTTGTGAACATTTATATAAATGAATTCTTCATATTTATTTTGTCTCCACTGGGTTATCTTAAAATTTGGATAATAGGTCACATTTGTTTACCAGTAAAAAGACTATAATCTAATCTTTATAATTAGATTATACCTAATACAAAAAGAAGTTGAATAAGAAAAGGTTCCCTAAGACAAATTTGTTTGGTATTCAACCAGAATGCACCCTTAAAAGGGACACTAACATGTATTTATCTGTGTTTAGTTGTTGAGTTTAAGGTTTGTATGCAGTTTACCTCATTTCTTAATTGTTCTGTCTGAACACCTCATAATTCAAAATTATATTATTTATAATCATTTTTAGGCTTGTTGATGTTCAGTTTGTATTTGTCACTGTTCTATGTAAAGCGGTTTATGTTTCATCTTACTTGTTGTTATATAGTGTGTTAGTTCATGTCCAAAACGCTTCATGTTGAACCAAAGTTTTTAATGTTTCGTTCATGTACTACATTGCATTGTTTTGTTGTGTAAAAACGTGTAAAGATCATATATCACAATGAGTTTTTTCAATCAGGTTGTTTCAGTTAGTTATTGTTTTGAATATTCAATTGCCGGTCAGGACTGGGACCTGTAACATTTACAAATGGAAAATAAAAAATGACAAGAATTCAGTTTCTAGACTGCGTTTCCTGTGACAAATACGTTTTAGGCCTTCCTGTGTTAGTGACAAAATATTTGCAAAAAACATGAGAAAAAATGTCAATTCTCTCTTTGTCCTTTGTAATTTCAAATCTTTGTTTTTCTTTCTCCATCTCTCACTTGATCTGTGTCTCTTACTGGGGAGATTATTCACATAATCTTCTGTCCAGCTTTTGAAAGCATCTGTCTAAAGCTGCCGAAATTCAGATGTTTGTTGTAATCTCTTCATCAGCCCATCTTGTTCTATTTTCAGATTGTCATATTTTGCACGGTGCTGAAAACCTGAAACATAATGACATGCAGAATGAAGATATGAGTGACATAACCAGAGAGCCAGGCGTGATCAAAATGTGCCGCCCAGATAAAATCAAAGCACAAACATTATCACAATTCCTGGAGCTACAAACCTCTCTCTCTCTGTGTGTCTCTCTCTCTATTTCTCTCTCTCTCTCCCATAGACTGTTTACAATCTGTTACAGAATGGATAGCTCTAGTCCTGGGTTCCTATTGGTCAAAAACTGTGCAGTATTATTTACAATATATATTGTAAATATATTATTTACAATATTATTTATAACCTCTTTGCCTAGCTGCTGTGTGCATCACAGCGCAGCACCCATAGCTAACCATTATTTTTGTTGCATAGCAACATTCTGTTACAGTTCACATCAGAGACTATATCTTTCAGTAGAAGAACAGCACTGAATAAATAGTAATCAAATCAATTAATAAAATAATGTTTATTTTCTCAAGCTTTGATAAAGTTGTGGTGAGAGATAAATGCCAAACAAAAGACAGTCAAAAAATGTTGCTGCAGTTGCATTAAAAATGCATTTTAAAACATGGAGGCAAACATAAAACTGTATTTGACCATGCAGACAGATCTGACCACAGATTTTATTATAAAACAGTTGTCATATTTGATACATTAGTTTTCATAGTATATACATTCCTGCTGATAAGACCAGCTTAGACCGATATGAATTTTCATGCAGAAAATGAGAAGTAGCTGATGTTTTTCAGTAGTGAAACTCTTTTCCCTACCCCAGAAATAAATTCAGAGACAACTAGAAGTTTCTCCTAAAAATGCTGACACTTTGACTCAATCAAAAATTGCTCTGTTTGTTTAAACATCCCAACCAGCCCAAAGTATCAACAACGTTTCAGCCAATGGTGTGAGTTGGGGGCGGGACTATTGGTTTGTGATCAGGAAACCAATTAACTGAAAACAATAATTAACTTCATTTGGTGACTCTATTGCACAGAAATCCCTATAAATTCAAATTACTATTGTAAATCAAAAGATTCCTCCTTTATTGTTTTATCTTGGTTTTTATTGTTTCCTCTTCATCTTTTTCAATCATTGATATGATAATGATTGACTTCAAACAGATTATTTGGGTGTTTTTAGTATAAATGCACAATTGAACAGTAACAAGACAAAATATTCAGTACTTTCTCTGTCCCTCATATAAGAATCAGAGCCTCGTACCACCACACAGCGTTCAGTTCTGTCATCTCATGCCGTTTCTTCGTTCAACACATTTCATCTGCTCCCCCTCTCTCTTCCCTCTCCAAAACGTCTTCCATCTCATCCAGTTCTCTCTCGCAGTCCTCGCACCCCTCTGTTCCACCCCCCCACCAGTACCAGTCCGTGGGGATTGGCTGACGGCAGAGGCCCATCGGGCACTTCCTCTCTGAGGGGCCACATGGTGTCCATTAGTGCACCCTTCTGGCACTGTTGAACCAGCCGGCTGACGGAATACAGGCTCCCACCTCCCGCCGTGATGACCTCATCGTAGGGCGGGGCGTGGCTGGCGGCACGGGCCTCCTCCAGGCGGATCCGGGCACGGTGCTTCATCTCGATCAGGGTTTTGGTGTAGGAGTTCAGGGTGAATACGGCTGCTGCCATGCAGCAACTGAAGGAGATCCACGCCATGCTGTGGAAAAGCACCAATGATTTAACGGTAGGGTAGGCAATTTCAGAGAGACTAACAATAGCAAGCTAGCTTTGAAAGCTTAAGATCCTGTCCTCCCATTAGAGTGCTCTACAAACCACACCTTCTCCAACACATAAAACGCAAACATAGATTGGAAGGCAAATAGGACTTTTTATCACTGTATTTAGACCAAATACAATGAGCTATTATCCTGTCTCTTCCACAGAATATATAAATGTACATTAATCTTTTTTTCCCTTTTAATGATTGCTATCAGGATGTGAAGAGACTTTCATAACAAAACATGTCTCTGGAAAAAAATCGCCCACCCTGCCTTTAAGACTGAAATGACAAGTCGAATTATCGTCTGATTATCTTATATGGAATGTATCCACATATCATTTCAGTATGTACAGTGGGGACCAAAGGTCTGAGACCACTATTAAAATGATGTTATTTGGATTTTTTAAAATTTAATACAAACTACTATCAGCACACAAATACAAGTGAAGAATTAACTTGCATAACGGTAATGTGAATGTGTTGAAAGTACTTCATTATTTGGTATGTTGATATTTTCTATGATCTTAGAACGTTACAATGGAACATTATAACACTGAATCAATGGAAGCTGTTAGCATTACCAATGTCACAAATTTACTTACATTTACCTCGAAATTTTAAATGGTCTAATTTATTCTTTTCACCTCATAACTTTTGTTGTTTTAAAATTAAAAGATTAACTTAGATTTGGAATTTCAATGTGGATTTTCAATGTGCCATTAGACTTCACAGACTGTCACAGGTATATGATACAGTAAAGAACATAAAGAGAACCCACGCAAATGACCAGCCGTAGTCCCACGTCTGAGGTCTCCAGTCTTTAGGCCCAATACTGACAGTCATCTGGAAGACAGTTGTGTACATCATATGTGCCACCATTCCCATCATGCCTGAAAATTACACAGCAAACATACTGTTCTAACATATGGATTCAGAACCTGAGATCAGCTATTAGAACCCTCAAAGATGTACCAGACAGGACGGTACAGACGGCAGCGAAAGCGTTGATCTTCAGAGCACACATCTCCTTATTCAAACACAGAAGCAGCAATTCCACCCACATCATTAAGAAGCCCATTGCCAAGAGGCTGATGTACGCGAACTCAGATATCACAGAGAGCCACAGAACTCCTACAACAGATGAATCAGAGAGGCACCAGGCATTAGTCAACTTTATAGAGCTCTGAATAATCTCATGTATATACCATACATATCTCACCTTGTGTTTCTCCAGGCGTCAGCTCAATGAAGCTCCTACATTTCTCACCTGGGAAATGAGTAAACAATCATTTCAGTCTTTGCAAAATAATCACAGCTTTTAATAGCTGGGTAAATCTCACAAAAAATCTCCCCTTTTAAACCTTTTATTTAAAGCTGCAGTCCGTAACTTTTGCCTCTCTACTGGCATCTCTGCTTGAAACTTTCTGCTTTAAATTTGCAGGTTACTTTATGTACTTTATTTACATATGTAGAAAACAAATGAAGCCTAACTGACCTTTCCCGCGAAATCGGACCCAACAGCTCAAATTATGAATCATTAATATATATCATATAAACTTATCGTTGTGAATCGAGGTAAGGTAAGAAGACAGTTTGAACACTGATCTGTCGCTCAATAACTAATTTTTCTTCATTTTTAATTGCAACTTTAAATTAAAAGGAATTTAAGGACGCAAATGAGCAATTATTTTTGTGCTAGAACTATCTGTCCATCTTATTTAAAAAGAGTGAGAAAAATTATATAACCTAGGAAAATGTTAACTGTATTGTGTAAGACCCTTCTGTAGTAGCAGATGTTGAGAACTTGGGTGACCCCAACAGTGGATAAATGAGAGGAGAGAAAGACCACAGCAGGAAACAGATTCACAGGGGCTGATTTGGGACATTAGTGTCAAGAACAGCTTTGTCAGTTCACCATATGGCAATAATTGATTTTTTATGTCAATTTTTATGCACTGGAATCAAATTGAAGTAAACAGAATGGTTTCCACCCAAAAAATTCAGCAAAAGTATTGCTGAATACTGCCATTATTTTCTTTATTTTGCCTAATATCAGAGGATCACAACTTGCTCCTAACTCACACATTCACCGATATAAGTGAACAAAGGCTCCGCCCCTTTACCTTTTCCATCATTGTGTTTCTCACAGGAAAGCCAGAATCCAGTGTGGAAATAGCGCAGCATGTATTTGTCTTCTCCCGTCTCCCAGATGTAGTGGACGGCATTGGCCAGATTCTTGGCTCTTATGCGGGCCAGCTCCTCCTTCTGCTTGGGGGACATTGTCGCATTGGAATCTATTTTTTCCGGTTCTGGTGTTGGAGCCTCTGTAAACAGAGACAGAAAAGCAGTGATGGATAAAACAACATGACAGATGAGAGATGCAGTAAAGGTCTTCTGTTCTTTAAACGTATTCAGTTTATACACACATAGAAGTGCAAAGAAAAATGGCACTAAAGGGACTTGGCAGGATTTCCACTATGTTTGACATCCAGTCCCCCATCATCCAGGATCAGAGTTCACTTTTAATCTCATGAATAATTTGGTGTTCACCTAATCTGTTGGAAAAGCTTTTATTCTGAACACTGCATAACCTTGACATCAGTCTGAATGAAGATCTATAGATTTAGTGTTAATCTCTCTCATTGTAGACGGAGGGTTTAAATGGTCTGTCAGATTAGCAGAGGTCTGACCTGATGTTACTGCCAGTACTGGCCTGTAATCTCTGATATTTACAGTCTGAAAGTGCAGTAGGTTATTTCTAACATCTTGCATCTAACATTTTTGCATGCACTAGCTTTATGAGGCAGTGTTTTATGATAGAATTCACAATTGTTAGCATATTAATATAATTAATATACGTGAGAAAGGTTCTCAATTTTTTCATCATTACGTAAAAACTCACATGACAGGCTGGTCAAAAATGAAGATAAAATGGTTCAAATGTAATCGGTCATGAAGGTTGTTACAGCTTGAAATGGCACATTTCCTATAACTCATGTTATTATTTGGTTCTAGACAAACCCCTCTCTGATCATTCTACACCTTCTTAAATATGACATTTGAAAGAAGAGAACAGAAACCTTTTGAAGTGCAATCTGATAAACTTTCCACAATCTTTCCATACTCCATATCTTGTGTTCAACATTAAGGTTAATTAATAATAATGTAATTGTAGCATCGTTATAAGTACATCCTTGTCATAAATTTAACTGGAAACAAATGACAAAAACGCCCATCACTCGACATAATTTTAAGAGTTTCCTTCATAAGTAATTAGATTCAAAATGTTTTAACCAGTTTTAACTCAGTTACTGATAAACAAAACAGAGTTCAATGCATGTCTGCATTAACTTTGGTACCACTTTAACGTTACCTAAACATTTAAAGCGACAATTGTGGTTTCTATTTTAGTGGGTTCTTACCAGTTGTGTATGGCTGGCTGTCATTCTGTCCGCAGTTCTTCATTTTGACAGGCGACAGACAGAGTGGTTTTACCACCTTGTGTGTTCCCTCGCACCAGTACGAGGTGCAGAAGGCCAAGACGGAGAGTGCCAGGGCGAGCGAGGTGAGCGAGAGAGACAGGAAGGAACGGTTTCTCCGAGACAAACGCTCCAGCATGATGGAACGATACTGATCAAACCTGATGCTACAGAACAGAAAAAACTCATAAACTGAGCGAGAAGAAGCACAGGGTGAGATTCCACCTACAGACAGATAAATATGAGGGGAGGAAGAGGAGAATAGAGGAAGACCTGTGGGCAGTTGTGCATGAGAAACTCAGATTATTAAACTTGGAAGAAAAGATTGAAGCAGAGGAGCAGTGTCAGAAGTCAGAGAGGAGGAGTTTGTGTGAGAGGAGAAAACAAATAGAAATGGAAGATGCAAACAGGCGGAATCAAAGGTCAGTGGAGCTGCTGGAGATGAGCGGAGGATTTAAAGAGAAAGAAAACTAAACAGATGTGATGGCGCAAAATCACACTCAACCACATCTTTGGTTTTCACGTATGACATCCCAGCAAACAGAAACATTCTCAGAAACACTCTCAGCTTTGGCTATAGTTCTCTAAAGGTTCTCTAAAATTGATCCAAAACATTCTCGCAGTAACATTTGTAGAACATTTCTTTAACGTTATATGTCATATCAAAAATGTTTTTTTCCACATTGTGTAGTTAATGGTATGTTTTTAAAATGTTAATAATATTAATACAATGACTGGACAAATGACTCTAAAAAACTCGACATTTTCCTAGAACTTTCAGAAAAACATTTGTAATGTTTTCGTTACTTAATGGAAATGTTATTAAGCTGGTGAAATATAAAAAAAGGCTCTTATAAATGTTAAACATCCCATCATCCACAACAGACGGAACATACCTTGTCTAAGTTCCCAGGAAGTCAATGGAGATGAGACTGACAATCAACAATCTTCATGCTGAACGTTCAGAGGTTTGTAAATGAAGTAATCCATCAACGGACACCAAACCAAATGGCATTTGTTTCTCAGTCATGTTACTATAGTTAAGCGCAGAGACGAATTTAGTCCTTAGAAATCAATCAAGAAAGACCTTGACCTTCTTCTCTTTGTTTATAACCTGGAAACCTGGCCTGGTATCTTGGTATATTAAATTTTTCAGAGAATTTCTTACTTATTCCAGGTCTTAATCGCCGTCTCCTATTTCTTTGTAATCCTTCATGATCTCAGTTAATCTCTAGAAGAAAGGTACATCTGTCTCTCCTGGTCTGCTGTTGTCCAGAGGCCTCCAGGCACCTAAATAAACACACTGTAATATTAAAGATAGATTATGTATAATGAGGTCATCAGTTATGGAATTATAGATCTTTGGACCTCACTTACATATTAAACATTTAACTTTTTTACTATTATTTATTATAATATCGTTAAATATCTTGCAACTTTCAATATCTAAAACAACTTTCAATGCAAACAATCCACAAAAATAGATATCTAGATATCTAGATAGATAGATAGATAGATAGATAGATAGATAGATAGATAGATAGATAGACAATGAAATCTAGGTCTACTCAATGCGACTCACCTCTTCCGCTGTGAAGACACTTGTGAGTGAAGCTTTGTAGTCTCTCTTTTATTACCTCACTCTCTCCATGTCTTTTCTTTTATTCATTCTCTCCCTCTTGAGTGAATTTTATCACAAACCCGCCCAGATTCCACATAATCCGCCCAAGTCCATCTGTTCCTTCCATTCGTCCTCTTTCTATAGTTTCTGGTTAAATCTCTCTCTCTCTTGACTACTACAACCAGGTTACGACCTTTCTCTCCTCCATATAAAGCTGTTTAATTACATGGCTCTCATTAGATGTACAGTGTTGAGGTCTCTTAAGCACATGCATTATTTCCTTTCTGTAATATTTGACAACTATTTCCTTTCTGTAATATTTGACAACTTCTATATTTGATGTTGTTGTCCTGGACTACAGCCAAAACCAAGCCATTCAAAGCTGCAACCCGTAGCCTTTGCTCTCTACTGCCATCCCTGTTTGAAACATAAAGCTGCAGGGTTCTTGCAAGGGTTCTTTTGAAGTATGTTTCATATGTTTCTTCTACTATTGTGTTGAGTTAAGTTCTTTAATGACACATGATCCAGTTCAATAGCTTTTGAAAGGAGGCACCCAGTGCTCCCATACAAGTTGTAAAATCTTAATTTGACCCTATAAAGAACATACTATTATACTATTATATATAACATACTATTATATATAAAGAACATACTATAAGTCTTGAATGTACATTTATTTGCATTATATGTTCAATTTCTTCTACAATTTCTAAGACAGAGTTGATAATGAATGATGAATTATCTTGATAATGAAATGGAAAACGGTAGCAATGTTATTTTTATTATAATCGTTTTAAGATAACCCAATCACAAGTATTGCATTGCCATTTATTTAGTTGCGATAAGAGCTCTGTCTATTGCTGGAGTTTATACACTTTTTAAATTAAACGCCACATTGAAAAAGAAAATAATAAATTGCAAGTTTGTTCTTGCGATTCTCCCATGTAAACAGTGAATAGACAAGCCATAGATATATTGTGTTTGACATTTAAACATATATACAGTAAACGTGAACTGAGGAAAATAGAAAAAAATGGTTGTAAATGTCTCAACAGAATGATTGGTTTCATTATAAACCTCGTTTAAACCTTTACACCTGTAGATGAAAACACACACGGCCCTTAATAATGCAGGCAGGTGAGGGAACCCTCATTTTCTAGCCTGTCTAGAGATACCATTCAAAAACAAGCTAATGAAAACAAATGAACAAAGCTGTTTAAAATAATAAACCTCTATAAAATACCAATAATGATAATGACTGAGAATAGCCTATGATGCTATCACAGTCTGACAAACAGCAGACGTAAAGGATTGTTAAAAGTCAACAGGAGTTTCCCTGTGACGTCATCTCTAAATGGAAGCGCCCTTCCGGTGGCTTTGAACGAAAGGTATAAAACGCCCAAATTTGTCCGACACGTGTTTGGTGAATGCTGTGAAAAACAGCACGTAAGTGTTTTAGTTTGTTATACATGAGAGAAAATATCAGCAATAAACATTTCTGGACAATTCCTTCTTAAACAACTACCAGGAAAGCAATTTTATTGTATAAACCCCTTTAATCAAAACACAACGTGAAACGTTGAGTTCATCCATCATGTTTTATCAATGAGGCGCGTAAGGCACGTAAAACTGTAATAAATACAGGCTTCTATGTGAGGACAGCGCTTAACATCAATACTGTGTGGTGAACTGAATTTGTTTATTAAGTATCACTATCTCAGCCCATTGACCCGGTTTCATTATAAAAGTTTATGGGCAAACTCTTAAACCTATAATCCAAGAAGCAGGAAATACAGATTTGGTGCTTTTGTGTGGCTTTTGTACTCTATCCAACACTTTCCAAAATCCATTTTTGAGAGTTTCCGCTTGGGAGCACTGTTAAATATTGCAAAGTGAGCACAATTGCCCATCCCATCCAAGCACAACTGAGATGGCCAAAACGGTGATCTGGACTCCTGTTGTTAATTTTGATGCTCCCGGCCTGGAGTTTGGCCTGGAGTTTGGCCTCACGCCCGGCCCTGTTGACGTTACATTTTGCACATAATGCAAGTGTCGACGTGAACTAAAACTCTCACAGGCTTTTGTGGCACAGACAAGTTTATTCATGTGTGAGTGTGATTCCCTCACACAGATTTGGTGTGCAGCAGTGGCGGGGAGTGCACCCGATTCCCTTTGCAGGGTGTCTGGCAGATTGTTGTTGTACAACGCTGTGGATTCAGGAGTTGGCTTTCACGAGTGCTCCCTGTGGGGTTGTGTGCTTGCTGAGCACAGAGTTTGTTACAGTGAGTTTGTCAGTCTTTTGTAGATAACAATTGTAAGGCCATTGTTGTATGGCGTAGTGTCGGTCGCATGTTGTGCCTGCTGTAGGTTTTCAGCTGCTTGGTCTCTGTTGTACTCAAGCCACAGGGGCTGAATCAGGGTGCTCGGCCCAGCTGATGCACAGCTGTTTTCTTCATGTGGTGCAATATGTCTTAACATATGTATCTGTGTTACGTTCCTGTATATGTACTTTGTGTCTGTTTTCATTTTGCCAGTGTTTTATACTGAGATTCTGTACCCTTGTTTATCTGTTCAATTACCCTCTTACATTTGTTATCATTGGTGTTTTTGTTCAGTTTTATTTCTTTCCCAGTTTTTTTTTTTTTTTACAGTGTAGGAATTATTTTTGGTACTTTCAGATCAATAGGTGGTTTTCAATTACACATTTTGCAGATGCTTTTTTACAGTTCCAGGAACTGTAACCATTTCATCAGTTTGTGTTCTCTAGGAATCAAACCCCTGGTATCCCTCCCTCCTCTGCTTCCTCTCATAGTCAGGGTCAACAGTGGAACTGTTGACTCTTACCAGTGCTGCTGCGAGTGATCTTAATGAAAGATCTGTCTGCCATCAGCTGGCCCTCAGTGGCTCTCAAATTAACATGCTGGTTAGTGGTAATGAGATTGATAACCCAGATGTCAAAAGTTTCCTATAATTTAGACACACAGGCTGTTAGCACACGCCAGTGCATTCTGTAACTTAAACACAAAATGACAAACAGAATATTTTCATCTATATCAGTTTACTGGGCAGCCTCTTATTACTGACCATGAAAACGGATATATAAAGGAATCAAAATGATAAAATAGGTCTATAAGAAATAAAGCTTTTTGCAGTATTAATTTAAAGGTCACTTTGTTTTCAGGTTAGCAAGGAGGCATTGTGAAATGTGTATTATAAAAAAAATACTCCATTCCAAAATGATTGCTTGTCAGCTTCACCGACGTGCCAAATGCAGATGTGTTCCAGTGTTGTTCAGGAAGTCAAAGTTGATTTACTGCCTGGATGTCTTTGGAAGTCAATAAGTCTGTTCCAAAACATACATGTACTGATTTAGAAACACTGCCGTTTCAAGCAGTTATGCACCGTATTCTAAAATTGTACTTTTTTTTTTTTTAGTTGGGGTTAAGTAGCTGCTTTATCTTCTGCATGTGTACTCGCCTGTTCAAACAAGGTTCCTGTAGAGTCCATTTCTGAAGATGTGAAAAACACGTTTTTTTTTTTTGCATTCTTGCCACAAACATTTCAATCACCCCAAATCTGTCCAGTATTTCAAAGATGATCCAAACTAATCTAAAATGGACACATTTTGGGGGATATGCACCCAGCTGGGTGATCTTCCTGCCCAGAAGCTCCATTCTCTGAGTTACAGATGATGATGGACTGACTGACCTGCCTGTGGAAAGCACAAGTGGGTTCAGCAGGTTGCCACATGTGAATCTTGTGCTTTACATTGCTTTATCTATACGCTGTTGTCAACATATAGATCCTTTTGTTTCTGAAAATATAAATATCGGGAATGGGCAGTAAAGCTACACTTTGTTGTTTTAAGTGTAGTAAAGCGTTGTGATCACAATACTGTATGTAACCATTTTCTCCAGGTGCTGAGAAAACAGACTGGATATAATAAACTATTTAAATGAATGGATTGTTTGGTGCTGAAAAGATTACCTCCCCAATTAACCAGTCATGAGACCTCTCTGTGATGTAGTTCTGTATGTAATGTATTCTAGTTTGCTCTGACACCACGAGTTTTGATAGCAGTTCTAGGAAAAGTTATGGTGTCAAATGTTCTGAATACTGGTTTAATTAAATTTTCTGAATGCTTTAATGTTTTACGTTTTCCAAACCCGTTTTCCATGTGGCAGGTTTGTTTTCCCTTTTCTAACTTACTCTTTGTTGATCTTGAGCTGGTGATTTTGTATGAAACAACATGAGGTGTGCAACAACGTACAAATCATGCAAGCATGAAGGTCCACCCCTAACCATTACTGGGGTGAAAGGAGGTTGTAGGAACACGTTTGAATAAGATCATATGACTCTATATGAACTATCCATGAAATGGCTAAAACATAAAATAGTTAAGAACTGCCATGAGATTGTGTTGGTCACCCTGCTAACATTTCCAACACGTGCAGACATCCACCCATGTTGGAAATGCACGTGTAAAAGTTTATCCGCCTACAGCAATACCAACTCAACATCACGTTACAAATAAAATGTGGGGGGGGTGTAGAAATTATTTTTGGTAATTTACTGAATGTTTGTTTCAATAGATCTTAAGGGCTTAACATGTCCAACTATTTAAAAAATTACACTTCTGCTCAAGACTTTGTAACATTGAAATCTATTACAAATATTATATTATGCATTACTGCATTATGGTAAATAAATTTACTGCAACAAAAAATACCTTTACATGATATTCACTTTATTCTTAAATTGGGCACTTTCACAGATAACACCATAGCTTTACCACCGCTGGTGGAATAAATATATTTATCTGTAATAAAATAAAACTTTAACTTAACCCATAATTACAACAGCCAGTATGATAAAAACAGTGTCATAATAATAATGTGATAATTTTGCTTGTGTTCCATCATTCTCTTCCTTTAACAGAATGACAGTCACAGAAAGAATTGAATAAAATTAGCACAAATAAATAAATAAATACACTAATAAATACATTTTAACAGCAACAAACAGAAAGCAAAAGTACTGGATGTAAAAATCATCTTAATAAATCATCTTACAAAGATGCCTTCTCTGTGTCTTCTCCGATTGTTAAATGTACCACAAACCTCTAATGCAGTTACTCTCCATTAAAATTAATACCATTTAATTTAACACAAACACAGAATATTGTCACTTACAGTGAATGAGAAGATTTGTTTTGAAACTGACCACAGAAAAGATCAATTACAAACCTTTTACTCAAAAAGCCACATTTTAATACTCCAACATGCATATTTCTGCATGTTATACAGAATGCTGCATATGGAAACCTGACAGTTATGTCAAAACATCTAAATGTGAAAGCACACCTGGGTCCCGTTCTTCAAACACAACTTACTTATCTGGTTATATGTAAGGATAAACGTGATTTTTCACATTTATATGTATGTATGTAACTTTTCAAAACCTGCTTGCTGGCAAAGCTAATTAATAAATATCACAATTTATTCAACAAACCAGATAAGCAACGTTCAAAAAAACAGAAGTGAATGTACTGGATAAACACCAAACGCCTGCTTCAGTCCCCTAGTGCAGCTAGTTAGAAATGTCCGGATGTGCATGCTGTTTTTTCCCAGAAAGGAAAGACTTGCAGTAAATTGTTGCTCACTAATATTTAAATATTTGCCCACACTTTTATACACACACACACACACACACAATAAATGGGGTTTGTTTGGGGGGCATTAGGAAAGGCTAGGGATGAGTAAATGATGGTTGGAGAACTCAAAAAATTTTATTTCCTGTTCTAGTTCCAGTGCCAAAAACCAGCGACGGTTGCTGTGGAACTTCAGGTTGTGGAGTAACCAATCCCGTAAATGACACGGGTGAGAACTGATCAACAGGAGTCCCGGCAGTGCTGGGCTGTACCATTCTAGTTGCTGTGTGGGTGTTAACCATGGAAAAGGCCACGCTGGGCATTGTCAAAGCTGAAAGGCTTGTACTTTGGGATGGAGATGCTGTGTTTTGGGGTGCTGGAGAGAGGGCACTGGAATAATGGGGGGTCATGGGGTTAAAATCAAAATGATTTGGGGTGGAAGGCCACGTAACAGAACTGCATGCACTGGACATGTTGACACCCAATGGCCTGATCGTGCATGTGCGCATCAAAAAACCTGGGAAGGATGACAGTTGAAAGTGTACAAACCAAAAGGGATGATGGGTGATGGGGAAGGAGGGACCAGGGAAGCAGATAGTGTAGGAAAATGAACAAGAAATGTTCTGTTTAGAAATCAGCTGGGATGAAATCTACATCAGCTACATACAGGTTATGTTTCACATGACTATATGAACTTGACTATATGAAAATTACTGAATCACGAACACTCAAAAATAAACAGATACTATAGAGTAATTCTCTCTCTCTTTGTCAGTCATTCTTATTGTCTCTCTCTCACTCTCTCAGCCCTCCTTACCCTGGGCTTTTGGATTAGAGGTGGGAATGGTGTTGAGGGCAGGCTGTTTTGGTTTGGCCTTGACTGACATAAGAGAGTCCAAGTCCACCAACGAAGAACCTTCACCAAGGAAGGAGGATGCTGGCTTTATGGTCTCAACAGCATTTTCACCTACGGATAGAAAAAAAAGACAAAAACCTTCATGATATAAACCGTGCTATTAAGAAAAGAGAGGGAAAGGCCGTATCATCTAGCAAAAACTCCTGAATATCTTTGCCAAGTTTCACTGCCACAAACATTGCAAAACTGAGTATCACACTAATTTTTAACCAAACAGATTGAACAGATTTGAAAAAGCTCTTGCTATTTTTGTGTGCAATAAACATCACACGTGTGAATGGTCCACAAGCAGCATATTTAAAGCTTAGACTAGATTTGCCAAGAAATACAAACTTTATTAGAATGCTGAAGAAACAAACAGAAAATGAAACCTGTTCCATTACTACTGTTTTCAGAAGGAGCTCCCCAGAGATCTGATGTGCCTCCATCACCAAAAGGGTCACTGGATGTCACGGCATCAGTTGGAGCTGATGGAGCCCCCCAGGGGTCATTAGCAGTGGGGGGTGAAGATACTGAGTCAGAGTACAACATTGGGTTAGTTAATAAAATAGTTTGAAAGAGTGACACAATTTGCATGAATACTATTCTGATAAAACTGCTACAATCCAATAACATTCTTACCTGCTGTGCCCCAAGGGTCATTGTCTGCTTTCGAACCGTCACCAAATGGATCGTTAGACTGGGTAGATAGGGCTTCGAACGGCGTCCCCCAGGGGTCTGAGGCTGTATTTGCTGAGTCCTGTATACTTTCTGGTGCTCCCCATGGATCTGACTTTGCAGGTTCAGAGTCTTTTGGTGCATCGGCTGGAGACCCCCAAGGATCATTTGCTGCTGTGGGTTTATCTTCTGAAATTCCAGACGAGTTATCCCATGGATCATTGGAGGCAGGTGGAGAATCTTTTTCATCATTGGTCGATCCTCCCCATGGATCATTGGAGGCAGGTGGAGACCCATTTTTCACATCAGAAGATCCACCCCAAGGATCATTAGTAGCTGCATTGGATTCTTTAGCATCATTGGATGGCACTCCCCATGGGTCGTTCGAAGCAGGGGCGGATTCATTTGAAGCATCAGATGACGCCCCCCACGGGTCAGAACCGGATGGAGGCGCTGCTGTGGCTGCTTGTTCCCAAAGATCTGCTTCTGTGTCACCTTCCTTTGCCTGGAATCCACAAATTTACAAGATGTCAACTTGAGCCCCATTCACACCTGGTATTAACACCAGTTTTGGGTGATCTGAATTGGACAGTGCTAAACACAAGTGTAAATGAGGTCAGGAACTCAGCCCACATTCCAAGGAAGTAGGAAACATGACACATCACATTTATAATGTCTCTCACCCGTCTCTCCGCCTCTTTCCTCTCGGCCTCCAGGCGCCTCTGCTCCTCTTTCTTTTTGGCCATAGCAGCGGTCAGATCAGCCACTGAAGGGATGTTGTCCAGCGAGGGAAGTCCTGTGTATGGTGGAATCTCTGGCTTTTCCTTCTCTGGGCCTGTCGCTGAAGATGCTGATATTAGAACAGTGGAGAAATAAAATGTAAAATAATACAATAAATCATTGTTTAAAAAAAGAACCTCAACTGTGGTGTTGCAAACCTTTTCATGACTGAATCTCAGGTGGTTTGTGTGCAGAATAAACAAATAGCAGTCATTAAAAAATTATATTTGAAAAGCAAATCTCAGGGTGTTTCTATGATCTCTCTATACGATCATAGTGAGGGGTTGAAGCAGAAACCTCAAGACTTCTAAACAACCCCAAATAACACTCCATACCTGCTTTTTGCAGATTTGTTAAAAGTCTTTATAGCTTCACAGAAATCGTACCATTGGGAGCTTTAGTCAGCTTGTCTTTGGTCTTCATAGCGAAATCTCTCTCCTCCTTCCGCTTTTCCTCATCCTCAATCAGTGTGAGCACAATCTTAGCCTTTTCTCTCACATTTACCCCCTGTGAAGGGCAGACATATCACCAGACCTGCTGTATAATTATTAATAATGTAATGCGAGCAGAAAACATCTGATATCTTGCTGTACCTGGTCCTTTCCATCCTTGTCTGTGAAGCGGTATTCCGTCAGGGCTTTGATGATATGAAGGTTCTCCTTGCTCTGCTGAGGAATGCGGTCTGAGCCGGTTTTCAGCATATATTCAAGAAGGGTTAAAGACTGTCACAAAGAAACAGAAAGAAAAAGTTTATTATATACTACATCCATTCATTTTCATAATTAGAAATATGCATTAAAAAAGCAAGTGGTGATTGCCTTTACAAAACTTGCATTGCTAAGGTTCATTACTAGGTTTCTACGGCGTTACTAGGTGGCTGCTAACTGCCCTGAGTGAAAACATCCCACCCACAAGTTTTTATGATATTCTGGTCCCTGGATTTGGCAGGGTCCCCCTGTAAATGTAACTCTATTAGATTTTTGTCCATTTTACTGTTTGCTAAGTGAATATTTCATTGAGGTATCATTTCTATCAACGGCACAGGGTTAGGCATTTGTTAAAACAGTAATAGTTAAAAAATAGTAAAGCTTGCATTAACAAGCACAACACAAAATATTATGTGGACTGTAACTCGATCTCTCTTTCCCTGCCTCTCTCTCTTTATTAATAAAGCTATTTAACCATAAGTAAATATCAGAGAACAAAACATGGTGAAGCTGAATGGAAAATCCTGCCTACGCATAAGCAAACACAGCAAGCAACAGCATGAATGATTCTACAGACAGGATGAAACCAGCCACTGATCTGGTAAGATGATCGGCTGAGCAATCCAGTCACAAAAACCAGCACTTGCTATAAATATTCAATCAGTTTGAGAGGTCAAGCAAGCTGAGAATCTGCTCACTAAACCCTGTGTATAGTCTGTTCTCCTTCTGCCACCTTTAATCTCTCACCTTGTACACGTGCCTCCAATTCTTGTCATCGTTTAGGCGCTTCCAGAGCATTGCCAAAATCTCGTTACACGCCACCACATTGTATGTCAGATCTGAGATATCTGCCATCTGGGAGCTAGAAGGACCCCAGGGGTCATTGGAGGTCGCTTCTCGAACCTTAACAACAGAGCCAAAAAGTCACCAACTCAGCATTACATTTTGCTGCAAGATATCAATGCTAAGCTCTACATTCTTCACCAGACAGGGACAAATGTAAACCAGATGTCTCGTCTTGAATAGATACTCTGTATGAATAGGGTTGAAAGTTGAAAGATTTGGAGACGCAACAGGACAGAAAGTCACCTTGACTTCTGCCTCAGAGAAGTTCTGAACAAGGTTCTTCAGTTGTCGTCGCAGCATTGAGTGAGTCATGATGGCAGTTTTGTCTCTGACCTGTTTGAGAAGACGAGAGATCAGGATTTTGAAAGAAATTTTGGATTTTTGAAAGCTCGTGCACAAGCTACACAACTGCAACTCGTGCTAGCGATGTACATAATGTCTCTCACACACACAAACACACGCATCTATCTAAATGGGGACATTCTATAGTTGGTTTTTTACACAGCTAGTTGTAAGCAATAAAACCCTAAAAGAAAACTTTCTGCATCTTCACAATTCTAAGAAAACGTTGTTTACTGTATTCTTGTTTTTACAAACAAGGATGTCCCCAAAAGGAGGTTTTGCTCAAATTTGACTTTTGGGCACAAATTTGTCCCCAATATATGGTTAAGTAAACACACACAGCTCTGCCAAATATAAAGGACATTTTCACCAGTGCTGATGAAGCCACAGATGGTAAGGCGTGCTTGTGCTTTTCAAAAGTCTTGCGAGGGTTTCAACAAAGCCTCCTACAGTTTTCCAGGCTGCAGTTTTTGGGATTTTACAATTTTGGGATTACAGCCACTGTGCCACTTTTTGCATAATACTGTACAACAATTTACCTGTTTATCGGCTCAGTAAAGGATGCAGTAATGGCTCTTGACAGAATCTCTCAGTCTCAGGTGGACACTTCAGTCCATGTGCACTGTGTGTGATGTATTGTCTATCCACCAGAATCCCTGCAGCAATGAAGAAGCTGTTTCAATGCAAGCTTCACTTGCATGGGATCCAGTATGGTTGCAATTGCAAAAACAATAGTTCATAATCTATAATAAGTTGATACTTGATTTTATGCTGTTTTCAACAGCAAATCCAACATGCATTGTGTATATTTGCCAATGCAGTACAATTCCTGGCTCATTTATTCATCTAACCAACGTTGCAGATAACACCTAATGTGTTGGCTTGAATGCATCAACTAATGACAATTAATAAAACAGATCGACAACGCTGTAATATGCTATAAATTAGCCGGTGCATCTGATGCATCGGTGATGTCCGATCGTGCAGACATCTGATAACGGGAGGCATCGCCTTTAAACAGCACAATAATGAACCCTATCCGTGAAGCATCGCTTCGTGTAGTGCGCATTTCCAAGCCATAAATACGGGCGATTTTTATATTTGTTTTTATATGTAATATTATACGAACCTTTGGGCAGGACGGACGCGAGAGGAGACGAGAGGCTTTTCCCGAGACTAGCGGAAATTTCCGCTTCCGTTCACCGATACCTGTCAAACAACAACGGCGGCGCACGCCTCCCTAATGAATATTAACGAGATAGGCGTGGTTTGGGGGAATGCGTGGAGCGCATTGGTCCTCTGACTCGTGAATATTCATCGAGTGGGCGTTGCCTTACGGTTTACGTCGTAAACACGATAAATAAATAAATAAATAAATAGATAAATAAATAAATAAATAAATAAACACGTAGGACATCGGATGCGTCTTGACATACAATAAGAACGGAATGAAATAAACAAGTAAAAAATATAATATGAATTCAAAAGCCTGTCGGTCCATATTGGAAAGCCAATATAAAGGGATGCGGGCGATGGCGCGTCCGCTAATCCCAACATCATGGTCGCAGCTGATCTGAGACCGGTTTCCGTGACCGCGAGTCGATCCATCCAGCCTCGGATCTGACGCTCGCGTCTGCGGCGTCAGTGACGTCACGGACACTCCGGTGCCCGTGCAAGCGGCTGGCCCGCAATAACAAATCGGATGAGGGCAGAAATATCGCTCGCCTCGACCGGAATCAGTTCAAGATGGCGTCCGAGGGCGAATACGAGTCGATTTTGTGCGTGAAACCCGACGTCAATGTTTACCGGATCCCGCCGAGGGCCTCGAACCGCGGATACAGGTGAAGTAAAGGACGGGCGGGCGCGAGGCCGCGGCAGGTGCGCCGTATAAATGATGCTCGAGTCCCGTTATATCCGATCCGGTCTGTGTTCATCTCATACGAGATCAGATCACATCAGATCATCAGATGCGTGGCCTGTTTCACCGCAAACTCACGATCTGATGCCGATGAATGCATATGAAGTCATTTTGATCATATTCGCCCTAAAGAATCATGCTTTACGGTTTATTTTCATAGTATTGCACCCTGTCAATGGTATGACGTTTATGGTGCAAAAGATTTGTGTTTTAATGTTTTTTAATGTATTATTGCGCGGGTTTTAATGTGCGCTGCGGATTATTACTGTGTGATGGGTGTGATGCGTCAGTGGCATGCATTTATATCCTTGTTTAAAGCTTGAGGGTATGGTTTAATAATCGTGAAAATTATTATTTAACAAATGCACCATTTTCTGGATGTGCTTTAAGACTGTGGAAATGGCTAAGAAATCTTCTGCTCTCATCCTAACCAAACTACAAGCTTGGATCTTAACACCTCTTAAGTTCAACACCATAACAATGCACACATGTTTATAGACACGTATAACATGAACTGAAAACTTTTGCATTCATTGTAACAATATTTTGAGCACTTCTGTTGTCTTATCGGTTTTATTTTGTTAAGGTCATCCAAAAGATTCCTTTAAAATCAGTGTTATTGAACTCATTTGAGTCTTGAAATGGCTTTATGTTGCTGCTGTGGTAAATGCAGGGCTGCAGACTGGAAGCTGGACACTCCGGACTGGACAGGCCGAATGCGCATCACAGCAAAGGGGAAAGTGGCTTATATCAAACTGGAGGACAAAGTCTCCGGTGAGGAATCTGTGTACGGAGTATTAGAGTTTGGAGTAATTGGAAAAATGTCAAAAATCAGTAGTGCAATCTGTGCAGCAAACAATGCTTATAGAGTTGTGCTTTTTATTATTGTGCACAAATGACTTTAATTGGCAAATCAACAGACCTGCATGTGCTGTGATGTGAATAACTGTTTGCATTCTATTACTTATAGAGAAGTGAATGATTATACTAGTTGAGGATCAATTTTAAGACTATATACCGATGTAAAATGCTTTTCTTCTGACGTAGGTGAGCTGTTTGCTCAAGCACCAGTTAAGGAATACCCTGGCATCGCCGTGGAGACGGTCAGCGATTCCAGTCGCTATTTTGTTCTCCGAATACAGGATGACAGTGGTTAGTGTAACATCTTTAACTGACCTTGTTTTACACAGCTTGTCATAAGAGGAAATGCTTGCAAACAGACACTTCGCTTCTGTAATGCAGTCAAGAGATAATGACCGCATTATACATGCTGAATGGCTTGTAGGTCGAAGTGCTTTCATCGGGGTTGGATTTGGAGACAGAGGAGATGCGTTTGACTTTAACGTCGCTCTGCAGGATCATTTCAAGTGAGTCCCGTTAAAAAACAACATGAAAGTTTATAAATAAAAATGTTACTTTGCATTTTTTGGATAGATGCCCTAGTGCCTAGTGTTGTTTGTTTAGTGAAGGAGCTTGCTTGTGTTGGATGCATTCATTTCTCATGTACACAGTTATTGAGACTGTTCTTACTCTTTAAACTCGTTCTGTAAGGTGGGTGAAACAGGAGAATGAAATCAGCAATAGTTCTCAGGCGGCAGACTCTGGACCCAAACTGGATCTGGGCTTCAAAGAGGGACAGACCATCACACTGAATATTGGGGTAAACCAAAAGCTGAAAATCGATTATTTTACTATCTGTAACAAATTGTTCAGATGGAAAATTAAGGATTTTTGTCTTTTTCTTTAGCAAGGCAAAAAGAGGGACAAGCCCCGCCCCCAGAGTTCAGGAGGTTTGGGGCTCCTCCCTCCTCCTCCAGGGGGAAAGATAGCTCCTCCTCCTTCCGCCAATCACAACATAGTACAGCCCACAGGAGGAGCACAGACAGGTAAGTCTTTCATCATTGTTGCTCACTGCTTATACATTTGATCATAAATGCATATACTAAATACATTGTTTTTTGATGCAGTGTTGTTTAGGACAATATAAACCCATACTTAAAATGGACTGCATATAAAATATAACCCTAATGACAACGTTTTTCCATTTAATTCTTGGTCATACCTTCTTGTTGTACTCTTAGGATGTCTGTTAGAATTGGACAGCAGTAACTCTAATACAGTGGTTCAGTCGAACCCCAACCCTGACCTGTGGGGTGACTTTTCAAGCTCTGCAAGGTAACATTATTAGTTATTTTTATTTCTGACCATAAACGAGCTTCCCATACTGTGATAATCACCCCTTATGAAATCTCTTGTAGTCAAAATCTGTAATCTCTCGCTCTTGTCTCTCCAGCTCTGTTCCTCCTTCAGCATCACGACAGGAACCTTCATCTGGAAACTGGGTCCAGTTCTAAAACAGCTTCATTGTCTTTCATCTCGTATTGTTCTCATTCCTCCAGCAGAATCACTGCAATTTTAAGATACTGCATAACTGTGTGAAAAGCTTTCACATTTTACATCTGCTAATGGAAGCAGGCCGCAGCGGAGGAAAATGCTGTTAAAATTTTGTTGCAGTTATAGAACAAATGAACCAAATTTAATTATAAACCAGATTGTGTAAAAGGAACGTCCAGTGGAAATTATATGTGTAAAAATTTATAGTAAGTTTTTTTTTTTTTTTGAAGACTGATTCAGTATCTGTAGTTGTCCTCTGTGTTAAATGTGTTCTTCGTTGTCATAATGTATTTGTTTGACTTCGGTTTTGGAGGAATGTATGTGTGTGCTCGAGTGTTAAAAAAAGGCAGGGAAAGACTGAAAATGTGGAATTAAATTGAAGCTTGGATACGTAAACAGCTTAACATGTTGTATAGCATAAGCATAATATATAAAACTGTACAGTTTAAATCAAACTATATTAAAATATTGATGAAAGGGCATCATTTAATGAAAAAACACCCCTCAAATACCGGGACAATGTCTAGATATTCATTACATATCCATACTGTCATTAAATAGACTACAAAACAGTCATTTATGTGTTAAACTGAAATAAAAGATTCCAAAACGATAATGTGCATTGCTTGAGAAACTGTACTTCAATAATTTTGAGTGTGAATATGTCCTAATATGTTCACTTCTATATTATTCAGGTGTTCAGCAGGGGATGGCGTGCTAACTTGAGATAAGATGATCTACTAACCCAGAAAGAATCTGAACAATTAAATTTTCGGATAAAGAATCTGCTTTCTGGTTGAGAAATATCGTCATACTCGCAGCATGCACTTCTCAGACTGGTCAGTAGAGATCTCTGTCGCTCCAGAAGTTTCTGTGACTACATGCACATCAGCAGAAGTATATTGTTAACATGTTTTTTAATTGTGGAGTTTGTAACTGGATTACTATTCCTGTTGCTGAGTCTTAAATGTATTATAAAATTTTAAATCTAAAATTAGTGAATCTTTAATTGGTATCTCGTATCTTGAGCCTTAAAATGCAACCAAGGACATTCATTTAAAAGCTCTTTAATTAGTAAAAGTAAACTGATTTTCACATTTGTTGAATGTGGAATGTAAGTACCTGTGATTCTTCATTAGTACGTGACTCTATATATTTTCCCACTGGATAAGCCAATGGCATTTCTGGAGTGTGAGGGTACTCTTGTTAAATATTACAAAGGTGTCAGTAATCAAGCCTGAAGTTTATAAAGTCTGATCTCATCATATTGGACCAGCTACAATGCCTGTCATGCAATAGTTTTGTGTGGTGAATGTATGCGGAAGGGTAAGATTTATAAGGAGTATTTTGAAGACTAATACAGCACACAGGTCTTATTGACTCCCCGTGATGTTATGACTTTTTTTGTTATTATGAAGCCTGATAGCCCTGATCCACAGTTACTTTTTGTTTTTTGGAAAAAAGCCACATTTCTCCTGTAGAGGTGGGGGGTAACTATCCCCCCATAAGAAATTGCAAATGAAACCCACTCCTCTGCTATTTCTTAATGAGGAGGCTACCCAGCATAAATAGAACTAGGCACTTGACTAAATGTCCTATCGGCTGTTTGTCATGGTTGTGGCTGATGAGGACACTGCGTTAAGATCTGTTTTGAAGCGACGCAAGGAAATGTTCTGGGGTAATAAATAGGGCGCGTGTTTTGAAGTCAGCTGTTCGCTTGTTGATTGTTGAAGACTGAATCTTCTCACCTTCAGAAGTCTGTGTGTGCGTGATGTGAAGTAGTGTGTTGTTCAGGGGTGTGGCCCACATCAGAACACAAACCAATCAGATACTCTCACTGCCTGTCAATCATTTTGGGGTGAATTGAGCAAAATGGTCGAAACTGTTTATGGTTCAGCAATGGGTCTTACTAATCACGCTAATAAAGTGTAGTGAAACTGAATCAGGGTTGTTAAATAAAGGCATCTTTACAGAGTGGTGTTAGGGTGCCTGCTCAGAATTCTGTGTTGTGACACATAAAGTCACATAAAGTCCAGGCTAAAAAATGTCTGCTGTGATCTACCCTGTGTCGTACTATCCAAAGCCATCTTTACATTTCAAAGTTGTCACAGAAACTGTATCTGAATCTGGAGCAGCATCAAACAGCCTGTTCCACTTTAGCAATGTAAGTACGGCTTAAGGAAGACATCCTAAAAGGCCATGCTGTGTCCCCAGAGCTGCAACTGAGAATCACAGACCTAGAGCACTTTTAAAGGGTTCAGATACATAACATAGCAGCTATGCAAACAAATCATTGGTATTGTAAGCCTGGTATTCTGGTAGACTTTCACACGAATGCTTCTGACTGTAGATTCTGTAAATTCTTCTCTCAGACATGCATAGAAGCCTGCATGTAAATTAAAACATACGGCATAACAGCATACCTTCATGCTTTCTTACCGACATGCGTACATAAACACATTTTATTGTAGAATATCAAATGAAAGGTCATATACAGGCGGCTGGAATGTGGAGCTGTTAAACGATCTCTCGTCTTCTGCTGGTCTGCTGAGCTATTTCAACTGTTGATCTTCTAACAAGGTGTTTAATAACCTCAGACTCATATAATTAATCATAATACAAATAATAATAGTGCTTAGTTATAATTATATATATTTATATATAATCTATTATAATATACATTTGTAATATATATATATTTGGTGTAAATATGTGTGCATGTGTATATATACATATATACAATATGTATATATGTATATACATACAAGTCCACATTTAGTTTATATTCATATATATTTAATAATTGATATGCCTATATATGCATGTTTTGGTCAATTTTGTAATGTATGGTGTTTGTTTTTAATATAACTGGATATTTTTTCTCTGATAGCATATGTTCTCATTGTGTGTTGTGTGATGGTTGTCATTAACTTCATAATTTACAATGTTATGTTTTCATGGATCAGGTGAAGGAGATGGCGTACGCTTGAACTTCAGCCACAGGCCTATCTGTTACATGTAACCGCACACTGTACGTGTGTGCGCGGTCTGGTTGAAGGAAGCCACAGGTTTGAGTGCAGAAGGTTAAGATTACTTCAAGACAATGATTGTTAAGACTGTGAGTTTGTGCACGTTTGCGCGTGTCCATTGCGAGTGCAGACGTGTGTGTTCCACAGAGGTGATGATGGCTGAAAGTGTTTTATTAATGGTGTGGGGTTTATTTTTAAATCTAGGACGCAGCGTGTCTGACTCTTTAAATGTGTCTGCATGTCTTCTGGTGAAATCTGAGAGATGTTCCCTCTTACTCTCACAACACAAAATTTACTTTGTCACACAGAGTATGTGTAATGTGTAGACTGTTTAATTTGTAGATAATGTCTATAGTCAGAGTGTTAAATTTATTTTTTTTCATTATTTACTTTCCCTCATGTCATTCTAAACTTGTCTGACTTATTTCTTCTGTGGAAGATATTTTGAGAAATGCTTCAGTGGTTTTGTGTCCATACAGTGGAAGTTAATGGGTGCCACTGTTTTTTGGTTACTAACATACTTCAAAATATTTTTTGTTATAAAGCGGGTTTGAATACGGTATCCCTTTTTGGTAATGTCCCTTTTCATTAAACATTTTAATCTGTTGCATAAAATAATATGAAATAATATAATAATAAATAAATAATAGCAAAAATAAACCATTAGAACTAATAATGAGCTATAAGAAGCTAAATACAGTAAATTAATAAAGTGAGGTGTAGTTAAGATATACTAGTAAAATTATAGTTCCACCTGTTAGTTTTAAAGGAATAATACATTTTTGTTAATCTGGATTGCTGCATGAATGACAGGAAGACAAATACAGAAAGTCAAACTTTATTTAACAAAATAAAACACCAGTAGCAGATCTTTACTGAGAAAAGGTATATGCAATAAGAAGTGGAATTTCTTGGAAGAAATGGAAGTGGAAGTTTCGCCTTTCAGTAAAAAGTATCAGTTTTGTTGAAGGCATTGGCTATTTTTGTTTTTTTTAATTCTGGAACGTTCATGTTCATTGGCTACATTAGACTTACAATTTTATTGTGATTTAAGTTAGTGACACCAAGTAGATATAAGCAATAATACACTTGCATGAAAACAGAAAATAGCTGCTCAAGATGGTCACATGTAAATTGACGTGCCTCTAAGGGCCTTTAACTTTTTCCAACCATGAAACCAACATTTTGCAACTAAAAGCTACAATAATCAAATGAAGGAGGCAGATTCGAAGAGGCTAGCAAGAGCAGGCCAGCTCGAACATTTGATGGTTTTGCATCTACCACAGAAAATAAATAGATCTATAAATATACTTACTTTTTAACACTATTGCTGTCAGGATGTGAAAAAACTTTCAACCAGCATAGCAAAAAATGTCCCTGGAAAAGAATTGCCTAAAAAACACTGAGAAAACAAACTAATAAGGCCTGTATAGAACTCAATAAATATCACTGTTATATGCAGTAGAACCTGTTTTCTCCTTGCACAAATTAGAAGTGATCATTCTTCACACTATAGAGTGAAAGATCAGATGATTAAACAACAATTTCAACCTACTGATCCCAAACTGACCCGCCCTTCTTCTGACCCATCACCCACTGACATCATTGTCCAACAGCCAAGCTCCTCCAAGATACGCTCCCATTTCCTCTGGCCTGCCGCGAAGCCCAGGCTGCGGGTGAAGCAGAGACCTGAAGAGACTGGCTGCCAGAGGAGTGAACGCCAGAAACCGCGAATGCACCTGCTGTAAGTCCTCTGCTTTATTTGACCTTCTCCTCTCTGATACCAAACTTTCCCACTTACTCCACTGTAGGTAGCTTTTATAGGCAACATTGTCTGAAACGGTCTCGGACCACGGCAGGCTCCCCATCAGCATGGAGTAGATCAGAATTCCCAAAGCCCAGCTGTCTGTACCAGGATCTACAGACACCAACATCCTCTGAGCCTTTTCAGAGCTTCTCTTAATTTTGTTCCCATTGTTGTCCACTTCCAAGTGGCTGGAGTCGATCTCCTCCCTCACTCTTCCTGTTTCTGCCTCCGGCGTGCAGTATGGAGAGCTGTACCACACGCATGGCACCCTAGTGCCCGCAGCTTTCACCATGCCAAAATCACCAAGCTTGACCCAGCGACAGTCACGGTCGCATAAGAAGATGTTCTCAGGTTTGACGTCACGGTGGACAAAACCCAGTGAGTGGAGGTGGGCGAGGGCGCCACTGATCTGAGACGCAACTCTCTGAGCACAGTTCTCCTCCATTCCCACCTGCAACCAGAAGAAATCAAGCTACCACTTACTGTACTTCACTGAAGCCTTAAAATATATCTGTGCCAATTTATTGTTAGTCAGATACCAATGTAGAAGGGTCATGCATTGGTTAATTGTTTTGCTCGTTTATTTTTCACTTCGTTTATATAAACTTTAAACGGATAGTTCACCCAAAAATGCCAGATTTTCCATCACTTACTCATCCTCATGTCATTCCAAACCTATATGACTTTTTTCTTCTGTGGAACACAAAAGAATATATTATTTTGAGAAATGCTTCAGTGGTTTTGTGTCCATACAATGGAAGTCAATGGGGGTCACTGTTGTTTGGTTACCAGTGTACTTCAAAATATCTTCTTTTGTGTTCATCAGAAGAATAAAAACTAATACAGGTTTGAAGAGGGAGAGTAAATAATGGAAAAATGTTCATTTTTGGGTGAACTTGAACACTTTTAACTTTTTTATATAAAGAGTGAGAGAACTCTGAGAAGTGGATTTTGTGGTTTGTGAAGATCATGACTCCATCCTGTAATAAAAGTGAATTTCTTCGTCAAAATCGTCATTTATCATGAACATCAATTATTTATTGACTGTTACCAACCTCAGGTACAATCACATCAAAGAGGTCGCCGCAGATGCAGGGCTGCTGTGCAAACACGTAGTGGGTAGGTGTGGAGAAGGCAATACCTAGAGCTGAAGTTAGAGACGGGTGGGAGCAGAAGGCCAAAGAGAGATTATATTCCCTCAGAAACGAGAGGAGACATGTAGAATCTCGCTGAAAGAATTTAAGGGCCATTGGAGTTCCTGGACAAAGTGGAAAATTGGAGGAACAAAGAAGATCTCGACAAATATAAAGGAATCAAGAACCTTCACAAAAAATATGAATTAGTATAAAAAAAGTGTAGATAAGATTAGAGAGCAATAAATTAAAGTAACTTTCACTAACCCCTCTTCTTGTGCATGGCTAACATGACCTTGCCGTATGAACCCTCTCCAAGAAGTTTGAGAACTTGGAAGTGATCTGATGTCTCCAGTGTTGCCAGTGACTGGGCTGTGAGGTGACACAACTCATCCAGGAGTCTGGTGGCAGTCTGCACACAAAACCGGGCCATGAAGGATATAGCTGCAAGTGCTGAACATTAACACCTAATGTAATGCCAGAGAGAATTTGCAGTACTCATGTCACACAGGTATTCTGTTTCTAATATTATATGTATTTAAAAAAACATTGACAGATTCCTTAATGCTGAGGCTACCGGCAGCCTGTTGTTTTTAATGTTTTATGGTTTAAATTTTTTAGGTTGGAACTCACATTTATGCATTTGGCAGACACCTTTATCCAAAGTGACTTACACTGTATTCAGGTTACCTTTTTTTAATCAGTACATGCCTTCCCTTGGAATCAAACCCATAACCTTTGCGCTGCTAACGCAATGCTCTACCTATTGAGCTACAGGAACATTATTGGTAAAACGTGCTTTTCATGAAAACACAGGGGCTTCATGCACAAATACATGAGACTTCAGGGTCAGCGAATGAGGCTTGCTAAATTACAACATAAAGTAGCACGGCCCACATATGTTTTTGGCTCACTGGTCATCATAAAGAGTCTCTATCACAAAATCCTATGCTGAAAGCAAATACATTGGACAGTGGATCTGGTGCGATAGTGATATATTGCTGTCAATGTGTACTATTATGGGGGCGCTACTGTGAAAGACAGATTTCAGTGAAAGCTTCTGAGAATTGTCCATTTCGTCATCACATCTTAACTGTCCACGGACAGCTGTGGCACACCAGAAATGGACACAGACTGAAGCCTCAGATGAGCCTCGTGGGATTATATGTTCTGTTCATTAATAGTTCTGCTATTGGTAACTGGTAACAGTAGCAGATTAAGGTAGCAGATGGTCATGATTTGTCATGACAACGTTCTTTCAAAGTTCTCTCAACGTTCCTTTGACGTTATCAAAAACGTTTTTGCAGTAACATAAGTACAACTTTTTCAATATACGTCATTGGCAAACGCTAGCATACAAACATTATTATTGAAGTGCTAGTGGAACATTTTAAAATAGTTACAGAATTGAAAACATTTTGAATAACGTTCTTACAAACAAAGCAATAACGTTAATACAATGTCTAAAAAATGGATGTTTTGAACGTTCCTAGATCGTTCAGAATAAGATTTTTAAGATTTTTGTTGCTTTATAGAAACATTAGGGAAACGTTCTCACAACCTAAAATGGTTAGCTGTGAAGTTTATACTGTTTGTACTAGAGGGACAGTGTTGCATAAGAGGGATAAGGGCACCTGTTGGGCATCAGTTGTGTGAGGACAGACGAACATAGAAAGAGGAACAGTGGCACGGACTGCAGCTTCAGGATTACGTGTGAATGTTGCACATTGTTGAATTACGTAACACATTTTTAAAGGCTTCACAGGTATGTTGTGACATGAGGAAGGTGTCACGAGGGCTGTTTTCGCTCAAGCAATGGGTTTGTTTGCTGGTTTTAAACACCTCGTGCAAAAATCTCCGAACGAAACTTCCATGTGCTACACTTTCGCCCTCAGTTCAACAGGTGAACACAATAAAAAGGTGCTTTTTATAAACGTCAGTTCAAGGTATTTAGTACAGTTTGTTTAATTAAATGCTTCATCAACTGTTTTGTGTTTCTTTAATTTTTCATTTTTTTTGCCTGTTGTTTCCTCAGGTTCCATTGTGACAACTTGCCCCACATAGTGTGACAACATACCCCAAAAGATAATAGTGCAAAATGATAATGGTGCAAATGTTCGGAAGCCTTTTTGTGTCTTGAAGAATTCGGTAAAAAGTGTGACAACTAGCCCCGGTCTCCCTTAATAAGCAAGCAATCACATCTTGTATTTAACGTTATAATATGTTACACTGTAAATATATACCTATATAAATATATATCTATATTCCATAGACAGTACATATAGAATAAAGCCTAGGGCACATATCTCTGGATCAGACCTGTAGCAGGCAGAAATATACATTCATCTTGAAAGGACTGAAAACACTTACTGTCATGTCTGCTGCTGTTGAAGGTTATTTAGGACTTTACAGGTGCAGGTTTGTATTGATCAGCTCTGGTCAGTGAAAGCAGCCGGTCAGACGAGCGCAGCAGGTTAACCTGTCATAAATCAGATGATTGAGGTTACAGTTTCCTTCGTCCGGGTTGGTTTATTCACACGGAGACGCCCTGCTGAGCACATGTGCCACTGCATCACTCTCCTTCTGCTTTATGCTGTCATTACCCCTCCTGTAGGATGTTAGAGTTCATTACCGCAGCACACTTTGTACCTTAAGCCTTTTGTTTTTAAAGTTATTGAATCATGTACCTGGCAAACATACCTTTTGTGGCTCATGTGACAGCCTGACGTTATAGCTTACCAACACGATTGATTAGGGTTTCAACCACTCTCTCTGTCTTTCTCTCTCTCTCCCTCTCTCTCTTCTCTCCCTCTCTCTGTCTGTATCTCTCTCTCTCTCTCTTCTCTCTCTCTCTCTCTCTCTCTCTCTCTCTCTCTCTCTCAGAGAGCATGATAGATCCAACAGCTGTGGGGGGGCTCTACTGAAAAGCTTATATCGCAAATCTCTCCCTCTGCTTAACGCTGCCAAGTCATGTCCTGTTGCCTCAATGCCATCTTTCAAGCTTTTTTAAACACACATATAGTCAAGCACCATAACCTGTCGGATATCCTGTTCCCTCATTCTGCAGCATTTGGCATCGGTCAACATGCCAAAGATTTTGATCTTCATCGTTGACTATCGCATGTAATTTATAACCATCTGGATTAACTGGAGCTCAACTAGCCATTAAATGCTCAGCCAGAGGGAGGCGGTTACTCTTGGCTTTGTGAAATTACACATCTATGAAGAAGTCAAAGTTCATTTTAGGAACATGTACGAAAATACTAAAATGTCAAATACAACTGACTGAATTAAAAACATTATAAATGATGCTTGATGCTTGATTGGTCATTTTACTTGATTGGTCATTGGTCATTTTGATTGGTCATTATGCATATTGGTCATGCATAATGCTTGATTGGTCCTTTTATTGTTTTATTAAACAATGTTTCTAACATATAATATCTCCGCTGATACAGCATGATGCTTGCAACACCAAGGTCATGGGTTCTAGTCCCAGGAATTGAATGCAGTGCTGTACTGTAAGTTGCTTTGCGTAAGTGTCTGCGTAAAGGCGTTTGAGAAAATAAGCCCGTACGTTAGGGTCTGTTATTTATGTCAACTTTTATTGAGAGAAAAATATAAAAAAACAAACAAAATGGAGAACAAGTTTAAAAAGTCAAATAAAAAATAAATACAAAAATAAATATATCTTGATATGTATAAAAACATGACGGCTAACACTGGGACTCAAACATGCAGGTAATCATTTGGATCTCAGTGGGCTTGCGCAGGCAAATCCCGGAGAATTCCAGTTTGGTTCGTGTCATTTCCTTTCAAATGAATGATTTTTCCACATGATTATTTGATGTTAACATCACTCCATTTCTTTAGTATCTTACGTCACAGGCCTGATGATGGATACATCTAAAAACTGTGTAGGTTCAGTGTGAATGTGTAAGTATTTCCTCTCTACTTTGGTAAACAGACAAAGATGTTTATCCTTCCTATGATCAGTTCACAATCTCTGCAATATACTGGCACTTAATGACAAAAGACAATTCACGACACAACATGAAGATACAATAAATACAATTTACAGGCACTGGGAACATTCAAGCTACTGTATTTTCATTTTGTTCGAAGAAAACTATGTAGCGGCAATAGACCTTAATGAAAGATTTTGTGGTACTGTAAACAAGGCTGTAAGGGACAAACACAATACTTTCAAAATTTACTTTATAAAGGTCCTTTTACTCATTTTTACAACTAGTTTTCCAGGCTGTTTCCTGGTTGGTCTGAGACCCAGATCTTGTATAATTATTTAGTCATTGTTAAGCAGGAAGAGATGTACAATGAAAACAAATAAACGAGATCATGTCTTGGACTGCAACATTGAAATATAGTCTACTGTGCGGCCGTACCACAATAACGCGTTTTAGCGACACCTAGTGCTCGCTATTAGCAACTGCCTGCAGTTGAATTTACATAAAAAGTTCCATTAAAATAATTTTCAAGTCTCATCCACTATGTGTATAAAAATACTTCACTGTAAACAAAAACCTCTTCAATAAATAACCTTAAATATTAAATACATAACTTAAAAATCAATTAGGAAAATACGGTATCCGTAGGAAAAAATGAACTGGCGGAATGTATCAAGGAAAGTCAGTGAATGTGGCCTGGAAGATTCAAACCACCCCTGGAAACTTTAAGGCCGCTGTTCCTGTTTACAGGACCATTTCCCGACGCCACGCCGATGAGCTGCTGGTGTCATGAAAGCGGCTACTGTCTGTGTGTCAGCGCTCCAAGAGCTCTACTGTACCAGTCACAGAAGAAAAACAGCTTCTTATAGATCTCCAGAGAGGCCTGGTACATTCTCCACGATGTGTTCAGAGAAGGCAGGGTCGGGTGGACAGGCTCAGAAGGTGCGGTCCCAATCTGTAACAAGGTTTAGAAGACCTGTTTAACCACGTCTCATTTTTTCCTCTCACTTGAAGACTCAATTTATTCCGTTTTCCCCCCTGTTTTTTCAGTCACATCACTTCTGCCTCTATACCTGACATTTCCCGGGAAATTGGACCCGACAGCACAAATTCTAAAGCATTATTGTAAGTTTGCAGTAGCGAATCGGGGTAACGTAAGCGGACCGCTTTGAATGCTGACCTTTTATGTACTTGCTCTGTTTATTTTTAACCAGAGACTTTACAGATTGCAGCTTTAACACAAATCTTGATTGGTTTAGATATTTTGGCTCCCCCTGTTGGTGAGATGTACTGTAGCTTTACCTCTCTGAGCACCTTGAGGGTGATAGTCTTGATATGATGGGTAATCTTCTTTGTCTTTGAACAATCAATCTCTAATTCTTCTTGTTCATACTGCAACCAGTCAAGGTGAAACAGGAAGGATTTAAGACCAGAGAACAGCTGCGCCATGGTGCTGCTCACCTGTGCGACAAAAAGGGAAAGATGTCAAGAGAAATTCTGTTCTTTCTTGACATAAAATCAAAACTGTGATCGGTTACTTTACATGTCATAATGTCTTTGTGTCTAACTGGGTGGTTCTTGATAAAGACGTGGCTACATAAGACAAGGGTCTGACTATCTGAGGCACTCATATTAAAAACAACAGGGGCTACCTCAAGCGATTCCAGATCTTTTGCTCTGAAGCTTAGCATGGGCAGAGAGGTGAGGTCCTCTTCAAAGTCTTGCATCATCTCTGACATATTCTGAAAAAAAAACAAGATAAACAACATGCACAATTTCAGATGTTAGATATTTTGCATGGGGCATACTACCAAAACAAACTAAACAAATGGTTTATAATGTTTACAAATCGCTTAGAAAACTATGTTCTTATAGCATGTGTTTATCGTTTAAACTTTTTCCTTTTTGTCACCATCTTTGTTTGAACTAGAAAACTGCAGGTTAATTTATGTAAACTTTTTTTACCTGTGTTGAAATCAAATAAAGCCACACTGACATTTTTCCATGAACTCGGACCCGACAGCTCAAATTATAAATTATTTTAATATTATTTTAAGCTTACTGCTTACTGTAATTTGGGGTACGGTAAGGAGATTGTGTTGAATATTGATCTGTCATGTACTTGTTGAATAACCAATTTTTTAACCAATTTCAAAAATAATTTACCGAAAATAACTCTACATGTAACACGCAGTTTTGTTTCGAACAGAGATGGTGATAAAGAGGCAAACATTATGAATCGCAGCTTTAAAAAGCAAACTGAAATTATGAATCCAAACTTACCACATTCTGAGTTAACAATTTAGACAGCTTGCGCATGTCTTGCTGAATGTTCTGCAGACCTTTTCTTCCTTGTGAAACAGAAGCGGGATGAGCCATAGTGATGTCAAACATCTCAACCCAAGACATGAAGAAGATCAAGGGAAGGGTGGAGTCTGTGAACAGAGAAACAAAGATGATGAGTCTTGCATTCATTTTAAACAGCTGACGCTCAACTCGTCTGATTCACAACTTTTCACAGGTGCTATGGTGTGTGTGTCCTCAACAGCTGTTTATTTCAATGAAACATAGATCAGTTTGCACAGACATCTCTTCCTTTTGGCTCGTATTGGATGGATAAGAGGCCATCCGTCCACAAGCTGTAATGCACGTTTAACATGCGCAGCGCAGATGTTACTTTGAATAGACAAAATGAAGAGATTAGGATGCTGTTTGGATGAAAGGATATGAGTCAGCATTTTTCGGATTTTTTTTTTTTTTTTTTTATTCCCCTCTTCCCAAATTTTACAGACTCAACATGAGGAGCTGATGTCATTCAATCTCACCAAACTGGTAATACTACACTGACTGTGAATGAAAGCAGCATATTACTGCAAAAATCCAGAACTGTCCAGTCAAACCGTCCAGTCATTGGGAAAGTACATCCTGAAACATGCAAGATCTTAATATATCTTGCAAGATCTTGCATAAGAAGAGCTTATTCATCTTACTTATTAGGCGTATATATATATATATAAATGTAATAACTATAATGTATATATAATTAATTCTAAATAGTTTAAACACAGAAACAGTAATTGAATCTTAAACCTAGAGATAAATAAGTCTAATAGAGTTCTTTCTTTTACACACTGATAATCGGATAAAGTCTGTTTGAAGTTTGCTTTGGTCTACAGCAAACTCAAATGAGCCATGATCAAACTCTGTCTGAACACTGTAGGTCTTCGAGTGAATACATTCAGCAGATATGTGATAACTGAGTGATTCAGCTCTTTGATAACTGTATGAAGAAGATGAATGGTTATTTGCACAATTAACATACTTGAAACTTTTCCTAATGGAGAAATTGTCAAGAGCGATTACCATTGCGTGCCGCCATTGATGGCAGGGTGACGATCTCCATCAAAACTCTTTCAAGCGGACAAAGTGAAAGATCAAACTGAGTCAATTAGCCTCACTAACATTAGACTCACTAACTGACTCACTAACATCCTCTGTCTGTTCTTGTGGAAAATGATGTTCGTTCTCACTGATAGCATCTTTTCACTTACGTTAACACAAATCGCATTATTATTGCTGGAAAAAGCTGCAGGTTCACAGACTAAAGATGCACTTAAACACTGGTCCTAGATTAGCGCTCCAAAACCCTGAAATCTTGATCTTAATCATATAATTGACATTACAGCAATGAGTTTTGTTAAGTTTTAGAAGTTTACTGTAACTATCCAGAGCCACAAATAGTCGGGTGCGATTCGATCAGGAGACAATAATCTTGACCTCTGACCTTCACATATCACACATCATTTCAAGTTTTAACCATTTGAAGACCCAAAACTAACTCGAATATTGAAGGCCTGTGTTCCCCTCCGTGCCTACCCCGCTAACAATTTTAGGTTGTAATAATGTTTCCCTAACATTTCCATTAAGTAACGAAAACATTAAAAATGTTATTTTGAAAGTTCTGGGAATGTTCAAAACATCATTTTTAGATGTTGTATTAACACTATTGCTTGGATATGAGAACCGCAAGAACTTTTCGATACATTTGAGAGAACTTTAGGAGAACATTGCCAATGTTATAAGAACGTTACCTGGGTCAGCTGGGTATGGCTTTCACCATTGTAATAAGGATCTTAACAAATATTAAGGTAAATCACTTATTCTTTAAGCAGATCTAACTAAACAAGTCCCTTTCTGACTAGTAGTTAAAGAGTTAAAAGCAATATGTTTTGAAACCTTTCTAAAGCTATGCTGTCACTTACATGCATACTTATAACACATTATCCTAAAAATGCACCTATTTTAAGCAACAACAAAAAAACACTGGCTAGATTTAGTTACCTTGGTGGCTAAATTGGTTCCCACGTGCAATTTTGATTATATTCTCCAATAAAATTTAGAAGACAGCAAGGACACCCCCTGCTGGACCCACCCAATACAGTTTCCGTGCCCTCACTGAAACAGCATGCCTGTGTTCTAAAGTGAATGAGAGGAAAAAAAAGCCAGAACTTACATTTCATGGTAATCCAAAAACCTCAAGTAGTAAATACAGTGTACAAACTAGTTATCACTCTGCTAACATTTAGAGTAGTGAAAGGAGCCTCTTTTATACTACTGGTAATGACACACACTCTGAGTCATTCACATCCAGAAAAAAAACAACAGACCTACACACCCCCTCTCACTAAACATATCTTTTTTCTGGAGAATTCAGTTTTTTACTGTTATTTCCGCCAACTACTTAATGGCTTCAGACCCCTGTGTTTCTAATTTGTTTCTTTTTTTACTTTCACTTATTTTTGACAGTCTTTCGTGTCTCTTACACACTTTTGCATTTCATGGCATCTACTACCTAATGTACAGTAGATTTAGACTCCATAACCAGGTGGTCTGGACATCCGTGTTGTTCTTTAGTCACTCTTTCATGATTAGAAAGTTTACTTGTAAGTATGCCTTTGAAACAGTTTTAGATTACAGTCTGCCACAGGGGAATACCGTGGCGATGATGGACTGATGTGAGACATGAAACGTTTCTGAGATGAATTAGATGCACAACAGAATCCAGTCATAACACATACACACACACATTTATCTATCTAAATGGGGATATTCCCTAGACTTCTATTGCTTTAATACACAGCTAGTTATAAACAATATAACCTAACCCTAACTCACGCTCTAACTCTAACTTTAAAAGAAATCTTTGCATTTTTACAATTGCAAGAAACTTTAATTACTGTATTTTTATAGCATTTTTACAAATGAGGATGTCCTCAAAAAGAAGTTTTGCTCAGATTTGTCAGGTTTTGCTGACTTTTGGGTACAAATTTGTCCCCAGTATATGGTGAAGTAAACCCACCCACCCACACAGCTCCCCAACCTAACCCCACAGATCGCCCGCTCGGTCTCCTCTGACACATCTCATTGTTATTTCCATTCAGACACCCAACATGCACAACTGCCTTCCCGCCTGAATGCACACACATGCCCCCCCCGTCTCTCTTTCATTCACCCGCTCACCCACTCATTTTTGCTCTTTATTTCCCCTTTCTCGTTTTGCCCATGACTGCAAGGGTCATGTTGATAAGACAAGTAACTGTTAACTCTGTGCGTGTATCCTGTACCTCTTCAGGAAGTGGTCACAGTACCCTAGAATCTAGTGGTCTTGTAAATTTAGTATACAGTGATAGATTGATCTGTGCTTTACAGAGTTTTTTGGGAGTTGACAGTCGGCAGTCACTACGAATGTTCGCTTTACAGCAAGAGTTTGTGACAAATTTCTAATTACAGTATGTGTTTCGCAGAAAAAAGCAAGTTCAGAGTGACATGACTATTTATTTTTTGGGGCCCATTTTTCTTTAAGCCCATATTGTATTTGAATTTTTTGATCATAGACATTGTAGACCTGTAAAATTTCCATTAAGTAACAAAAAGGTTAAACATGTTATTTTGAATATTCTAGAAATGTTAAAAATGTCAATTTTTAGTCTCTATATTACTGTTTTTGCTAGGTTATAAGAATATTACTCAAACATTTTAATAATTCTGTGATGTTTTTAAAATGTTCCACTAACAACTTATAATGTTAAAAAAAGTTTGGCTAATGTTACTGCAAGAACGTTTTTTAAAAACTTTGAGGGAACTTTTAGCGAACATTAGCCAATGTTCTGAGAACGTTCAATGTTAGTTGTTATAATGAACAGTAACAATTAAATCACCCAGTTGCAACAGGTGAAAAGTCACAGGAGGACATACCTTCCCATGCCCTTCCCAGACAAAGTAAGGTTAAGTAATGGTAAGATAGTTACTCATCACAGGAAGTTACATTTGTATTATAATCTGCTGCTGGAAGTTGCGTGTCAGTGCTTCTCAGTGTCAATGAAGTACAAGCAAGCTACAATTAAGCTCTAAAACAACATTCTTTGTCCAGGCAAACCGCACTTAATGAACACCGGAAGTGACATCACATGATTTCCAGCAGGGGAGGGGCGGGTTCGAGAGGAAAGCTCAGTTCATTGTGTCGCATTGGGATGCATTCGCAGCAACAGACATGCCACGTTTAGCCCGAGTGGGTGGATTCTTTGAGGTGTTCAAATTCCTAGAAAGGAATTTCTGCATGATCAAGCAGAAACCAACATCCTCTCCGTTTATACATTTCCAACAGTCAAGAATCGGAAATGAATCTCCACTCCTGAGTTCTGTACTAGGACTCACTTTTAGTGGCAAAACATATAAAATGTAAAGTCTCTCTCGTTTGAAAATACAGACCAAAAATATGAATGAACTAGAATTCTGGGTTGCACAATTTGGTTCTTTTGAACGAGGAAACATTTCGAGATTCAGAGATAGAAGCACAAAATTCCTATCAGGATGTGTCTGCCTATGAACCATTTTGGCAGGAGGAAGAAGTGAGATTACAGACCAAAAAGTCCTAGATCAGGGCAAGAGGGGGAATCCCAATACAAACCAGAAAGCTGTGGTTTAAATAACTCATGGTCTTACTGACACTAATCTGTTTTGCGGCCCACAATGACACTGTTCTGTTTTTGGCAAAACCACACACTTTCCAGCGTGAGGGAAACTGCAAAAACAGTGAAGTGTCCAGCTGCCAATATTATTGAGTGACGTCCAGCATGCCTGGACAGGACGGTTTTAGTCATGCTGCTCCTCTGTGAGTGCATGTCTCATAATGAGCTCACAGACACAGACTCGCTCACACTCACATTTTTCAGTGATGACCCAAGCGTCTGCCATCATCTCTGCGTCTGAGCCACGTTCCGGCCGTGTGTGACGTCATCACAATCGCATTTTTTCCTGCAGCATGAACACTGTAGTGAAGCTGAAAACCCAGCCAACAATTTTAGGTTGTAAGAACGTTATTCTGACATTTTCATTACATAATAAAAACGTTATTTTGAAAGCTCTAGGAACGTTTAAAACGTCCAGTGTTTTTGACATGATATTAATATTACTGCTTGGTTATAAGAATTTATTTAAAATTCTGTAACTTTTTAAAAAGTTCCACTAACAACTTAAGAATAACGTTTTTGGTATTCCTGATATAACGTTAAAAAAATCTACTAACGTTGCTGCAATGGAACATTAGCTAATGTTCTGGGAATGTTTCCTGTTAGCTGAGATGCTGACGTGTGTGTTTGTATGCATACTAAAGAAACTTTATTTTTGGGGTCATTGTACGGTTTTATGTCACCTTGAAGTCTTTATTTTTTATTGTCAATATAACTGTCAATAATTTAATTCCAACACTAGCCAATTGTGTTCAAAAGTCTTCGTTAAGGAGCATTAAACTTCATTCGGATGTGTCCGCCAGCATAAAGACTGAGTTTTTTTGTTTCTCCATCTTATATGTGTATGAAAAGCTCTTTTGGAGAAAAGTACAGTGTAAATCTGTCCTGAAGCGTTTACATTACAACCCCAAGAGTTAATGATTGCCATATGTTATAGGCTCATATAGGCAAAGTAAATAACAGTATAGGAAGCACTAACTAGCATTTCATTTCTTCTTATATAAGTGAGTATATTTATGAGTCAGGGAGCTAGTGGACACCTTTACATCATGCTTTGAGAGCTGTTTGGAAAATTGTGTTTAATCTCATAATAATTCAAATGACTGTCAGTCTGCTTTCACACCACTTAACATGTCTTTTGCCTCGTGAAAAGTGTGTCATGTTAATCAGCTGTCAAATGATGAATTCTCCGTCTTGCACCATTCAGACAGAAGCACAAAGACAAGCTCTTACTCAGGTGTAATTCACCAGTTGCAGTCCACAAATGATGATTTTACTCACATCTCACAAATGCACGACATCCCCACGTACAGAAATAGCTAAAGGAGGGAGCGAGCGGATTTCCATTACCGTCACAACAGTTTTCATCTCGACTCTGTTCAATGACTAATGAAATGCAAAGAATGCTGCAGAAAAGACAGACAGAGGGAGGGAGACAGACAGAGAAAGAGAGACAGAGAATGAGAGAGCATTTCAGAAAATAAACTGCTAAATATACTAGGACTTTGTCTTATTATTGTACAAGACGTCATTTGACATAGATACACACATCGGATTTTCACACTTAATTAACAAATGTATTGGAAATGGTGCTCAAAAAATACAGAGACATGAAGCAGACCAGACTGGAACCCACATCTCCCTTTTCACATTGTTTCTGGAGGGCATCTGCTAAGCCACAGCCCTGGCTAATGTTTGACCCAGATTTAGTTTTCATAGTCATCTGCTGTTCTGCTGACTGTTGTCTAAAGACATAAATGCTGAGGTCTATAATTGTACACACACTACATTACACGTACTACATAAACATATACTGAGCTCAGATACCCAACTAGCTGTATTTTTATCATGTGTATTAAAGGATGCAAACAGTGATGTACTAGAAAAATATTGCAATATTCCTTCAGATAAAACAAAATGATGTTACACCAGCAAATACAGGTTAGGATTTAAAATTTCAATGGCATGCACATATCTGCATATATTTCTTTGAAACAACTTTCTTCTCTTCATATTGCACGTCAAAACCACAGACAGCACAAATGCACCAAAATCTTGTTGATCTATCAGTTTGTATTTTGCTTACGAAGCTCCTCCATTCTGAGAAATATTTAGCATGTATATCCGGACTCAGGGAATTTACAACCATTTGATTTAAAGGCAGATTAAATAATAAAAATCCATGCACATTAAATGACATCTAAGTGAAATACTACTAGTTAAGGGAAGTTAAGGAAAATAGGCTACTTAAACACTTGAAGGTCTTATACATAATTTTAGCAAGTCTACGTACATGTCAAGTTATACAATGAAGTTCATATTTAAAACAAAGTGCACATGAAGAGTTTTGTACTTCATCTTTTAATAAAACACTGCAGCCTTTGATAACATGGACAATGCGTTTTTATAATATTTTATCATATTTTACATTTATGCATTTGGCAGACATTTATGTATTTACCCACTGTGACTCACAGTGCATTCAAGTTATACATTTTCCCTGACACTCGAACCCACAACCTTTCACGCATTTTGAAGAATATAAGAAGAGATTGAAGAAGAAAGATGACCTGTTTATATACTGAGGAATCATTGGCGTATCTTTTTGTGGCAGGTTTTGAAAGTAACAAAATGAATAATCAAAAATGTTCTTTCAGTAACATTATGTCACGTATCAAAAATGTTGTTTCATTGTTAGTGGAACGTTAATACTGTTAATAAAAAAGCTGGTGGTCATAAGAAAGCTAATACCTGTTATTGCACAACTTTGCTAAAACTGAACCAGGCAAATGCTGGTTTTACTGCCTTTTCTTGGTAACCTGTTATTGCACAACTTTGCTAAAAAACTGAATGGGCATGCTTGCTATCTTGTCCTATCTTGTCTTGTCTTGTCTTGTCTTGTCTATGCGATATCTACACGTCTCGTCTGTTCGCACTTCACATAAAGAAGTGATGGTATGACATCCGTACAGGCTCTTTTATAATCTCATGGCTGATTAAGCACGTGTCATCAATAAACGTCACTGATGAGTCTGCTGTTGTGATTGGTCAATAAAGAGTGAGCGTCACGATAAATGCCCAGACTGTAGCAATGTTGTAAACTCTCTTAAAAAATGTTTCCCTAACATTTCCATTAAGTAACAATTAAAAAGTAAAATTATTTTGGAAGTTCTAGGGACGTTCAATAGGTCTAGCTTTTAGACGTTTTTTAGACGTGTTAACGTTATTGGTTTGTTATAAGAAAGTTACTGAATTTGTTTAATTCTGTAACGTTTTTAAAACGTTCCACTAACAACTTACGAATAATGTTTTTAGCATATGTATATACTAATATATATATATATATGTATGTATGTGTATATATACTAAAATATATGTATATATGTATATATGTGTATATGTAAGAGAACATAGAGAATACAGAGAGCATTAGCCACAGTTCTGAGAATATTCCCTGTTAGATGGGTGTATTTGTTCATAAATGGGCTTTCAGTCTTCATTTTGTCCTGTTGTGGTACAGGAGGAAGATTTGTCTGGAATAGGTTAGGTTTTAGGGTTATTGTGTTCTGTATTTTTCTCTGAATGCTAATTGTTTTTGTAAATCTATATGTTGTCGGTCTGATGACATCTCTTTACATGGATGATTTATAATGACATACTAACCTTGAGTCTTTTTTACAAGCTAATAAAGAACAAAAATGCTTAAAGCACATACAGTCGAAAGTAACCCTTAACCTGCCTGTGTTTTCCAAAATCACTCCAAACAAGTGCCGTCATTTTTCCTGCAGTATTTTGTTCTACCATGTCAGTTGTTGAAGAACATATTGAGCCGTTCCACGTGTATTTTTAACTCTTCTGGAACTCACCTTTTATGTTTGATCAAATTCACAGCAGTGTTAAAACAGAAGCATGTTAGAACTGCACACATGATGTATGATGCCATACAAAAACAACACAAAAGCTGTAGGGTTTTATGTTGGGATATAAAGTAAAACATAAGAAAGAATCCCAAAAAGAGGGTCATGAATGTATCCACATGTAATTCAAGATCACATGAAATAAGTTATTTTTACTGTACTGTTACACACAGTCTGGGAATACACATTCTGGAGGTCAGTAAGTTTACACTTGTCTGAATGTGTTTCTGATGTGGCTTTTAGTTGAATTGCTTGTTTACACTGACCCTGCGTGCTCTGGCTGTTGTTCTATCATCTGTGTAGCCGCACAAACATTTCCACAGACTTTTCCGTCCAGTTTGTCGGGCATGAATCAGCTTTCATCTTTAGTGAAGCACACAGAAGATAAACCACTGTACTGTACTGATTATGGGTCAATGGCAAGTAAGTATGACCAAGATAATGACACTAAAATCTATTGTAGTTTAAAATTAATTCATACTTCATTCATATACAAATAAAGGTTTTATTTATTAAATCATAATGACATGTCAGACAACCTCATATTTTGGCTTCCTGTACATTGATATTATGTATGTTGTATACAACTGTATACAATTTTTTATTATTATTTTGGCAAAAAGCCGCTTCACTACTTCTGAATTCAAATTTGTGAAACTGCTTTAAGCCCAGATATTAAAAACAAGTTCATCATAAAAGAGGTGCATTTAGGTCATTGTTTGCATGAAATGCATTGTTTTTATCTTAACTAATAGGTCAGGACACAAATAAAATGAGGGCCACATCACTGATTATATTCTACTGCAGGAAATTCCACATTTTCTGGCCTCTTCCCTGTGAAGGTTAAAGGTCTCTGTTGCTCAAGTCATGATTTGTCATATTATGTCTTACGTTTGATAATGAGTCAAGTTTTCTGTGAATACAACAGGCCATATTTGGTCCATTATAAACTTAGAGAGTTTGGGAAAAGATTTTTCTTTGTCATTCAGTGGCCATGACAAAGAAACTCTGAATACTGAAAATAATACTTGCTCATAAATATAAACTATTGCTTTATGAATTATGATGGTTGTTTTTATTTTCTGCACATACACCACACTCTGAGAGCCCATCTGAAGAATAAAATCAAATAAATGAAGAATGTCACAAGAGGGTCATGACTTTACTTATGACAGTAAAATTAAATGTATATTGTTTTAAAGCAGCTTTACAGAAAATGCATGTTTCTATGTTCTGTGTTATAAATTTGCTTATTTTGCACACCCACCTACCACCCCCATATATTGATGTGTGTGTGTGTGTGTGTGTGTAAACGTTCTGAGAACCAAAAACTAACGTTTCCCAAACGTTCTGGGAACAATAAATTGCTAGCTAGGTATAATGTGACTACTTGGGTGTGACTGTGTCTTTAAAACATCATATCAGATATGATGCATCAGATAACATGGGATGTTATATAACCACATTCACATTCTGCAATACTGTATCTCAGCACCAGGTGTCAGCTCGAGTAAACATACAGTCATTTTCTTCATGACATGTTTCAGTTTAATCACTTTCCATTAACCTTTAGTCCTGTTTATCATTCACCTAATAATGGCAGAACAGAATAAATGGATAATTAATACAAAACATAAGTAATATAACAAAATATGAATGAAACATGAATCAGCTGTCAGACTACACCTTCAGTTTGAAATCCAGATCCATGGAGAATTTGTACCAGGAAATACGTCAAAATGAACAAACAGTAAACATTTACACATTTACAGAGAAAACCAGATATGAAACGTTTTCAAATATGCAAACATTGGCTTAAGGAAACCACAGTGTTAACCGAGACGTGCAACACATTTCACAACGGTAAATGAAACTTCAACTTAAATGAATTTCAGAATAGAATTGATGTTTTAAAGTGTGTGTCTGGTTTAAAACATGCTTATAAACATGCATGTCCCATGCTTATTCGCGAGACAATATTACAATAAACTTTAGCTCAAACAAAACTGATTACATACATGTACATACATGCACAAGCAGACGTATAGACTTTGCTGATGTATCTCCACCCTCTTCCTTTTGGCCTCCTCTTTGTTTGTAGAGAAGACACTTTATGACCAATTAGAAAATTTAAAGAAAACAAGAGAAGGGTTCAGAGATGGAATAAAAGAGAGAAGTAGAAAAATAGAGGGTGTGTGTAAATGTAAATGAACCAGTCACACATCTGTCTGCACAGTGATGGAGAAGTGACATCACGACACTCAAACTCTGGTCTCTTCTTGCCACAGAAGTCATTATGCAGTGGTGTTTCCCCAGAGACTAGCTGAGCTGACCAGACTGGACTCAGGTAAGACCACCCACAGCAAATTATCATCACCTGGTATTCAGGTTTTGCATTATATAATTTAATCTAATTTCTTTATATATTTTATACTCATACATATGTAAATTACTTAGATTTTGTAAACAAACTGTCTAGTTTTTTGTCTATTCTGTATTCTGTAGTCATGAGTTTGTTTTCCTGATTTGTGTGTTTCATGTTTGTTTTAACATATTCACAACAAACACAAACACACATTTAGTTTAAGGCAAATGCTCTCTGCTAATGTTTTTGAATGAAGTACCATTGGCTTTTAGGATAAACTTAATTAACCATTACTTCCAAGAATTACATCTATTTCACAAAGTGTAAACATAATTCTGCAATCCAAGATTTAACAGGAATATTTAAAGCTTGCATTCTGCAACTTTCACCACTTTACCGCCATCTCTGTTTGAACCATAAAATTGCAGATTACTTTACATTCTTTTCATTACAGGTTGAAGTCAAATGAAGCTAAACTTACATTTCTCGACAGCCTAAACTATAAATCATTATTATAAACTTACCGATGGGTAAAGTAAGGAGATTGTATTGAGCACTGATCTGTCATGTACTTTTTTTGTTCACGTTTAACCCAAAAAGCGTATGGATTGCAGCTTTAAATAAGACCCTCCATGAGTCAATGGCATAACTGAAAGTCTATATCTGACATCAGTATTGCTTCTTAGTAAGTAAACTATCTGTAATGGTACCTCTTGGTTGCCAGTCAACCACTCATACGCTTATCTAAATGTGTGCTGTAGCTCATAAGACCAGCACGGCAACCAAACTTTGACCATGCTTATGATCTGCCCACTAAACAGTCGACCAGAAGGACATGTTCTTTTTTTTAGTTTTATGAGCATAAGCGATATTCTGTGGGGGAAAATTATATTCAAAAAAAGAAAACGAATGAATGAATCAAGAGGATCAGTCTTTAAGATGGTTTAAAACAAACTGTGCAGCTGTGGACCATTTAAAGAACACTTGGTTTGTTCCACTTCTGTATTTTGTTGAAGGTGAAGGGTTCATAGCTTCATAGTTATTTTTGAAACAGTCTCTGAGTAAGAACTGGGTGGCACGTGAAGCGATATGAAAGCCTTTGAATGCTAGTTTAAAATATTTATTTTATATATGTTTATATATTTTATTCACCTCCAACAAATGCACACAAGAAAAAAGAAAGAATATCGGTGGACAGATATGAGCTCATGTTCTATGCTTAATCCTACAGTCTTATATAATCTTCTTGTGTTGTGATTTCTAGGAATTTTTGTACATGCTTAATTTGCACATTAAGAACTTGTCTTTTCGTATTGTAAACATGGAAGCCTAAAACCTAAAAAAATCAGGATAGAATAAAAAACAAAACAAAAATATCTTTAAAAACGTCTCAGTTTAAGATGTTCACACTTTGACTAAACATCCTCAACATTCTTCTAACTGTCATTTGCAGAAAAAGTCAATTATTTGGCTTTCCAAGATAATTTGCCAACAAATCAGCTTGCAATGTATCTGGTTACCATAATGTAGCAACCATCACAGGGATTGTATCGTGCCTTTTTTGTTTTTGGGGTGCACTACAATAGTTGTTCAAAAAAGCTTTTTCCTGGTTCTACAAAGCTCCTTCTTCAAAATAACGCAATGAGCTCAGCTTGGTTGCCTAGCTGGCCCAGTGTGTTGTAACTGGCTAACTGTGTAGTCCGCATAATTCGGAAATGTCATGAAGTTGACAGAGAGGGGGAGTTTATTTAAGTGATGGGGATCATGACATCACAAATCCACAAAGAGGAGAGTTGTAGTTCCTTTCCGCCATTTATTTTAGTCCTTGAAAATGATTTCAGGTAAAGATTTGCAGTTAACTTTGAACGCTGTAACTGCAAAAATTGTTAATGCTAAAACAGCAACATTACACACTAACCAAAGTTGTAAAAGTGAAATCACATAATAGGATCCCTCCACTACCATCACCAAATATCTCAGTTCATTTATACTGTAAAAGTATAAAGATTATTGATGTTTGAGCTTGATCTTAAACTGTGTGAACGTTGATGTCATTTTAAAAGCACCAGAAATGCTGTTTCAACAGCAGTTTTGTGTTGTGATGGATAAGTTTGCAGTGGCAACAACCGTGCAAAACAATACTAAATGTAAATAATAAAAATATTCAGCCGGCATGAGCAGGTTGCATAACAGTAATTTGCATGTTAATGTAAATTTGATAGCTTAGATCATCTTTAAGCTAGTACTTTATTTTTTATTATATGTTTCATGTTTTCACACAACAACTCGCTTGATTGAAGGTAGTGGGAGGAGAAAGTTTTTTCAATGACTTACAATTTAATTCTTTCACTGTTCTTCTATGTAGAGGAAATTCTAGAAAATCAGTCAGAAATAACGCTGACTGGTGAGACCAAAATACAACAGTCAGAAGTTCTTTAAATAAAGTTTGAAGAACACATGACAAATAAATACCGGAACAAAGAACTTGTGTTTATGTTTTTTTCCTTCTGGCTGCTGGAGCTCTGGTGCTTTGTAACACTCCAACAATTACTCTTAAACCTTGCAAGCTGTCATGGTGCAACTGTAAGTACTGTAAGAACAAGTTACAAACAGTGGGACTAAAAATGTTAACTTTTAGCATTTCTTTTTCATTTTGTTATGATGTTTTCTTCGATCCAATGCAGTAATAAGTAACAGAAGTTATTATTTGTTAAGAATTGTTTGTTTAATTAATTTGTGTTTGTTTTATTTAATAAAAAAATTGAAACATCTGTATTTGTTTGGATTGTAGAATGATCTCCAATCATAACCTTTCAACTTCCTATAAGAAGGCTACAGTGGACATTGATGCCATCATGGATAATGTCACCATTATCCTATACACCATCACCATTCTCCTGGGCATCACCGGGAACTCTGTGGTCATCTGGGTGGCTGGCTTTCGTCTGAAGCCCAATGTAACCAATGTATGGCTGGTCAACCTTGCCGTGGCCGACCTGATCTTCTGTTTTACCCGCGTCACATCGCTGCTTAAAAGACTTTTCTTTGACCACTGGCCGTTTGGGGTCTTTCTGTGCAAATTTAATGGCTTCTTTAAGTACGCCAACATGTTCTGCAGCGTTTTTCTTCTGGCTGTCATCAGTGTGGATCGAGTCCTTTGTGTGTGGCTCCCAGTCTTCACCAGGAAGAGACGGACGTTATATGCCGCTCGCGTGGTCAGTTTAGGTGTTTGGATTGTGGCGACGATCTTCAGTTCACCATATTTTGTGTATCGAGAGGTCTACCTTGGTGATAACAACTTGAGCAAGTGCTCACTGGAGGTGAGAATAACTTTTAGCAAGTCTGTCTGAAACATTTAAAAATTTTGTTAGCAGACACTATGTGACCCTTCACTGGATATGTTATGATGTTTATGATTTAGTGGTACAAAAAAATAATTGTAGGTTTTACACAGACTAGAATACGATACATATAATAGACAAATATGTGGCTTAAAACTGCAATCTGTAACTTTTGTTTGGTTCAGAATAAACAAAAATCAATTATTGATCAGCATTCAACAATCTCTTTACCTTACCCCAAATCATAATGGTAAGTTTATAATAATGTTTTATCATTTGAGCTGTCGGATCTGATTTCATGGGAAATACCATCTGTAAACAGACAGACAGATCTGGCTACTATATTGTACGTACTGTAGACTTTCAACTTGTCATCCACGTTAAGAATGTAATTTTGCAAGTAACATGCTATTTTATGTCAACAGAGATGGGGTTGAGAGGCAAAAGTTATGGATTGCAGCTTTAAAAATGTTAAGAATGTTCACTCTTTATCATGAACATACATGTTCACCATGCAAACAAAATACAGTGAACAGAGAATGCAATAAGAAACCTTACAGTAAAAAGTACTCTTGCTCTTCAACACAGCTCTAAAATCCTATTCATGCATACATCAATAATATCAAAGGCCATTGACCTTCATATGTCTTGTAACCGAGCATTAATGAGGGTGAGTAAAAGATGGTAACTTTTCATCTGCAAGGGATCCATTCCTTTAAATTAAATTTTATAAACGTGGGTGGAGCCTATTCGATTGATCCACCACAACTCCTCCCCTATTTTAATTACCCACATTTATTCAAATTGTGTAGTCTCTAGTGTCAGAGTTAATTGTGTAGTCTCTAGTGTAAGGGTGTAGAGTGTAAGAAATTGAGTCTCTAGGGACCGAGTTAAGTAGTCTCAAATTTGTTTCTAGTGTCAGAGTTAATTGTGTAGTCTCTAGTGTAAGGTCAGAGTTAAAACTGAGTCTCGGGACCGAGCTCAAATTTGTTTACCCCTTATTTCAGTTAAAATTTTTATTTATAACTAGAAGGGCAGGTGTACTTTATAGTAAATGTGGCTGATGTAAAATCACTGCCTTACTTTATTTACTTTGTCCAAAATCCTGCAGGTGAAGGAGGCATCAAAGAATGACAACACCGCCAAAAACGCTTTGTACAGCATCCGTTTCTTATGTGGTTTTCTCTTACCGTTCCTGGTCATCCTGTGCTGCTACATACTAGCAGGTGTTGGAATCCGCAGAACACGGCTCTCCGGCAAATCACGGCCACTGCGGATACTCGCCGCATTGGTCTGCTCTTTTTTCTTATGCTGGGCCCCCTACCACTGCCTGCTGCTCGCCAAGATGGTGGACAAGAAGAGCTACGCAGTCAAAGTGGGTCTGCCTATAGCCAAGGGCCTGGCGTATTTCAACAGCTGCATAAACCCAGTGCTGTATTTCTGTATGGGACTGGACGTCAGGAGACGCTTCAGACAAAGCTTGTCAGGGATTTATCGCAGAGCGCTGACGGAAGATGGCCACACTGTACAGTCTCAGGACTGCATGGATGAAAACAGCGCCAATTCCGTTCCAAAGACTACAGACATGGTTTGAGAGAGACCCGAGGGCACCACAAGTGTTTGAAAAACTTTTTCTCTCATTTGTTAACCAAGTTTGTCACGTCTTGTGCTATTTTCAAAATTAAAAAAAAAAAGTTTAACATTACTTTAAGAATCACTCCACTATTTTTTAATATATGGCTCTGATTTATTTTAATACTAAATGGTGAGTGTGAAAATATAGTGTAGCTACTGGTGTATAAAATATCACATGAAATACTAATCTGGAAATCTGAAATACTAATTTTTTTACACATAGGCCTTCTGTACATAGTTAAAGTAATGCATTTACACATTCAGTTTGGAGTGTTAGTTCCTGTATATACCTATTTCCAGCTAGTGTTACCAGATATTAATATTACTCATACGTAAGAAAACAACACCTATGGCAGTACATTTGCAGACACGTTTCCATGTCAATGTTATGAACAAATGACAATTAGTTGATAAGTCATAATAATAAATCCTGTAGATGTTATAAACTAGATGATGTATTTGACCTTAATTTAGATGTTAGATTGTACATGCAATTGCATAATGTTAATATGATGTTATAGATAATCAGTCTCTCACTTTTCATGCGTTTTTTTGTGCTGATTCCTTCCTTGTTCATCAATAAAGCATTCATTTCTTAACCTCGTTCAACTTTTGTCTATTTTCTTTAGCCACCCATTTCAGTTCAATATTTCATTTTTTAATATGTTCATTTGAGTCACCAAAGAATTTGAAGCAAGTATAAAGTAACAATTAAGGATAAAGAATAAAAATTGGGGATGTCAGTCTAATTTTAGATTAGTGGTTCAAAGCTTTTAGGGAAAATAAAAACTATTATAAAAAACTATTATAGGCATTTTCTTTCGAAAGCGTTTCGAAACTTGACGTGCTGGATGATGGTTCCAGTTTAGCAAGTAGAAATACACTTCCTCTAAATAGTCTCACACTTCCTAAACGTTCTTAAATAGTTTTGAAACATTTAGTTCATTCAAAACATTTCTAAACATTGTTCATTCAAACATTTTCATTCCCAGTTTTCATAAACGCTTATATGAGTGCTCATCAATACATCTTATTGATGTGTGAGCTTGAGCTTAAACTGTGTGAACGTTGATGTCATTTTAAAAGCACCAGAAATGCTGTTTCAACAGCAGTTTTGTGTTGTGATGGGTAATTTTGCGGTGGCAATAAACTGGTGACTAGGTTCATTCTGACAGGGTTACAAACAACAGGGAAATGCTAAACAATGCTAAATGTAAATAATAAAAAAATTCACATAGAAGCATGGGCAGGTTGCATAACAGTCATTTGTATATTTGCATGTTAGCGCAAGTTGCATGTTAATGTAAATTTGATAGCTTAGATCATCTTTAAGCTAGTACTTTCTTTTTTATTATATGTTTCATGTTTTCACACAACAACAAGATTGAAGGTAGTGGGAGGAGAACGTTTTTTCAATGACTTACAATTTAATTCTTTCACTCTATGTACAGGAAATTCTAGAAATAACGCTGACTGGTGAGACCAGAATACAACAGTCAGAAATTCCCCGACAGAAGTTTAGAGAACTCATGACATGATGTTTTTTTCCTCTATCTTACATTCCTTGCAGAATATTTCCTTTTTACCATCATAATTCCATCAGATTTGAGCTTTTGACCTCAGATCTATTGATCTGGTGAGCTTTGTAACACTCCAACAATTACTCCTAAACCTTGCAAGCTGTCATGGTGCAATTGGGACTAAAATGTTAACTTTAAGCATCATTTTGTTATGATGTTTTCTTCGATCCAATGCAGTAATGAGTAACAGAAGTTATTAGTTGTTAAGAAGTTTTATTTAATCAACACATTTTTTAACATTTTCCCCCACAATAACTTTTGTTTATGCATACACTGCCCTGCGATACCAGAAAACAACAGCAAGATCCGCCTGAGAGATTCAAAGACTGAGAACAAGTTAAAAGTGTAACAAAGAAGTTGTATTTAAATCCTCTACTCATTTGCATTGCATTGTATATTTCCTTTTGTTCTTCCTAATATTCTTTAAACATGGTTCATATGTCACTTGTGATAAAATAGTAAATTAATAATTTTCTCCCAAAAATTTCTTATGCATGTATAGGCAAACAGCATTTCCGCATACTGCACCTAATAAAAACATTTGTTCATTTGGCAAATGCTTTTATCCAAAGTGACTTGCAGTGCATTTAAATGATGGAGTTTACACGTCATCTGCCTGTTTCTGTCCTGATATAATCAGGCCTATCATATGTAAATCATTATTTTCACTGACTTACAAAGACACAAATGTACACACACATACACACAATATTTACCACAATGAACCTCAAATTTGACTTTATAATGAGATAACTGGAAACCATGAACTTCACAAAGAGGACCTCATCCAGATATAAAATATGCAAAGATTAAACCATATGAAAAAACAAACACAAGGGCTATCTTGAGCCTGTGGGCAAGTTAATCCCTCCTATCCAGCCAAAAGGGCATATTTCTGCCATGTCTCTGTATAAGCAGGACATATTCAACTTTTCTGGCTGTGAAGAGGTGAAATACATGGAAAAATAGGTAAGTAAATATTTCTGCTGTATGTTTTTTACAATTGAAGATCTGAAGCAAAATGAAGCAAATGGTGTGGGGACAGCTGAGCTACTAGTTCAACTTGCCCCATCAGGAACCTGAGCTCTCCTGGGTGTAAAATAATTTCAGTTGTGATAGCTGTGCATGGTCATCTCGTATTATTTGCCATTTTATGCTGTAGCTACCATACCATAGACTTACACTGAATAAACTAGCAACAACCCAGTTTTGGGCTGTAAGAATGTTTCCTTAATGTTTCCATTAAGCAAAAAAAATGCTAAAAATGTTTTATTGAAGGTTTTAGGAATGTTCCACACATCCAGTTGTATAGATGTTACTGCTTGTTATGTTCTTGGTACGAACGTAATTCAAACAGTTTGATTTTGTAACATTTCTAAAATGTTCCACTAACAACTTAACGTTACAAAAACCTAATATTTTTTATATACAGAATATAACACATTAAAAAACAATTCCACTAATATTCCTGCAAGAATGTTTTTGATATCTGCGAGAACTTTTAGATAACGTTATCCAATGTTCTGAGAACGTTTCCTGTTAGCTCTTCTGGAACATAAAGCATTACAGAGATAACAACAATAAACACGAGCTGTTCTGACTCCCCTTCCATGTATTGTTATATACTACGTTCAAGCCTACAGTTTCTATCCTCACCAACAGAGGCAGCCCTGTCTTAAGATTAGTCACCCAACACTAGTCATTGTATACGGACAAATATGTCCCCAGTAAAATACATCAAACACAACTGACCTTTGGGGACCTTTGAAATGTCCTTATTTCCAATGTTAGTTTTTATACAGAAATAATAGAAGTCTTTGGTATGCCTCTATTTATATAGTTAAGTAACGTGTGTTTGTAGACTGTGTATAGTTTTTTTTTGTGTGCGTTTTTTGTATCTGCACTTGTATCCTCCCACTTCCTGTTGCCAAAGCCACTTCTGAGTGACTCAACAAAAGGTGAAAACTGCTATACTGAATAAAGCACTGATGAAGCAATAAAGTCTTAATAGTTATACCCTAACATTATGCAGTACTGGATGTTTAGACAGGTAAGACCATTTCTAACATTTCTAACCCAGTCCATTTACATTAATGCAATAAAACATTAACTCAGGTGCACAAAGATGGGTAGTTTGAGAAACTGCACTGTAAAAAAAACTTTGCTGCCTTAAATTTTTAGGTTCCATCAACAGGGCTGTTCAACATCAAGTCATTTCAATTTACTATGTTTAATCTTGACTGATGTTAAGCTGTCGTAACTTATAAAGAATAGTTGAAAAATTGCCTAACTTATTTTGATAAGTTACACCGGTCACAATTTAATATATTAAGTTGAAATTACTTATAAAGCTAAGTTGATTAAAAATTTAAGGAAGCAAAGTGTTTTTTACAGTGTGATGCAGTTGTGTGCATACAGAATGCACAATGTATGCAGTATATATAACTTTACACGTGTGTATATACATTTACTGATGTGATTCAATAAACATGCTGTCCTCCCAAGCTGTATTGGATCTTTACACAGAAAAAGAACTAAAAGCATCTTATCTGAGGACATCTGTTTTGCTTGTAGAATGACCTCCAATACAACCCTTCTCCCTCAAACCACTGAGAAAACTACAGTGGACATTGTCTTCCACACCATCATTGTTCTTCTGGGCACCACTGGGAACTCTGTGGTCATCTGGGTGGCTGGTTTCCGTATGAAACCCAATGTAGCCAATGTTTGGTTGGTCAACCTTGCAGTGGCCGACCTGATCTTCTGCTTGACACGGGTTACCATGCTCATCAAAAATCTTTTCTTTAACTACTGGCCACTTGGAGTTTTTCTGTGCAAGTTTAATGGCTTCTTTAAGTACGCCAACATGTTCTGCAGCGTTTTTCTTCTGGCTGTCATCAGTGTGGATCGAGTGCTCTGTGTGTGGCTCCCAGTCTTCACCAGGAAGAGACGGACATTATATGCCGCTCGTGTGGTCAGTTTAGGCGTTTGGACTGTGGCGACAATTTTGAGTGTGCCATACTTTGTGCACCGGGAGGTATTCCATGTCAAGAATTTAAGCCACTGCTCACTGAAGGTCAGAACGGCTTTAAAATTTTTCTGAATATTTACTTCTTTTCACACGTCTTCATTAACCATCTTGCATAATATAAAATTATAAATATCATTTTCAAACTCATTGTTTCTATCCTTGATGCTGATTGGTCAATAGCTGTGTTTTATTAACCAAAACATTTTAATAAACATTTGTGACCATAGTAATTTTATAGTGACAGATATTTAATCGAAACAATTTGATACATTATATTTCTCATTTTCCTAAATATAGCACATACTTTATCTTACCTTATACCTTAAAGCTGCAATCTGTAGCTTTTTGGTTAAAAATGAACAAAAATCAGTTATTGAGCAAGTACATGACAGATCAGTATTCAACACTTATCTGGTAAGTTTATAATAATGATTTATAATTTAAGCTGTCGGATCTGGTAGGAAATGTCTGTTTGTATACAGACAGAAGAAGATCTGGCTATTATATTGTATATAGCAAAAGTTACAGTTTGCAGCTTTAAATATGTTGCATTTTAAGCCATTTACATACTGTTTATAATGACTGACAAACCCGATTATCTCATTTATCTCAAATTTGCAGGAAACTGTAACAGCAGAAGAAAACAATGCAAAGTACGTTTACTATTACCTTCGCTTCTTCTGTGGATTTCTGTTGCCTTTCCTGGTGATCCTTTCATGCTACATACTAGCTGCTGTTGGGATTCACCGAACGCGACTTTTGGGCAAATCAAAGCCCCTTCGGATACTTGCTTTACTGGTGTTGGCCTTTTTCTTATGCTGGGCTCCGTACCACATCCTGGGTCTTGTTAAGCTGAAAAATAAAAACCACCCAGCTGTGAAACTGGGGTGGAATATGGCTTCAAACTTGGCCTATTTCAACAGCTGTGTGAACCCCGTGCTGTACTTCTGCATGGGCCTGGATCTCAGGCAATGGTGCAATCAAAGCCTGTCAGAGATTTTCCACAGGGCTCTTACAGAAGAAGGCCGAACTCTGTCCCAGGACAGCACAATGATAGACGGATCTAACTGTGTTTTAAAGGCAGCTGACCGAGTGCACCACACACCTGTGTGTATGACTGCAGATTAAGTGCCTGGAATTTCTCTTCAAAAAACATCCAGCACAATCAATATCCAACCAGCAGATGTATTTTAATTTCCAATACATATTTTTGTGCTGTTGCTAAACGAGTTTTCGATCTTTTCTTTTTAAACAGCTTCCCATGAGCTACAAAAGGTTTCTGAGCTAAGATTCAAACCCTGAATCAAAAGCACAAAGTTGGATTTTGTTATTTTATTCCTTCACTGAAATCAAGCTGAATGAAGCTAAATTTTTGTGTTTTTTCCCAAACAATGTTTGCTGTTATTGTTTGTCATTTTTGCTCATTTCTATGGCAATTTAAATGTGCTTTTCTAATGTCACTGTTAGCTTTGCAGAAAAATACCAATAATTGCTTATGCATGTTCTGCCCAACACAATTATACAACAGCAAGAAATGGGAGATATTCAAAGGACTCAGTAGTAATATAACAGAACGAAGTTGTATTTAAGCCTTTTACTCTTTTATACTACATTTATTTCATAGTATTTCCTTTTTCCTTCCTAATTGTATTCTTTAATAACAGTTTATATGTATCCTATTATAACATGGTGAATTAAAAATGATTTTTGCATATGAAGATGTTTTTATCCAGAGTGACTTACAGTGCATGCAAGGTTTACAGTTTTCTCATCTGCGTGTTCCCTGGGAATCAAACCCATGACCTTACCCCCAGCATCATTCTCTAATTATTAAGCCTGAAAATGGCCACATCTGTCATTGCATCATTTCCATTTATCTTACACATCTTGTGTGTGTGAAGAAATCAGACCACTGATAAACCTACAAAGCGCAAAGAAAGAAAACTGTGGTTAACGCTACATCTTTTTATGTATATTTTGTTAGCACACTGAGAAATAAGTAAACCCTAAAAGGCATATTGTACAGATCTTAATCATTTTGGCATCAACATGCTTATATGAACCCACACTTTAGCACAGGATGTAACACACACTTACAATGTGAACTAAATGACTAAATGTAAATGTAAACTATTAATAAAGCATTTGTGAAATTGCAAGACCTCACAATGCAATATGCTTTAACATGCATAGAAGATGCAACACCAAATATGAAATTATACTGTAAAACAGAATACTAGAGAATAGTCAGAACACTACTGTATATGGCTGCCACGGTACAATTCACTGTAATGGCATTATCACAGCATCTATTGAAATAAAAAAAAATGTTATGAGTTCATCTTTAATTTTAGTTACTTTTTTCCCTTTTTTTTTGAATCACTCAAAATACAAATAACCATTGGTTTGCAACCATTGTGACGCTGAAAGGATGCCACAGCACCACCTGCTGTATTGCACAATTATGGCAATAATGCATCATAACATAAGCTTTGCTTAGAGATCAAGACAGACAGAAAATTTGATTGGATGAGAAATTTTATTGAAAAAATGATGAAAAGTGGCATATTTATTTGTACAGAATTATACAAATATATTTGTGTGTAAAAAATAGGTCTTATTGCTATTTTTAGATTCTTGAAGTGTGGATATTTCAGTGTATTTCTGTGAGGTGAGTGTGTTAAAGCATAACGCTATACTGTAAACATTGTGTCTTGTATTTGCTACATGCAAAGGCTAACATGTTGTTTTCAGAGCCTTTTCTTGCATTTTTTTTACTCTACAGGTTAACGACTTCCAACCGCTCTCCTTGATTCATACATTCTGTGGGCGCACATGTAGAAGATCCCTAAAACAGACAATGTGTCCAATAATTAAACGTATAAAGTATTTTTAATATCATCCAAAAACGATGAGCATTTTTAGGTGCATGCAAACTTACATTTATAATCTGATTATTTTAAATGCGCTTTTAACCACAATCTGAGTCACATTTTAGGCCCTTACAAGCCTTTAAAACATGAACTCCATTTTGCACAACTAAAATGTTCAAAACATCACACATCAACATGACTGGCTAATCTAATGCCCCCTTAAACAGTACATTTTGAGAATATATTCTCTCACCTGCAAAGAAGGTCATTAGCATCGCCACCCAGCCGAGGATGTAGGACCAGGAGAAGCGCCAGTCTCCAAAACGCTTTCCCAGGAAGCTCAGGGTTACGCCAGTGTAGATCGCCATAGCGAGCAGCACAAAGATAGCTGAACAAAAGGAGTGAACAGAAGGGCAGTTTGCAAACAATAAAAGAACACAGGAATGATTTAGATCAATGGAAGTCAATGGGGCATCTTCAGCTTGACAGAAATACTTTTGTGTGTGTGTGTACTTCCCATAAACCCCCTAACCCTAAACATACTAAATGGTGTTTTTCATTTGATAATGTCAAACGTTTTCTGCGAGGGTTAGATTTATGGGTGGGGTTGGGGGAGGGTATAGAAAATTTCATTAGCTCAGTATAAAAATCATTACGCCTATTGTGAGTTCCCATAAACCACATACTGTTTTACATTAACATTTATTAGGGGAAGAGAGAGAAGGGAAGTTACATTTTTGCAAAAAAAAAAAAAAAAAACCCAAACAAAAATTTTTTATAAAAAAAAAAAATTTTTTGGGGGGCAGAAATATGAAAAAAAAAAAAAATTTTTTTATTGAAACCAATATTAAATGAGGTTAGAGATTAGAGATGTCTACAGGTGTGTTTTAAGTTGTTTCTTGACGGTCTTGATGGTCTTGGAAGATCGGTGGAGGCTGGGAGCTCATTCCACCAGGAAGGAACAGAATAGGTGAATGTCAGCTGTATATGTGTGTGTATGTGTGTGACTTACTGGAGATGAAAAACATGATGCCTGCAGCAAAGGAACGACTGAATCTCTCAAAGGCAGAGAAATGGGCAAATGAGAGAATGCCCGCCATGATACCAGCAAAGCAGGCTATTCCCGACAGGATCATGAATGCCCGTGTGGCATTCCAGTACGCTGGAGATACAGAAGGGAATTTATCACCTAAATCACTGCAGACAGATATTCTCCATCTCTTCTCACACCAAACAATCCCCTTTGTTTTACAAACAGTTTAACCCATGCTTAGATTTCTGGTTTGAAACTGTCCCTGTAAAATCACCTTGAACGAACCAAAGCACAGCTCCTGTAATCTCTGATGCCATCTTATGAGACCAGGGGAACTTTGTGGTACCTGTGCAGAATATGACTGTGCAAGTCTCAGACTAAAACAAGTGAGGTGCACAGTTTATGAAAAGGAATAAACCACTGCCATCTACAGGCAAAACTGGTTCCTTTCAGTCTACATATTGTGAGGGTCTGTTGCATTTTAAATGTCTTATTGATTTAATAAAGCCACAAATTTAGATGCACTAAGGCTAAAAGGAAGTGGAAACCCACACGCTCATATGTGCATGTTAAATATTTAATTTCGAAACCATTTGTTAAAGGCAGGATATTTTTTTCCAGAAACATTTTTTGTTATACTGATGAGTAAAATGGTCAAAATATATTTATATAAATATATATGCTCTGTGGAAGGCAGAGAATCATAAAATGTTCATCCAATCATTGGATTTGGTCCGAATGCAATGATAGGATGTCTGTCAAACGATGTATTTGCATCGCGTTTGTGTGTTGGAGGAGGCACGGCTTTAGAGAGCGCTCTGAAATGAGGGCGGGATCAAACGCTTTTGTGACTGGAATTTAGGGGTGCTGAGCAAACCAGTTTATTAGAGGGGGTGTCCACATACTTTCAGCCGTGTAATGCACAAAGCAAGAGTGTTTATAGACTTCATTATTCTTTCATTAGATTTGTTTGACTTACATGAATATATTTCCCTTACCTATACTTGCGGTCTGCATGTAGCACTTGTTGGCCATGCAGTACCTCCACAGGCCCTGATGGGCATAGCTGCCTGACAGGCGATACTGCATCCAATAGTCTGTCGCCGTGGAGACCACTAGTAGAATGTTCCCCAATATGGCACAGAACAGGCCGCCGCCCATAAAACTGTACATCCTATCACAAGTTGCGATCATGCGGGGAGATGCAGAGCCATAAAAGTGATGCTATCACACATACATCCACAATAAGTCTTTTATAAACAGTTCTCTGGGATCTTTAAACAGAAACATTGATGAATGTACCCAGCTGATCAAGAAAAGGCTGTAAAATTTAGTGTGCTATTTCATGTATATATTAAGCAGCGTTTTGCTTTTTAAACCAAGATGTGTGGGTAAATCAATTTAGCTTTATATATTTTAGCTTTGTATTATGTTGTAATATATTGGAACACTCCACTGCACTCTTAACTTGGAAATGATTTGTAATATTTCAACTATTCCATAAAGTATTCACTCATACTTTATATACTGTACCTAAATATGCTTTTCTGCTTAACAAAACATTCTGTTACTTATAACTGAGATTGTGGCAGATAGTCATGGGGCTTCACAAAACATGCACTAAATTTCCGTACGAATAGCTCATTTAAGCATCCTTATGTAAATCGCCACATTAAATTCAGCAAAAAAACCAAAAAACAAATAAATGATTTTGCTATGGGAGAAATAACACGCTCATAGAGAGAAGTCACATCATTAATGACCATAGGCTTTAAAAGTAGCACCAAAATCCATTCCCTGTGCTCATAAATCAAACTTTGAGAATTATATTCATTGCTTACCTTTTTGCTTCTGGGGCAAAAGCCCTCTTTGGTTATCCACTGAGAGAAAGAGGGAGTGAGAGGGTGAAGGTAGAGTGACGATTAGTGGTAAGAGGGAACTGGACATATGGAGCCTCCTCTGCCAATTCAAACCTCAACCTCTGTTGCCCTTTTTTTGTTGATGGTGGCAAAATTCTTTAAACACTACCCACTCTGCCCCTGAAAACAAATACACTTGAACTGGTGAGGGAAGGGGCCCTGGTGTGCCTGACTTTTCACTGTGCGTATGCATGTCGGTGTTGGTGCTTTTGTTTGAAGAGTACACCACTGCACTTATTCAAAGGACTGCTGTGGTGCAGTACTCAATGCAAAATGCTGAGTTAGCATGCATGCTTTCACAGGGGCGCAGCCGGGCTGCCCAGGTTTAAAGCCTGTAATTTAATGCATTATACCCAATGCTTCCCATTATTTTTTGGGTAAAGTTACGTTAATATACAAGGCATGTTGACACAATAACATTACAGTCTCTAAATATTACAAATGTTTATTGCAGCATTTACAATGAAATACATAATGCAATTATACGTTGAAATGAAATCACTTTTTACAAATGAACATACACATAACAACAATAATAACATATACAAATGTGTCTTTTGGGAAGAAATTTCTGAAATCTTACTAAAGGGTAATACCTCCTCCCTTAAAAATGATCTTCCTTCCCAAATGCCCATCCATCACTACAGTGCCTGTTGTATATAATGCATATGAAATCACAGATTACACAGACAAATGAACCAGTTTTACAAGCAGTTATCATCCTAATCCAAATGCATGTCTATTACGCCTGCCTTGATTTACCTGTTCATTCTAACACGTCATAGTTCACATTAACCAGGCTTTTAAAACCAATGGGTTGATCACATGCAAGTTTGTAAGCTTTGTGATCTTATGCATGATCATCTCGATCAGATACGCGGTACAGCCTCGTATCCACATCTAAAGTTTAGAAAAGCAAGTTGATCTTCATGCCTTGTGTTTATGAAGACATGTATTTACATAATGCATGTAAATATTGCATATTTACACATTTAGACGGATGATCCGTCCGTCCGCTCGCGTCGGGGATTAATAAATGTCCGCTTCCCGTGTCATGTGGTTCGACCAAAATCCCGGATTGGATCTCGGGGGTCACCTGAGAAAATCACGACTCGTCATATTCGCGATCGCTCGTTTCCTTGTGTCGATGCGTCCGAGAAAACTCGCGTTTTGTACGTGCATGTAGAGAAACGCACGGTCGGATTACAAAGCCGTGCCAAAACGCAAGCAGGTACGTTTATTTAATGATCACATGCGATTTTAACGCGTCGTTTTGTTGCTCTGGACGCGAAACTAGTGAGGTTTTCTCCGTTTTAAATCGGCTGCTTTATTAGTACGTGCGATTGCAACATCGCAAGCGTGCATCGATGCAACCGCACGCCATATGCAATGTATAATGCAATATATAATGCAATATATAATGCAATATATAATGCAATGCATACCAAAACATACGCCGTTTCAAACGCATGCACAGCCCGTAACCCATTTGCTCACGACTTCGGTTTGTCGACGGCGAAACGCGCGTCGCGTCGTTATAACGCGCTCCACTCCGCGTCTTATTCGCCGCAGCGGCGAACGCGTCCGCCGTCCGAGCGTTTGAAAGACGAGGCGAAGAAAAACAAACCGCGAAGCCTTTAGCATCGAGCATTAAAACCGATACGCCCCAAACGTCGAAGAAACCCATTTGGCGGCTCAACAGGTCGACGATCCCGGGGCGGGAGGGAGCAGCGTACGCAACAGCGGCGAACCAATGCGACGCGCCGCGACGACGGCAACACCTTCCGCCTTCCTCCACCGCGGTCTCCATTTTAAGTCCTCGCCCAGCCTGCGCCTCACGTGTCCCGGACTGTGTTTCTCACATGACCCGTGTGTTTGTCCCCGTGATCAGCGCTTCCATCTCCCGAATATTGCGACTTTAAACCCGCTCGCCTTCATGGATATGCTCGAACGGAGCCTGGACGCGTCGACGAGGTGAGAGCGCGTCCTTTACGCGCGGTCACGTCCACAGGCCCCGGTCAACCATTTTCTTTTCTGATCGGTTAACGACGGTGCTCGTTTAACTTTATTTTCGTCGCACTCCCGTTAAGTTTCGCGCATGCAGATCGCGACGCGATCGGAGGCGGACCGCCGCGGTTTAGACGCGGACGGGCGGCGCGTTTATATCGGCAGCAGCGCGATGGCTACTTTGGTGATTTTTAACCTAAAATTGGTTATTGTGCATCGAGCCGGTACACGAGTGCGTTTTGGAGCAAATGGTTCATGCTTTAGTGTTTTTGGGGGGTTTAAGAGGTTTTTTGATCGGCTGTTTTAAGAGACGTTATTGCGTTTAATGGTCCCGTCGAGCTCTTTAATGCATCGTTCAACCTGCAACGGTCCGGTCGGGTTTATCTGCGTTAAAAAGCGGGTGTTTCTGCAGTCTCTATTGTTGATGTTTTTGTTGCATAAATTGCACGATTTGTTGTCGTGTTGGTTTATTTTATGCACTTTATGACTGATGTGAATGATGTTGTGTTTTTGTTTGGCGGGAGGGGGCGGGGCGTTCACACTTCACGGAGCAGAAATGTTTTTGTCTCCGTTCAGAAAGTTATTCATCACTATTGTTTTTCCCATTATTTTCCCAATCTTGTTGGCCCTTTTCCTTGGCAAGCGTTTGCACTGTAGCCAGAAAACGCTTTCTGTTGAAGATCAGTGATGGTTTCACATGATGACCTGAAATCTTCTCTTTGCAGCCACGAGAAACAGGAAACTGAGGAGGTTGTTCAGCTACAAGAAGGTATTATATATTAAATTAAGTACAATTATATATATGTGTGTGTGTGTGTATATATACATATATATATACATACATATATATATATATATATATATATATACATACATATATATATATATACATACATACATATATATATACATACATACATATATATATATATACATACATACATACATACATACATACATACATATATACATACATACATACATATATATATACATACATACATATATATATATATATATATACATATATATATATACACATACATAGGCGTTTAGGCATTCTTAAGGCATTTTGTATATATGTGTGTGTGTGTATATTTAAAAAAATATGTATGTATATATAATGTATGTATATATAATGTATGTATATATAATGTATGTATATATAATGTATGTATATATAATGTATGTATATATAATGTTTAAAAGAGAAAGGGTTTCTTAAGGCATTTCTTCTGCTTTTCTCAACAGAGGGGGTGGGGGCCGAGGAGCAGGCCGCCGTTACCATAGCGAGCGTCCAGCAGGCAGCAGCGTTTGCGGATCACAACGTTCAGTATCAGTTCCGCACAGAGAACAGCGGCGGGCAGGTCGGTGTGAACTTTGACCTTTCTTCCTAGCGGCGCTGTCCGGGGTTCGAACTGGGGTGACTCTGTCATAAAACATGGCCCTGAACCCCTTTAAAGGCTCCCGCCAGAATGGCTGTCAAGGTTTTATAACCCAGCAGCGCTTTGAAGCTCTGTTACACCTGTAAGGCAAAGTTTGGGAAACGTAAAGGGATGGGTCACCCAAAAATGACAATTCTTTCCTCATTTACTTCCTCATTTACTCCATGTCATTCCAAACCTGTGTGACTTTCTCGCTTCAGACGAACACAAAAGAAGATGACGAAGTACGTTGATAACCAAACAGACATTTCTCAAAATAGATATTTTGTGATCCCCAGACGAAAGAGCCATATAGGTTTGAAATGACATGATGGTGAGTAAATGATGGAGCAGTTTTCATTGTTGGATGAACCGTCCCTTTAAATCAAAATCATGAGATGTCGGCAAATTAAAAAAGGCTCATTAGATGTATTGCTTAAATACAGTGTGGCAGGATAGTTTACACGCTGTTTAAACTTCACAGTGTCGTTCCTTCTCTGCTCTTGGGTTCTGCAGGTGACGTATCGTGTGGTCCAGGTCACTGAGGACCATCTGGATGCAGCAGGAGACGGAGGGGCTGCAGTCAGCGTCGTCTCCACAGCTGCTTTTGCAGGGGCGCAGCAGGCAGTAGCGCAGGTATTTATGCATGTTAAACAGACATGAAGTAAGCAGACCTCATGGTGGGTCATACTGGGTCTCCTCAGATCTTCTGTATTATTTTGGTTACTGTCCAACAATATACCTGTACATGTGGATGGATGTGTATATGTAAATGTGAAAAATCACCATCTCATTTTTTAACATCTATAGAGTATCTGCAATGTCTTGAACATATTAGAATAATAAAATGTAGGACCCATGTGAATAACAATGTATGAAAATAGTAATAGGGCAGATCTAGATTGCAACAAATAAATGATAAATACAGAAAGTGTAATATGTTGCTCATTTTGTCTGACTGTCTCTGTATTTCTGTGTGTTTTGTTTTTTTAGGCGGTTATCCAGAACCCGTTCAGTAATGGAGGCAGTCCGGCAGGGGAGACGGTGGGTGGAGAAACGCGCTTCGCCTACTTCCCAGCAGCGACTGTCAGTGATGGTACAGCTACAGCTGTGTCGGTGCAGGCCACGTCTGATCCGACGCTCACACAGGCTGGAGGTCAGTTTTCAAACATGCCAGAGTCCAAAGCAACATGTCGTATTAGCTCTTAGTTAATGTTGCCTCTAGTACAACCTCAAAGAGAAATCCTCCTCCTTTCTGTTGTAATTACCCTGTTTCTTGCACAGTTGGTTAAATGTTAATCTGCTTATTTTTTAATCGGTATTAAAATTGTTTCAAAATCTTTTCAAAAAGGTACATGTTCCTTCATAATGTTCCTGTGTCCAAAAAAAGTTAAATATGACTGTAATATATGGTAGAGTACATTTTCTGTGACCAACAGTATTAGAATAGAATAGAATAGAATAGAAAATATAATTGCCAAGTATGTTTACACACACAAGGAATTTTTCTTGGTGAGAGGAGCTTCCAGTGTGGAATTAAAATAAGGAAAACGGTTATATAACAGAGTAAAGTGTAGCAATAGAGGTAGTTTTGTGAATGTACAGAAAGGTTATTGCACAGTTATGTTATTTACAATATTATTTACAGGTGTACAGATTATGATTTATCTGTTATGTAGATTATGTACAGATTACAGTTTTAGAATAGTCCTGCGCTATTAGATGTTATATTAATATTTAACGTGTATGAGTAAACTTACTTTGTTTCGCTCTCTGTAGGTCAGTTTTACGTGATGATGAGTCCACCAGATGTTTTACAGACTGGCACACCACGGACGATCGCTCCTCGCACACACACTTACTCCACGTAAGTACTGATCACAGGTCACTCTTTGAAACTGCTGTTATGTACATAGTTTGAAGGCCCCTTTGCAGTTTGCAGAAGCTGAACACTTGAGCTTGTAAATTTGTTTTAGAAGGGAAATGGTGGGTACCATGACTATTTATGTATCACAGAAAATAATCAGCTTTCTGTTGTGTCGTCCCTGTTGCACAGAGAAACAAACAGTGTCTTAAAGACGCATACTTTCACCACAGTTGCCCTTTTATGAATTTGTTGAAGGATAGGAGTATGTTTTGGGGTACGGGGTGTCTGTGCTCTGCTGCTAAAACTACAATTCTGTGGGAAACGTGCAATATGGAAGTGTAAATGAAACCTTAATGAACTCATGAAAACAGTTCAAGTTGAGTGTCATGCTATTAAATTTAAATATGAATGTCACATGAATTGAATTCAGATTATATGTCCCAATCAAATTGAATGCTTTAAAGGGATAGTTCACCAAAAATAAAAGTGTTTCCATTTACTCACTCTCATGTCATTCCAAACCTATATGACCTTTCTCTTCTGTGGAACACAAAAGCAGATATTTAGAGAAATATCTGAGTGGTTTTGTGTCCATACAGTGGAAGTTAATGGGTGCCACTGATGTTTGGTTACCAAAATACTTCAAAATATCTTCTTTTCTGTTCCTCAGACGCAAAAAAGTCAAACAGGTTTGGAATGACATGAGGGTGAGTAAATGATGGAAGATTTTCATTTTTGGGTGAACTGTCACTTTAATTTGAACACAAAGTCAGAAAAACAACCAAATTTGTCCCACTTGCCTGCCATCCCCAGAGACCTCGGCGAACGTGAGACTCTTCAACACAGCAGATCAGACTGGTGAGGAAGACCTTTTCATAACCCCTCCCTCACTGACCCCCCAGATGCCAGTCTGTCCTCTTCCTTCAGCTACCATTAACTGCCCATTAATCACTAGTGTTGTTCTGTTTGATTTCCTTCTTGTTACAAAAACGCTGATATGTGATGTCTTTCAAAAATATATGTGAGGCAAATAAAGGGTTAACAACCTTAGAAATGTTAAACAATTGTGCAAATCATTTTAATTTAAGCAAATTATGATGGAAAATGTCAGATTTGTGCTTAAAGGCAAGACTGCTGTGATATTAGTTAAACTGGAGTAATGTTTGGTTTTGGTGATCTGGAGGGTATCAGGGGTGTTAATTCAAGCAGATTGATTAGGTGTTTTATATAGTGTAAAAGTGCATGTTGGTTTCTCTTTATTTACACAGGAAGATGGATGGGCCCCGGGCCCCTCGTGATGAGAGGAGGAGAGCACAGCATAATGAAGGTGAACTAATGCATTACTAATGCACTGAGGCTCAGTGAATCTGTTTGGGTTCTGTACCTTTAAGACCTCTAAAAAATTGCAGACTGGTTCAGTTGCCTTGGTAACTAGTCTCTACAAACACCAGTGTTGTTATAATTATCTATGCAGGGTGTGCAGTTTAATGTCACTTATTGATATGATTTATTGTATTTAGTATATTTATAATGTGCACCTGTAGGTCATGCACAATACAAACAGGGCCTTATGTTAAACTGTTGATTTCAGGTTTACTAATTCAGACTATTGTCGCTTGTATCCAAAGCGACTTACAGTACATTCAAGTTAAACATTTGTTAGTACGTTGTGTTCCCCTGGGAATCAAACCCACAACCTTTGCGTTGCTAACGCAATGCTCTACCAACTGAGCTATAGGAATACACTACACATTTTGTATTATACACAGTTACACATTTTGTTTTTAATTTGTAGCCAATTGAGCTACAGGAACAAAAATGTAATGTTAAAAATCTTTTGTATGTGTTTCTGCAGTGGAAAGAAGAAGAAGAGACAAAATCAACAACTGGATCGTCACACTATCTAAAATTATCCCCGACTGCAATATGGATAATACCAAGACAGGAGCGGTACGGAATGTGCAGGAAAACTGAAAACATTTCCTCTAGGAATTACTGATGTGTGTGTGTATTTATCTGCTTGTTTTAAATGAATTCTTTGTTTTCCTTTCTAGAGTAAAGGAGGGATTCTGTCTAAAGCTTGTGACTACATTAGAGAACTCCGACAGACTAACCAGAGGCTACAGGAGAGCTATAAAGAGGTGGAGAGAATACAGGTGGACAATGAGCTGTTAAGACAACAGGTAAGTCTGACAACAAGTACCAAGGCTAATTATTATTAAGTTAACTCGGCATGATTTGATGATGTTTCAAAGAGCATTTCAAGGTAAACACGGAAAGTGACCTTTTCTACAAAGACATTTGTGGTCAATGTCACAAAATTGCTTTAGTTAGCGACAGAAAAAAAGCAAAATTGTTTCTTTAAGAATCGTTTATTTTTAGTGCGATTTTTGACGTTCGCAACATGTTGTGTGTTCTTAATGATGCCAAACATTTTTATTGAATTAGTAAAGTTATAGAGATTATAGAGAATTGTTTTTTTGTAGTATTTGTGTAATATTTATGCATATTACTATGAGAGAAAAACAGTTGGTAAAGAAGCTAGTCTGATGTAATACAACAGTATATTTATGTAATGTAATATGTGTCATGCTGCAGATTGACGACCTAAAAAACGACAACGTACTGCTCAGAGCTCAACTACAACAGCACGGCCTGGAAATCAGTGAAACTACATCACAGTGACAAAAAACATGTTCAGCAGTGAAACAGACTCAAAGTGGATTCACAACCCTAAACGACTCACTCACTCATCACAGACTTCAGACATTCGGCCATGCAGGAGGAGATGAATGCGCATGTCACACAGATTCTATGACAAAAGACTCTGACCGTAGTGAAATTGTATCTGCTGTAAAAGCACACTTGTTATTTTTACCTTCTCTCTTGCGGGAACTCCACAACCCGGACTCACTCGGTATGGAATTACCTGCTTCCAGAAGTATCGGGCTTTCCACAAATCTTTGACATGTTTTGAATATTGGAGTTGTGAAGCAATTATAAGCCCCCTCATGCCTAATGCTCATATTTTTTGTTTTGTTTGAAACGCCTTCGTGACAGAGGGTATTCTTTGAAGGGTTTGTTGGTATTGTATTTATTGGCTTGCAAAAGAAATAACACAGCAGGTATACAAATAACACATTTGGTGTAAAACCTGGTCGTCATGCAGTCTAAAATGACCAGGGTTTCTGTTTTTCTGTTCTGCAGTCTTTCCCTGTATCAGACTTGCAATCCATTTACAATGATCAGATGAATCAGACTTTACGTCAATATTTAATTGCTTTTCAGTGTGAGTTTGCCTAGACTGTAAATGAAAGTACATACAGAATGTTTTCATTTAAAATAGAGATGAATAGGATGGTATGACAGCTAAACTGCGCATGTGCATCGTTGGCTAGGTTTCAAATGTTTTCAGATTTAATGCACTGTGATTTAGTGAAGGCAGAAAGAATAGCTCAGGTTTTGAGATGCAGGAGGCCCCGTCCCCCCAACCTTGTGACCCTGCACTTTTTGCTCTATTGGCTTCATATACTAGATTCTAAACGTACAGTGTGTATATCATGTACTCCAACCAGTTGTTCTTAAGTCAGTGGATTAACTCTACATGCAAACAAATGTACTTTAACCCGATTCCCAATTTAGTAAAAACCCTGTTTGAAAAATTAAATGGAAGATGCACCATACAAATGGCTGGAATTGCTACTGCTGGTAGTGTTTTGGTTCAGTTTGTTGAAGCTTATCTTTCATCTTATTTTTCCTTTTTTCTTTTACGTTGAAACTGTCCTCATTTCCAATCAGTCATCAGCAATGTTTTGAAATAAACGATAAAATTGAAGAGCTATTAAGAAGGACGAAAATGGTAAGTATAAATGTGGGTTATTTGATGCCATGCTTAAGTTAGACAAATCTGCAACAAAAGTTAACAGCTGTACTTTAATGTTAATTGTAGTCCTGACTGGTTTACCTCTTTATGGTTTGAAAGGCCTGTGATATTCCCTTCACGGGTAGATCGAGGCTTGATACAGGGCTTAAATGACGTCATGTAAAGATACTTTTGACTGTTTACTCGCACCCAAACCTTTCTCTCGCATTCTCATTGGTTTTTTTTGTCCATTTGATTCCATCTTATAACATGTAAAACAGGAAGAGTTTAACTTAAAACTTTCTGTGCTCAAAACGAACCACGTGAAGCCTGTGAATCATAAATGCACGTATATCGTGCAGCAATACAGAGAGTAAACAGACATCTGATGGCTCAGACCTCGTCTTCTCTTTCTCACAGTTTTAATGCAGCATTTGAATGACTGTTGATGTGTAGAGTGAAGAAGCATGTAGTCTAATGCACTGGTGCTGTGTAATTCAGGAAGAGGGAATAGAATTGAGTGGGTAATTCTATAGAATCTGGTTATTCCATTCAGAAACTCTCTGCATGGCATTCGTACCACTGGGTTGAATCTATAAGCTATACGATACATTTGCTTTGTTAATACTTACTGACTGTTGATGTTAATGTATGTACTTATAAACAAGACAAAAACAATATGGAGTTACAAAATGTAGTTTTTTTTCTTTGAAAGAAAACGTTCAGAAATAAAAAAATTAACTTATGAAGTTAAACATTTTCTGAACAGCCATGCCATGGCTTAACATCCACACAAAACGAGTTTATTTATAATTGTTATTGGCAATTCTCACTTTCTGTCAGTAGGAGGGCCGGTGTGGATAGTCTGGAGATAGATGAGCAGGTGCTCAACATCACATGAATGTTGAGTTTAGGTCTGTACAGCATGTTTGACTGGTTCACTAGACAACACAGAGATTCATAATGAAGTCTACAGGGCAAAACACAGACTCCTCTGTGCTGAGCCTATGCAATTCCTAATTAGCCCTGTGTTGGGTGGTTGACTGCACTGTAAAAAAGCCTTTGCTGCCTTAAATTAATAAAGCCATTTTCATTTTTTATAAATTACAGCAACTCAACACCAGTCGAGATTAAAATGCTAAGTTACAATTGATTAAATCGATTAAACGTAAAAATGAAAGGCAACACAGTATTTTTTAAAGTGTAGAGCAGACTGGAATAAGAAAGGAGAGTTATTTTTCGGAATATTCTGATATTTCTGAAATATTGACCTCAACAAAGTTGTTATTCAGCTTAAAATGAGAGAGGGTTTATATGACTTCATAGTTCAATTAGGTAATCAGTATCATATTTAAAAAAGAATCTATTAATAGGCCTAATCTTGATCTATATTTGATAAAATGATACATATTGATGAACTTTATATTACACTTTAATAAACTTTACCTTGGCATGACAGATTGTCCTTACACTCCGAGATTTGAATCAAGGAGAGTATTGAATAGTTTACATGTTATCTACGTTACATCATCTATTATCAATAAGTCTATTGTAAATGTTCTTTAGCATTTGTTTTGTAAATCAGCTGGTGGAGACAATTCTTTAAGTTTGGTTTCATTTCACGAGAAAGACAACCGTGAGATGAACAGGTAGGTTGTACAAAAATTCTGGCTTAATTATTTGGATTTAAAACAACAAATTTTTGTTGAGAGTTTGTGTTTTGGGAACTGTTGTGAAATAGAATATAAACAGGCATTAAATGTTGAAACTAAATCTGTTTCGTGGACGTTCTGTCTTTTTCAAAAGTCACTGTCTTTCTGCCTGTATGTTTTATTACTATTGTCTAATATTATTAATATAGTATTATGACTAATGAATTTATATTAATATATTTAATTATACATACAACATATTGTATTTTGTGTAGATGTAAATGTTCGTCGTAGTTGGATGCGTGAGGACATGTTATTCAGAAAAAATTGATATTTTAGCTCTATTTAGACTTTTTATAATGTTTTGTTGTTAAGTTTGTTAATGTTTTGTTTTTAAGGGAATATGTTCAAACTGAATATGTTACCAGTTTGTATGTTAATTAACTGGAGCATATGTGTTCTTTAGTGGCACAATATTTAACAAAAAAGAAGAAATGAAAAATACTTTTTTTGATAAAAATGAATTGACAAAAGGTTCTGCCAGACATAAAATAATGTATGTACGGATGTAAATCAATGTTGATGGTAATGATATAAATGGTGATTACGATGACAAACTATAAACTGTTTGTAACATTTGTAATTGTAGATGTTTTTTTACAGATATAATAAAAAAAATGTTCAAGCCCTAAGAATATGGTAAGCCTATTGTTCTAAAGTATGCAATTTATTCCAATAATTGCAAAAATGTTTTTTGATTATGCATTCAGTTTGTTTTTGCTCCTCCTGTTGGGTGTGGCTTCTTTATTATTGACTCTTTGACAGAATCCTTGGCAGGAAACTTTGAGAGGCAGGAAGAGGCGAAATAAATTGAAAAGCGAGGCATATAGGAAATCAGCCTCAGCAATCGGGTATATCATAAAAAAGTTAACAGCTGTACTTTAATGTTAATTGTAGTCCTGACTGGTTTACCTCTTTATGGTTTGAAAGGCCTGTGATATTCCCTTCACGGGTAGATCGAGGCTTGATACAGGGCTTAAATGACGTCATGTAAAGATACTTTTGACTGTTTACTCACACCCAAACCTTTCTCTCGCATTCTCATTGGTCTCTTGTCCATTTGATTCCATCTTATAACATGTAAAACAGGAAGAGTTTAACTTAAAACTTTCTGTGCTCAAAACGAACCACGTGAAGCCTGTGAATCATAAATGCACGTATATCGTGCAGCAATACAGAGAGTAAACAGACATCTGATGGCTCAGACCTCGTCTTCTCTTTCTCACAGTTTTAATGCAGCATTTGAATGACTGTTGATGTGTAGAGTGAAGAAGCGTGTAGTCTAATGCACTGGTGCTGTGTAATTCAGGAAGAGGGAATAGAATTGAGTGGGTAATTCTATAGAATCTGGTTATTCCATTCAGAAACTCTCTGCATGGCATTCGTACCACTGGGTTGAATCTATAAGCTATACGATACATTTGCTTTGTTAATACTTACTGACTGTTGATGTTAATGTATGTACTTATAAACAAGACAAAAACAATATGGAGTTACAAAATGTAGTTTTTTTTCTTTGAAAGAAAACGTTCAGAAATAAAAAAATTAACTTATGAAGTTAAACATTTTCTGAACAGCCATGCCATGGCTTAACATCCACACAAAACGAGTTTATTTATAATTGTTATTGGCAATTCTCACTTTCTGTCAGTAGGAGGGCTGGTGTGGATAGTCTGGAGATAGATGAGCAGATGCTCAACATCACATGAATGTTGAGTTTAGGTCTGTACAGCATGTTTGACTGGTTCACTAGACAACACAGAGATTCATAATGAAGTCTACAGGGCAAAACACAGACTCTTCTAAGTTAAAATTGATCAATCAAATTTACAAATGTAAGGCAACAGGTTTTTTTTAAGTGTGGAGCAGATTGGAATAAGGAAGGCAAGGGATGTTCTGGGGAGTTTTCTGATTTTGGGAAAGGATGAGTGGAAATTTAAGAACCGGTTTAGAGACTGTAATATGCAATTTTGTTTAATGTTTTGCAAACTGCAAATGTGTAAGTTAATCAGTTATTACTTATTAGATCTTTGTTTTTTTTAAGGCTTTATTAACTTTCAACCTGCGACAATTACATTATAAAATACAATCAAAGTGAAAATTTATGCAAACCTGAAATATTAATATTATTTCTTATTAAAAAGAAGAGCACTTACAGGATATTAATATCAAACCATTGGTCGCTCAACACTAGTTCGATAACAAAGAAAGCCCAGCAGTGCCTGTACTTTCTGAGAAGACTGAGGAAAGCACATCTCCCACCCCCCATCCTCAACACATTCTACAAAGGGATTATCGAGAGCATCCTGTGCAGCTGCATCACTGCCTGGTTTGGGAATTGCACCGCCTCGGACCGCAAGACCCTCCAGCGAATAGTGTGAACAGCTGAGAAGATCATTGGGGTCTCTCTTCCCTCCATCACAGGCATCTACACCTCACACTGCATGCGCAATGCCACCAGCATTGTGGATGACCATACACACACAACTGTTTATCCTCCACACTGAATTTTTTGCACGTTAAATACTTTTTGCTGCTGTTAAATACTTTTGGCTGCTAAATACTTACACTGCACACAGTCATTGTTTACACTTAGGTTAATACTTATATCTTTATTTCACCAGGATCACTCTGGAACAGAACTGTGTTGCTGTCGGTGCTGCACTGGGACATACCATGTCCATTGTCTTGTGCTGTCTGCACTTTATGTATAAATTATGTAGCCTTGTAGTTCTGTGTTGTTCTGTTTGTGTAGCATCTAGTTCCTGGAGAAACATTGTTTCATTTCACTATGTACTTGTATATGGTTGAAATGACGATAAACTCCACTTGAAACTTGATTGTGATTTTTTCTCATTTATGTTCAAAGAAAAACATACTCCAGTTCTTAATCCTATAGAGTAAATAAGACTGCAGCATACAGAGATCTTCCTAATTTCACTTCTTTAACAAGTAATAAAGGTAATATATATGGCTTTCAATACATATTTGTCCTATTTTAAATGGAATTGTGGACCAATTATTTGAGTTTGATATTTCTGAAATATTGACCTCAACAAAGTTGTCATTCAGCCTAAAATGACAGGGGGTTTATATGACTTCATAATTCAATTAGGTAATCAGTATCATATTTAAAAAAGAATCAATTAATAGCCCTAATCTTGATCTATATTTGATAAAATGATACATATTGATGAACTTTATATTAAACTTTAATAAACTTTACCTTGGCATGACAGATTGTCCTTACACTCCGAGATTTGAGACAAGGAGAGTATTGAATAGTTTACATGTTATCTACGTTACATCATCTATTATCTACAATCTCAACTGGAGATGTTCTTTAGCATTTGTTTTGTAAATCAGCTGGTGGAGACGATTCTTTAAGTTTAGTTTCATTTCACGAGAAAGACGACCGTGAGATGAACAGGTAGGTTGTACAAAAATTCTGGCTTACTTATTTGGATTTAAAACAACACATTTTTGTTGAGAGTTTGTGTTATGGGAACCGTTGTGAAATAGAATATAAACAGGCATTAAATGTTGAAACTAAATCTGTTTCGTGGACGTTCTGTCTTTTTCAAAAGTCACTGTCTTTCTGCCTGTATGTTTTATTACTATTGTCTAATATTATTAATATAGTATTATGACTAATGAATTTATATTAATATATTTAATTATACATACAACATATTGTATTTTGTGTAGCTGTAAATGTTCGTCATATGTTCGTTATTCAGAAAAAATAGATATTTTAGCTGTATTTCATTTTCTATAATGTTTTGTTGTAAAAATATGGTTGTAAAGGTCTTCTGATTAGGGTCCCCTTTGGTGAAGTTTCTTAAGTTTTAGGGAATATGTTCAAATTGTCTTTACCATTTATTATGTTAATTAAGTAGAGCATATGTGTTCTTTATTGGCACAATATTTAGCAAAAAAGAAGAAATGAAAAATACTTTTTTATGGATATAATCACTGTTGATGGTAATGATGTAAATGGTGATTACGATGACAAACTATAAACTGTTTGTAACATTTGTAATTGTAGATGTTTTCTTCACAGACACAATAAAAATCAATCTTCACACGCTTTGCATGCTGAGAAAATGGTCTGTTATTCTAAAGTATGCAAGTTATTCCAGTAATTGCAAAAATGTTTTTTGATTATGCATTCAGTTTGTTTTTGCTCCTCCTGTTGGGTGTGGCTTCTTTATTATTGACTCTTTGACAGAATCCTTGGCAGGAAACTTTGAGAGGCAGGAAGAGGGGAGATGAAGAGAAGAGTAAGGCGTACAGGGCATCAGCGTCAACAATCAGGGGTATACCATAAAACATGCATGCATACTCCTGTGGTTCATATCATCTTTCATGAACAGCTAATACAAGTGCTAATACAAGTTCAATTCAAAACTTTACAAAGCATCTACATACAAAGAAACATTTAGCATTATCAAAATGATTACATCATCAGAACCACAGCTGAAAAATCTTCGGCCAAATAAAGGTACCTGAAGATGACTTTTGCTTTGGAATTGTACATTTTAAACATTACCTTCACAATCTCTCCCTAACATAATGAAATGTTCTTGTAAGCATTGTGTAGTGAAGAAAATGTCTCAGCATTCCTGCAGATGCTGCAGATGACGACAACTGTTATCACTTGGATTCAACATTCCTGAGGACAACATTTCTCAGAACTTCAAAATGAAAAGAACAACGAAACAAATAAGAAATAACTTTCCTTTTAAAAAATAAATATTAATATTCCCTTTCATATGTATAAGCGATATAAGATATATATATATATATATATATATAGATGTTGGTCATGTTACCTGAATACTTTAATTAGATTTTAAAATATCCAGTAAAACATCAAAGCATATTAATACAATTGCATGTATGCTTGCTAAATAAACATGTCTATATCATGAATAATGTCATTTTCGTGTTAAACAGATGGCATGATGACTGTGCTCTCTGGTAAAGAGCAAAAAGGAGAAACAACTAAATTACTCTCAAAGTGAGTTCTTCACCTCCCAAAGTTTGTAACAAAACAACAAACAAACAAACAAACATTTCTTTTGTTTTAATCAGAGGATACTGTGAAAAGAGGCCATCGCTTAATGGACTGCCAGGTGAACAAACATTTTTAGAGGGAAATGCCAACAAACGACCAAGACCAAGGTAAATTATTAAAATTCATTCAATGAATGTCTATAATTGTCTATAAATTATCTTATTTAAGAATAAGCTGACAAATAATTACATGAATATAATCCGTAATAGACAGGCAGTGACTATTTTTTTTTTACTTGAACCAAGACTCTATTTGAAGCTAGTTCCTAACTCAAACTTTTGCAATATTTTAGTGACTACAATCCAGTGCAAAACTCTGCTGTAAGTTACATATTCTGTCATACCTCATTAATTCAACCTGCTCATAAACTGCATCTATTTATTCCTCTTATTTGTTTTCTGTCATTTAATGTCACCCATGCTGCAAAATCAATCTATTTGTCATTTGTCTATAATTAAATAATTTCAGTTGTAAGACCTTTCATTTCAATGCAAAGTTTTCTTCAAACAAACTATGACAAATGAATAAACTCATCTGGATGTTGCTACAGTTTATAATCATTTAATATATAATAGAATTAACTACTAAAATGATCATGAACTGAACTAAAATTGTTTATGGCTGCGTTCAGAGCAGATAAAAGCACATTTCCGAGAAACATGTTACACAGTTCTGTCAACGGTCAACAAATTCGCATATATTTTCATATAAATGTTTCTAGTTTGTGCGTACACAGATTAAAATGTTTTGTCTGCTTATTTTTTATTTTCTGTTTGCAGTCTAATCCGGAGGTGAAGCTGCAGCTACTAATACTAATATTCATTCCAAAGTTCATGACTGGATTTTTTAAAGATGTTAAAACAACTGACAGACAAGAGGATCAAAACTTCCTCCCAATGATTGACCAACCATTTGCTGTGACTACTTCATGGAAGGGATGTGCAGTACAACAAATCACAGATATTGTAGGAGAAAGTAAAATCTGCTTTCACAACACAGAGAGTGCACCAATTGTCATCACTAATTTTAACCACTATGGCAAAATAATTTCTGCTCTTATTGATTTGTGGTATTCCAAAAAAATGCAAGATATATTTTTTAAGGTTGGTAAATTTGTAGTACTGTTACATGCAAATGATCTGTACTGTCATCCAGTCATAGATGATGAGAAAGGGAAAAACTTTACTCAGAAAAAGTTATCATATGCAACGCTTAAAATATCAGACAGTTTTAGAAAACAATTTTCAGAAACAGTCTGGAATTATATTGTGGGAAACAAAGACAAAGTTTCATCTCCTGTAGAGACCCATCAGGATGCCGTGGTAGTGTGTGCTGTTTTATTCTCAGAGGTTATTAGGAATCCCAATATGTTTTTTCATAATATTCTGATGATCCATTACTTTAAAACATGGAATGACTTTTATGATAATCATCCAATGATAAGAGGGGGAACATGGAAATGTCAGGGAGGAAGGAATATATCTCAAAAAGAAAATTTCCAACTGGAGCGGGATGTCCCAGAGAAAGTGAAAATCAAAGAACACAAAAGCCTTTTATTATGTGTTACAAAAATGATGGGAGATGTGAGAAAGGGATGTACACCTTTCCAACTTATGGAAAAATACACCTAAACACACAAATATAGCTGTTGTGGATTTCTTTGGGATGAGATTTAGGGGTACGGGAGCTGAACACGCATCAACCCCTGAATTTTCACCTGAAGAAAGACACTCAGTTGTGTTTGTGTAATTCATTTGTTTATTTAATAAAATTTTATCAAATGTATTGGCTTCATTGTGTTTCTTTATTAATTGTTACTTACTTTCCATATAATCAGTGTAATGAATTATCAAATGACTTCTACATATAAAACATTGTGTAACTAAAAGAACATACAAAGTTTGTACTGGCTAAATACACTGAGCCTAAGGGTAAATTCTGAACCTCTCTACACAATCAAATCATGTTACATGTATTTTATCATACATTTTAACTTCATTCTTTACCATAGAAATGTTCCCTCATTTGAAGGCTGCTTTGAATACAGGCACCTGATAAATTCATGAATATAAATGTAGGTAAATATAGGATATATAATTAAGTCGAAGTTTATAAGTCATTTTGCTATAAAGCGTTTGTTAAAGTTTAATGTGCGCCACTTCGCAGAATGTGTACTTTGGGTAGATAAGATGTAATACATTATAAACTTTACAGTGTCAACAAAGCATGTTTTTTGGAATTATCATCCACTACATAAATATAGTAATTCATATAATTATAATTTTCCTTCATATTTTATTTTACTAATTCTAAAAGATCATTGATAGACTTTCAGCACTGAAATTCACTTTCTCACAACTGGAATTTATTTTACTTCTCAGAACATCTCACAAAACATGCATGACAATTACATTTTCATTACTTACAGTGAAATTTTTTACTGAAAAATACAATGTGAGATTTAGTGACAATGCTCATCTCAGGTCAATAGGTGGATTTGTGTCTCTGTAGGCCTCAGTCCTGGAGGAACCCAGCAGGGCGCAGCACTGAACCTTTTTGCATCTTACAATGTGCATTTTGTCCCGTAGGCCATTAACACATGCTCTTATGGCACTTCGGACCGCAGCCGAAGAAAAGTAAAAGATGATGGGGTCCAAACACGCATTTAGGGTACTGGAAATTAAAGCGAAATTACGCCACCCCTCACTATTACCATGAATGAAACCGACCACGTGTGAGACATTATAGGGGCTGTAACTGAGGGTGAAAACCAGCAGCGTCCCAACGGCAAGTCCAATGGCCCGGAGTCTACGCCGCCGTCCGAGGTGAGGCAGACTGGACAGAATCCGAATAAAGTTTATATAACAGAAGCAGCAGATGAGGAGGGGTATGCAGAAGAGCATGAGGAAAAGCTCCAGACGGACAGGAAGCAGAATTTTCAGCTGCTCTGTGGTGAAGTTATCGTAGCACATTATTGCTGCAGTGTTGGAGCTGATGACATCACTCGACTCTATGTTTGGCACAATGTACACAATGCTGAGGTTAAGAGAGCCCAGCAGCCAGAGGAAACAGCTCGCAATCGCTGCGTTACGTGGCCGACGACCCAGCGCGTATCTTATTGGAAATGCCACACCCAGGTAACGCTCTATGCTAATCGCTGTTAGAAACAACGTACTGGTGTAGATGGTGGAGAAGAATAAGAAGCTAATAATGGGGCACATGTAATACGGCAGACTCCAGTTCATGTCGTCAATAGCTTCCTTCATCTTGAAGGGCAGGACCGTGAGGAAGATGAGGTCCGATATGGTAAGGTTGAGCAGGAGAATGTCGATCGGGGTGGGCTTGCGCTGAACCTTTCGACTGAAGGTGAAAAATGCCAGGATGTTGGCGGGAAGGCCGATCAGGAAGGTGAGAATGTAGAAGGACAAAAGAAGCTGGCAGTCAAAACTGGCCATTAGTCTGGACCTCACAGAGAGTCAGAGGTGGTGGAAACGCTATCGAGAACAGAAACAGCAGAAGTCAGCAGGAGTGGGTAGAGGTATGATGTAGAGAAGAAAAACCAGGTTTAACAAATCCAAAGTGTCGACTTATCCAGTGTCCCAGCTAACAATTTCAGGTTGTTAACGTTACCATTAAGTTACAAAACCATTAAAAACATAATTTTCAATGTTATCAAAACGTCCACAAATACAAATTGTTTGTTTATAAGAACGTTATTCAAACATTTTTTTAAACCGGACACTTTTTAAAACGTTTCACTACTAGCTTAAAAAAAACATTAAAAATGATATATAACTTTATAAAAGTTATATAAATTATTAACGTTGCTGCAAGAACATTTGTTGATACTTCTGATAACGTTCTGAGAAAGTTCACTGCTAGCTGGTGTAAAGCAGTTTCAAGACTGTATATGTAATGACATCGAAGACAATATGCCAAAAAAATGCGAACAGGCTCTTTACAATTCACAAGGTAAAATTATATAGGCCTATTAATAAAACAACAATAATAATAATAATATAAAGCAAGAAAACTAACCTTTACGATAAAGGACAATTAAGATCCAGAGCATCTTGTGATTTATACACAGTATCTGCTGCTTTTCTTCCTCACTGACTCTGAATGCAGCGCTCACACTACGTGATGGGAGAAACGTCTCAAGACAGCGGAAATTGAATCGGGTCTGAATATCATCTACAGCTCTAAAGCTCATCAAACAACGTCTCCAGGCAACCTGAAAACAGCCGGCGGGGGGAGCGCAGGAAGTTGGCTTAACTGTAGCATATGTGCAGGGTCACCCCAAGAACACACTTTTCATATACTGGCAAGATAAGAAGTAATTGTTTGTTTTGTGTGTGTCTGTGTGTGAACAGGGAAATTTCATATTGATGGCACAGGTTACTTCACCCACTTATCACAATTACAATACATTTCTATACCTCTTTAAATATGACAAGTGATATATGGCTTAAAACAGGAGGATAATTAACTGGGCAAAAGGTGAATTGTAAGCTGCGACTGGCATACTGTAAGTCTCGTTGTATTTTCAAATGTTTTTGCATGATTAAAAATGTTTCTTTCATGTTTTAATGGAATACCACATACATTTCTGCACATACATCATATTTTAGGATGACTAGTATTCACCTAACTCATATCCATCTTAATAACTGAAATATTTTGGGCTGTGAAGTAATACAACGCACTGATATTTACTTATTTAATTTATTATAAAACTGAAAACACACAAGATTCCATTAGCCTGCTGTGCTTCATCTTTACATAACTACATAAGATAGAAATATTTAACATAAAAACAAGCAGGTTTTGTGCCTTGAAAGGTACAGAGAGTGTAGAGGTTTGTTTAACCAAAAAGCCACACAAAACACAGTATGTTTACATGTTTGTTCTGTGCAATTGAAGACAGCAACAACAACAAACTCGCTTTAAATAATCACAAAACAGGATAAAACCTTTGACACAGACTTTAAATGCCCTTCTCATCTCCCCAGAGATACAGTGAAATATAATAGGATCAAAACATGCATTTAAGGTGGTCACCATTAAAGCTTTCATTCGCCACTTCACATTCTCTTGCTTTATGTAGCCCACGATGTGTGACATGCTGAAGGGTGCAAAACAAATGATGAACACAAGGAGCGTCCCAAGTGCCAGTCCAATAGCCCGGATCCTGCGCCAACGTCTGATAAGAGGAAGTGTAGACAAAATACGGATGACATTAATGTAACAAAAGCAGCAAACGATGAGGGGTGAGATATAAAACAGTACTGCGAGAGTCAGTCGCATCTTAAGCAGATCTTTGAGTTGCTTCTCAGGGAAGTTGCGGTAACACGTTTGGGGTTCTGTCTGGTTAGTGATGTTTTCTGCTCCATTAGAATCCATGTACCCAACCTTGTAAACCAAAGTTAAAATGATTATAACGAGCAACCAGATGGCAGCACATATTAGTATTGTATAAACATTTCTCCTCTGACTTTTATATTTCACAGGAAACGCCACGCACACGTAGCGCTCAGCGCTGATCGCTGCCAAGAACAGACTGCTGGAGTAAATTGGAAGAAAGAACATGAACAGATTGATGTGACACAGGATATAGGGCATCTTCCATAACATGTCATCTGCTGCCTCCTTCATCTTTACAGGTAAGAAGATGAGGAAGAGGAGGTCTGAAACAACGAGGTTCAGCATGAATATGTCAATAGGGAGAGGTTTACTTCGAAGCTTGCGAACGCAACAGCAGAACGCCAGTGATGAGTTTGGGAAGCTGATCAGAAATGTAATGATGTAGATGGAGAGCAACACTCCTGTGGGCGCGTCTTCTGACATTGTGTCCAGCCTGTAATACACACACACGGTTCAGAAGTATTCTCACATTACAAGTATTTTAAATGTAGAATGAAACTACTGAAAACCCAGAAACCAGTACAGTTACAGTTATTAGCAGGTATTGTGTTTTTTTTGTACTCACCAAGATTATTTTTCTGTTATCAGTCCTACAAAATCAATGGGCAGCCTGAATCAACACTTCTGCGACGCATTCAAAAACAATCCAGACAATACAGCTACAGAACAAAAGTTAGATTTGTAAAGGTAACAGCGAACAACAAGTAACATTCAATAGTTATTCAGAAAAGTTCATATTCTAATGTATATATCATTAATAACAGTTACAAGTAATGGTTACATTTATAGTGAAAGTAAAATGTGACATTATAGACTACAAAGCTGTTGTACTGTTATCGTCACCATGAAGTTATCTGTAAAATCTCAGGGTTACAGTACATTAAAACTTTCAAGAAACTCAAATATTAAACATTTTTAACAAGAAAAGCAACAATATTGTCAATTTTTTTAATCTAAACATCTTTCCAAATGCGTGAATAAATGACAGACCTGCTCACTCCAGACTCCAGACTTCCTTCTCACTTTAGACAGTAACGTTTACTGCGCAGCAACATTTGTTTAACATTTGTTTAACATTTGTTTATTATTTCATCAGAAATAATTTTCCTGGGAAGTGTCCGTTTGCAGTCCACATAAACCATTACAGAGGTTTTGAGCCGCTGTTCCTCGAAACTTCATGACACATGCCCATAGTTCTGTATGTTCTGATCTGTTCTGTTGAGGCTTAGTAACCAAAGTGTTTATAATAGTTTATAACAGACATTTTTACAGAAGGGGCGAGAGCTTCTGTCATGAAATCAAAGCACAACTATTTCTACGCACCAATTTTGTTCTGAATAAACTGTTTGTGAACATGTAATTTCTGTAAGAATAATATGACATGTTACAATAAATTACAAAATCACATGGTATTTGAATATATTTAGATATGTGAATATATTTGTGCTTGTGATCTGCATATTCATGTGCATACACACAAAATAAATGAAATGATGCTATGTAGGAAAAACTGAACTGATGGGAACATTTCACACCACAGTACCCATGGTAAACGGATTACACATTAACTAAATTAATTACAACAATAACAATATACTTGTCATCTGTCTACATACTAAACATGTGGCCCAGTAGTGTTACTCAGTACACATGGTCATTTATTTCAGTATTAACCTCCATATAATCCCATCAGTACTGTAGTCTGACATACAGAATATACAGACATTTGAATGAAAGACAAACATATACATGGAATTTCCATTCAGCCCAGTTTATTATACTGTACAGAGTGCTCATGATTGGCTACCGCCATGACAACCTTGGTTTGGGGTGGAGCATCAAAGACACGCCCACAAAACGTAGTAAATCTCTTAAAGATAAACAATGGTGCTGTTTATGTCCAAGAACAGGAGGATAAATAATGGTACAAAGGGTGAATCATAGGTGGGACTGACGTTTATCATCCCAATACAATGTGACAACCTAATAATAATAATATTTTTATTGAATTTATTTTATTTTATTAAATTCATTTAGGAACCTTCAAAACATGCAGTTTCTAAGACGTTGTATTAACATTATTGCTTGGTTGCAAGAACACTATTCAAATATTTTTTAATATATTAATTGTGAAAAAAAATATATATATTTTAATTGTGTGTGTGTGTGTGTGTGTGTGTGTGTGTGTGTGTGTGTGTGTGTGTGTGTGTGTGTGTGTGTGTGTGTGTGTTAAAAGCATTCTACTAATGTTACTGCAAGAATGTTTTTGATAACTTTGAGAGCTTTTAGAAAACATTAGCCAATGTTCAGAGAATGTTTGCTGTTAGCTGGGTTTACATATTGTTTTGTACAATTGAATTTGGACAACAACAAAACATCCCTTTAAATGAATTGATACAGACTTCAAATGCCCTTCTCATCTCCCAAGAGATGCAGTAAAAAATAATAGGATCAAAACATGCATTTAAGGTGGTCACCATTAAAGCTTTCATTCGCCACTTCAGATTCTCTTGTTTTATGTAGCCCACGATGTGTGACGCATTATAGGGTGCAAAACAAATGATGAACACAAGGAGCGTCCCAAGTGCCAGTCCAATAGCCCGGATCCTGCGACAACGTCTGATAAGAGGAAGTTTAGACAAAATATGGATGACCTTAATGTAACAAAAGCAGCAAACGATGAGGGGTGAGATATAAAACAGCACTGCAACAATTAGTCGCATCTTAAGCAGATCTTTGAGTTGCTTCTCAGGGAAGTTGTGGTAACACGTTTGGGGTTCTGTCTGGTTAGTGATGTTTTCTGCTCCATTAGAACCCGTGTACGTCAGAATAACTCTGTAACCAAATACTGAAGTTATTATACAGACAATCCACATGGAAACACATATCAGTATTGTATAAATATTTCTCCTCTGACTTTCATATTTCACAGGAAAAGCCACGCACACGTAGCGCTCAGCGCTGATCGCTGCCAAGAACAGACTGCTGGAGTAAATTGGAAGAAAGAACATGAACAGATTGATGTGACACAGGATATAGGGCATCTTCCATAACATGTCATCTGCTGCCTCCTTCATCTTTACAGGTAAGATGATGAGGAAGATGAGGTCTGAAACAACGAGGTTCAGCATGAATATGTCAATAGGGAGAGGTTTACTTCGAAGCTTGCGAACGCAACAGCAGAACGCCAGTGATGAGTTTGGGAAGCTGATCAGAAATGTAATGATGTAGATGGAGAGCAACACTCCTGTGGGTGCGTCTTCTGACATTGTGTCCAGCCTGTAAAACACACATATGGTTCAAAAGTATTTTATCCATTCGCAAATCTAATATATGTAGATATATCCAATGTCCATATATGCCATATGTGAAACTTACTATATATATATATACATATATACATACATATACACACTAAACACTTGACTGAAATGTCAGATTAAAAATCTTTTAATCTGAAGACATTTGATTAAACGTTAAACATGTAAAAATAAAAATATAATTGTACCAACATATTAATTTCAATGTAATGTTTGTTATTAGAAAACTACAATAAAAAATGTTTTTGAAATACATGATTTGGACCAAATAATGAAGAAAAAAGCAGCCAATAAGAGCACAGGATAGAGGGGAGCTCCTTCAAAACTCTTTAAAAATCTTCTCAGGATGATTCCTCAAGAAACTGGGTGATGGAAAATGTCTAAAAGATTTTTGTAAATTCTAGACCAAGGGTGACTATATTGAATATGCTAGAATATATCCTATTTTACCTTCTTTTTAATTTTCTTTAAGTTACATTTGTGTTATTTCATAGTTTTGATAAGTTTACTATTATTCATAAATTAAACAAAAAATATGAACAAAGAAAAAGTGTTTCCAAACTTTTGACTGGTAGTGTATATATATATATATCATATATTACATTCCCGTATGGGTACTAAAAAATGCCAGTACAGTTACAGTATTAGCAGCTATTGTGGTTTCATTTGGGACTTACCAAGATCAACACTTCTGCGACGCATTCAAAAACAATCCAGACAATATTGCAACAGAACAAAAGTTAGATTTGTAAAGGTAACAGCGAACAACAAGTAACATTCAATAGTTATTCAGAAAAGTTCATATTCTAATGTATATATCATTAATAACAGTTACAAGTAATGGTTACATTTATAGTGAAAGTAAAATGTGACATTATAGACTATACAAAGCTGTTGTACTGTTATCGTCACCAAGACGTTATCTGTAAAATCTCAGGGTTACAGTACATTAAAACTTTCAAGAAACCTAATAATCGAATTAAATACACTTATTAAATAGTTTTAACAAGAAAAGCAACCAAATATTTTCAAATTCTTGAAAACAAATTTTTGAACATAAATGTCTTTCCAAATACATGAATAAATGACAGACCTGCTCACTCCAGACTCCAGACTTCTTTCTGACTTTAGACAGTAACGTTTACTGCACAGCAACATGCAGCATTTGTTTATCATTTGTTTATTTCATCAGAATTAATTTTCCTTAAGGGGCTGTAATTGCAATCCACATAAACCATTACAGAGGTTCTGATCCACTGTTCTTCAAAACTTCATGACACATGCCCATAGTTCTGTATGTTCTGAATAAACTGTTTGTGAACCTGCAGAAGTGAACATGTAATTTCTATAAGATTAATATGACATATTTAGATGACATATTTAGATTATGCTTGGGATCTGCATAGTCATGTGCACACACACAAACATCTGTCTACATACTAAACACGTGACTCATTAGTGTTAATGAGAACACAAATTATTTCAATATTAACCTCCATATAATTCCATCAGTACTGTAGGCTGACATAAGAAAAAACATACATGGAATTTCCATTCAGCCCAATTTATTACATTATTATTATTTATTTATTTATTATATTTATTATTATAATTATTACTTGGCTACCCCAGTAACAACACGGGTTTGGGGCGGGGCATCAAAACCCACCCGCAACATTTTAAGTGAATCTCTTAAAACTCTTAAAGATGAACTGCTGTTTTCATGCAACATTTCTGTTCTTGGTTTGAATGTCAACATTTTAATCCTGTGTTACAGTCTCTCCACTTTAAAGTCAGTGTTTTCTCATGTAATGGGTTTTAGGAGTCACCTAACTCTCGTTTCCCTGAATCAGGTCGTTTTTGTAGATGTAGCTCCTCTATGTGCGATACATTTAGGGTGCAGAACAAATGGCGAACACAAGAAGTGTCCTGAGCCCAGTCCAATAGCCCGGATCCTATGAAATTAATGTAGCAAACAGCATATAATGAGGAGCAAGCAGAAAAATGGCGTTAACAACAGCCAGTCGTGTCATAAGCAAATCTTCTTAACTGTTTGTCATTTTTGCAGAAGAGGGTGTTGGTTTGTCATTTTTAAGTTCTGTCCGGCAGAATCTCTTGCGCAGTGGCTTGAAGGTTCCTAGAAGATCCGTTGCCATGGTGCTGATGCCACGACCTGTAGCAGGATGTAGTTCCTCGCCTGTTGCACAATCTGTCAGCTAAATTCTTTGGCGTCCATGGTGACAGCATCAGCATGATCACAGGCTCCAGAAAGACGTTGCAGGAGCTGGAAAGCATGGCTTCACTTCTCCATTCCACGTTAGTGTTCAGAACAAAACCCACAACATGAGATATGTTGTAGGGCCCGTAGCAGACCACAAATACCACCAGTGTGGAGAGTGCAATTGCAAGCACCCTCCTTTTACCACCAGAAGGCAGACATGAGCGCCTGACGAGCACCACACAGCGCAGTGTGCAGAACGCAGACACGACTAAAGGCAACAAGAAAAAAACCAGCGACATCTCTAGCCGTAGCGGCACCAGAAGTTTTAACTGCTCCTGGGTAAAGTTCTCATAGCACGCGGACATGTTCTGCTCTGATAACGAAACAAAATGGCCTCCACCTTCAGCCAGAAAAGCAAAACCAAGGTGTACGAGTACCAAAACCCACAAGATGGCACTCACCAGGGAGGAAGTTCGGGCTCTGCGGTAGATCTTGTAGGTTATGGGGTAAGCGATGCTCAGATAGCGACCCACCACCACTGCGGTGAGCAGGAGGCTGCTCCCATACAGCGAGAAGAAAAGAAAAAAGCTATAAATGGGGCACAATGCAGCTGGAAGAGCCCAGCCCTGAAGGACTGTCTCAGTTATTTTTATGGGCATCCACAACACTAGAGCCAAATTTGCCACACACAAGTTGAGAGCGTACACCACGTTGGGGGTGGCACCATGTTTTCGGGCTTTGCGAGCGTAGACAAAAAGAACAAGGAGGTTGGCAGGAAGTCCAAGCAAGAAGGTGAAGATATAAACCACCAGAGAGACGCAGCTGGATACGTTCACCTCCATCCTTGGTAGATCATGTGGTAGATTCGTAGATTAAACTGATTGACACGAATGCCAGATATTCCTAATATGAGTTTCCCTTTTGCCTTTAAAACAGATAGACCAGATTCTCTTACTATCCCATGTGGAAAAATAGCAATTCTTGAATCGAATACAGTTTACCCAGTGCTGGTCCGTCTGGTGTCTCCCATTCTGCATGAGAGAAAATAAATGAAGACAATGAAAAACGTCTCATTTGAGTGAATGTTCTCATTTATGTGAAAGGCAGGAAGTGGGGGTTGGAGAAATAAAGGGTGTGTTTAAGATGGTTAATGCATCTAGAGGCACTTTAGAGGCAGGCAGCAAGATGCCATTTATACAGTCTTGTGTTGCCTTATTTGCCCCGGCTCATGCAATTATAGGAAGGCCAGATCAAGTCCCTTTAGTGAAATGATTCAGAATAATTGGGCCATGCAGGAAGTTGTGCCCATCCAGCCATGATTCTCACTTTTAATGGGTGGTTAAACCATTAAAGCTGTAAAGTCAGTCGAACACTGTTATTGCCCCAGAAATGGGACCTGATACTTGAGGGTGGCTATTGCTTAGCAGAAATGAACATGCCATTTTCATCTGTTTATTAAGACCGATCATACAGGCTGTGAGCTCATGCAGCTTTATCAATACATAAAAAACTGATATAGAACTATAATGTTTACATAAGCGTGTAATCCATCTAAAATGAACGGAGCAATGGAGCCATCAGTTCCTTCTTCACAGCTGCAAAACAAAACGATTTATGAATCGAAACATGAAAGATATTGTGAGCACATAATTGTGAGATAAAACAGGTATTGGCAAAACACAAAATCCATGAATTAAAAGATTCAAGCTTTTTAGAAGCAACTCTGCACACAAAGTAGTTACTAGATTAAACATCTGTTTAACTGACTAATAGACAGTTCCACTTATTGTGGCAAATCCTTTATGTTTATATTATATAATTACCAAAATATATCAACTGTCACAAAATCTGAAATCACAGCAACAAACATGAAATACTCATTGAAATCATATATGAATACTCATATAATCATTGAATTATTTCTTTAAATAAATTTTGTTTACAAACAACAAAAACATTACAGCACCAAAACATAATATAGGGCATTAAAATACTTACTGATCATGACCTATAACAAGCAGCCATAATCACGGCGCAGTAATATTTGCCAAACATTAAATTGCACTGTGAAAATCTTCCTCTTCCTCTATTGTATTTCCGACAGACACAAACACTCACATTACATTAAAAGCTGGAGGTCTAGTTTCGACAGCTAAAGATGTGTGTAGATGTTTTTTGCCGCCACACTGAGTGTGTGTGAGTCTTCATGCGAGTTTTTATGTTATTTTTGTGGCTGTATTGAGAGTGTGTTTTACTATTCTTTTATCTGGTTAATCGCTGCTAGTCAAAGTCCAGTCTAAATAAACCATTTACAGTGACATAAGCTTCCCTTCGTCATATAAAATAAAATGTGTTGACAGATGCACTAACAACCTTGTTGGAAAGGGCTGTGAAAACAATAAGGCAATTTAACAACATGACAGATGATCCGTGTGCAATTTGCCGTAAGCTAAGAAAATAAAACCACTGTCATAACTATAAAAACCTGTTATTACGTTTATATTTGTTAGATGTTTGCTCCTCTCTACCTCATGCAATCAAAGGAATGTGTGAAATTGAATTTTAATGGAGCAAATGCAAAAACACTTTAAAAACGTAGTAAGATGGATAAAACTTGAAAATAAGAGAAAACTAAAATTCTGAAAGTCTAGGAAATGCAATAAATAGTTTATTTTACTGTTTAGACGCAACATATCAGTGGTCACATTTCAGCATTGTTTTTAAACAGAACAAAACTGTGACCCATTTTTGGGACCAGTCGAGAACCACTGGACTAAACCATATCCAAAGAAAGAAAGGCTTTTAACTCAAGCCAGATCCAGCCTGTGTCTGCCGCTGGAGTTGGTTAGAGGCACCGTGGCTGAAGGCAAACTCTCAGTCTGGGTGACCAGAATGAGGCGCTGGCGAGTCTGGCTGCTGCGCTGCTCCAGTGAGAGGGCATCCTGCTTACGAGACAGATCCTCCATCATGTGAGCTTCATGCTGCTTCAGAGACTGTAGGGAGTGTCTGACCAATGAAAGGATAGACATGATGATGTCATAAAAGTATTCACGGATGGCATTCATTGTATATTCCTAGCTCATCAGTCTTTAACTTTCTCTCCAATGGATAGACAGTGGGGTAAAACACCAGACTCACTGGGCTTGTGCTAGCTTCTGTTTCAGGGTCAAAATTGTGGCCTCCAATTGTTTGGTCTCCTCCACCAGCCCAAACTGTACCTGCGCATAATGAGTTTACATTTACATTTACATTTATTCATTTAGCAGACGCTTTTATCCAAAGCGACTTACAAGTGCGGAATACAACAAGCGAGTCAACCTGAAGAGGCAACTAGACACAATAAGTGCTCAGAGTTGCGAGAATCAGAACTCAGACACAGGAAGCAGATGGAGATGTCTTAAGGTGAGGTCACACAACACTTTGAGCTCCATTCAGTTCATTTCTATGCACACACATGGGGAAAATTGACACACAAGCATATGTGTAGACAGACAGTAACATCCTTTGTTGTGTTTAAAGTGTGTTTGGTGACCAGTGAATTTGCATAGAGAACAGACCAACAGAGAATCTATTCAGGTTGACCTTCATATTACAGGTTGACTTTCTGACTCGAAAGAAAATACATACAAAATACAAACAGGGCTGGAGGAAGTACATGATATATTTAAAGATTCTGAACTTATTATTATTCTGTCTTTATAATTTATTGTTTATTGAAAACAGCAGCCCTAAAGTATGACATCATATTCTGTTGCCCATGCTCTAGGTGTAGTGTGACCTCATTTTAATGGATCCTGGTAAAAATTTATTTACATTTGAAGAGATACATTCGAATTAAGTTCATGCATTTCCCTATTGCTGCAGAAGAGTCCAGAATCAATACAATATCCATCATTGCTCCATAATTTCTCAAAAACGTCCAGGTCGTAGAGGTTACCTCATCTCTGCACAGGTCCACACCAGGCCTCTTGGTCCTGTTCTCCAGACGGGTGTGAACCAGCTTTAGAGGAGCTGTCTTGGCCTGCATGTCCTCCTCCAAGCCACTGATGTCCCTCTCCAGCTCCGTAATCTCATCCTGAGTCTGAAAAGCGGTGGGACGCAACCAGATAAACAACCAACAACGTGACTGATTGATGTTGGGTGATCAGAATGACGGGTGATCCCCGTTTCTATCAGTATGTGATCAGTATGTGTTTCTCTGGGATTCAAATCTACAACCTTAACCCAATGAATTACCAAATTAATTCCAGGAACACATTACGTTTATGCATGTAGAAAATGCTTTAATCCACAGCAACAGTGTATATATATTTTATCAGCATTTGCATTCCCTGGGATTTTAAACGGTGATCTTGGCATTGTAAGCGCAACACTCTGCCAGCTGAGCTACAGACGCAGTAATGAAGGCTCACTGTTTTCAGCTGCCACTGCAGTTCCTGATGGGCCTGTTGCAGGTGATGAGTTCTCTTGCGGAGGGCGAACTCCACAGCCATTCTCTGGGCGTCCAACTCATTCTGTACCTAAGACAGTAATGGTACCTTTTAAAGGAAACCTTTTAAAAGTATCATAAATACATATGAGGTTTGAAACAGAGATCTGAGCTGTTAATTGTCAATGTTGGGTGTTGTACCTGTGCTCTTGTGAGGCTGCTGTTTTCTCTTATCTGCACAGACGTCTGCATCTCATCCTTGGCTCGGGTAACATTGTAATGGCTAAACTGCTCCCATTGCTGGGGAGTTGTGGAACTGCAACCAAAGGCAAAAAACCCAGTCCCTGCTTTACCACTTACTTTTTTAATATCTAAAATGTTGCGTCAGTATATAACCCTTTTATGTTGATACATAACCTTTACTTAAGTTAAAGCTCAATTTAAAGCTGCAATTTGTAACTTTTTAATTAAAAATGAACACAAATCAGTTTTTGAGCGAGTACATGACAGATCAATGTTCGGACTGCAGCTTTATAAAAAGTACAGGTCACTATAACCAAGATTCTTATGTCAGGCTATGAAAAGTCTTTGGGGACGAATCTCACCCTGAGGGAACTCTAGTAGGGTTGGGCTTCAGGGAGATATCTGGTGATTGTATTGTGAGAGACAAACACGACATGTCCACGTCAAGCGCCTCTGTTTTATCCTGAAGGTCGATGGTCAGCTGCTGGCGTGCTTCCTGTAGGCGACTGAGAAGATCTGCAGATTACTAAACTGTGAAAGATCATTTCTCATTTCAATTGATTTCACTTTCATTGTCATTCAGTACATCCATTCCAATGCTGGAATGCTGTACACCATGTCTTATCCAAATTGTCTCTCTCTCACCACAGCTGTTCAAAGACCTGACTGATGCACTGCTGAAGGACCCGCTGTGCTCCATCAATCACCTCTACTTCCTTCTTAAGCTCCGCCTCCACCGGGTCACTGACCAGCTCCTGTCCACGCCGCCCGTCCCTCAGCATCAAGCACTCTGCTGTGACTTCAAGGGGCAGAACGGTGGCAGCCAGGGCACGTTCTGTCTCCTGCTTGGACTTTAACATAACAGTGTTTAAAAGCTGCAATCTGCAACTTTTCCGGTTTATGAACAAAAATTAGTTATTAAGTAAAGTACGTGACAGATCAGTGTTTAAAAACTAGTTTTCACCTCATCTTACCCAGATTCACATCGGTAAGCTTAAAATAATGATTTATAACTTGAGCTGTACGGTCTGATTTCCATGGAAATGCCCATTTGGCTTCATTTGACTTTAACATGTAATGAAAAGTATGTAAAGTAACCTGCAATTGTATGTTTCAAATAGGGATGGTGGCAGAGAGGTGAAAGTTATGGTTTGCAGCTATAACACACTTCAGGTTTGTTTTTCTAGTCGACTAAATGTTTGCTTTAGCGTGGACTGGACTTCTGCTGGACAGGCAGTCTAGTAATCGGACTCTCACAAGGAGATAGTCAAGGAGGTGTAAAAGGTAGCTGTGTGAACAAGCTGGTTTGAGGGACATAATTCACCCAAGTGAGAGCCTCCATTTCTGCATCCACTTCCTGTGTGCAGGCTTTAAGATTCTCTTTCCATCGTGTGACGTCACCGATTCTGTCACTCAGTCGCCGGCTGCTGTCATACCTATCCCAGTTTGTCTGATAAAATGAGAGATAAACAGCAGAAGAATAAAGTGCCAGTAAATACCATTAAATCCATTTAGACTGTAGATTTGTTCATTAGTATAACCTTTCTACCCTGTTACCTTATTGTCAGTCTCATTACGCAGAACCCTTCCTTCCTGGCGTAGCTCGTGTGATATATTTCGCCTGTGTTCAGCAGTGTCTGAGATCTGTTTATTGTTAGTCAACCAGTCAGACACGCTGTAACGCAAGCCTGGCTTTGTGCTCAGAGTGGCCATGTCTGTTGGTATCTGCTACCATAGAAACGAGAGGAGAAATGTGACCAAGACCAAAGATTTGCATTGTTAAACAGGCAAATAGCTACCCATTTATTTCTAATTATGCAAATGAAAGGAGCTTTCCAAAGAACATGTTTTGAATTCTGTCAGTCTCTGTAGGGATCAGTAATGATACAAAAGTTTTGTGGTGATACAACATGATGTTTTGACGGTCAGAGCATTACAATGAAACATTCTGGAAAAACAATTTGGAATTTTGGGAAACAAATGGAATCAATAAGGATTGTTAGCCCTGAAAACCAATGCTGGAAAACAGATCATTGTGGTGATTTCATACATGGATCTAACTAGTTGAATTCTTGCAGCTTTAAGTACTAACATCTTCTTTACATGACTATATTAATGAATAAATTAAGCTACATTTCATCTATGCAAATTTTACAAAAGGCACTATATTTTATATATTTTTTTCCTTTATATCTTATCGTATCTTTATATTTTAAAACGCACTTTAACTTTAACATTCACACACAATGAAAACGGTTTCCATGTTATCAGCTACCCAGAACTTACCGATGGAGAGGAAACCGTGAGACGCGCGGCTGTCGGTGTGCAGAAGACGCACTTTTGCGCGTCTCCTGGTAACGTGAAGGCGCAAACGGAGCTCATTCAATAATTAAACACCATAACGACCATTAACAATTACTTCCTCAACGACTCCGTCCACTTCATCATCTGTCCTGACATGTTGTGTCCATGACAAAGTCAAAGCCCTTGGACGTAAGTAGTGGAGCTTGGAAAGCCTATTGTTCACATACCCAAATTACGCAAACTGAATAAACTGCGTCCTGGGTTTGTAAAGCAGTTTCTTGTCCAGTAGAGCTTGTGCTACTGATATGCATGAACCTTCATGCTTGGCAGAACCTGAACACCCCACAAAATGTCTCTAAATGATAAGTAAACCCTTCATGACATGCTGTAATATCATTTAATACAGATAGCTCTGTTGTATCTTTTTATGACTTTATTTGAGAATTATTTACATGCAATTCAACTTTCAGTTTATACACTCTTTTCTGCACAAAAATAGCTTCATGCATCTGGGTTCATCTATTTAATTATGATTAATTGGTTAAAAATAGCTTTTAAATGTTACAGTGAAAGGAATGATGACTTTTGGTATTAACTGGTTTAATTGGTCTTTTCTGATATTATTTTCCACCCTTACACGGAAAACTGTGTTCCATCAGTGAAAATATAAATAAGGAATCATTTTTGATTTATATCATAAATAATACTATCAGTATGAATGAGCTTCAATGAACACAAATGTCACAGATAGTCCATCTCTGCTGTCTCAAGATGTTTCGTAATGTGGTCCAGTATAATTTTTTCATTTGCATTTTCCTTCAGGTAGAAATGAGATCCAGGGAGCATCTGCACAGTAAAGTCCCCACTTGTCATGTTCTTCCAAGCTGTAAAGAAAAGAAAAAACACAACAGAAGCACTGCACATCAAAATAAGAACTAATAAGACTCATTTCATGCACATGTGATGACCTTTATAAACAAACTCAAGTCTCGTCTGTCGGGCTCTAACCTTGTAGATCATGGGGCATGTCCTCCTGTCCATCAAAGCATGAGACTGGACATGACAGAAAGGGTTTGGAGGGGCTGTCACACCTACCAGACATCAGAAGCCAGCAGCGTCAGGTGTCAATGTGGTGAGTTTGCAAAGATCCATATTTATTGAAATAAATGTCCCCAACAAAATATTGTTGTTGTATGTGTCCAGTAGCCCCACACTAAAACGTTTGTCAGTTTCGCTTTCTCTGAACCCACCTGTAGTTGTCTGCTACACAGAGGTCTGCTTTCAGTACAGGCAGGAAGAGTTTCACAAGCTCAGCATTGGCTAGTATCTCTGGTGGTGTTCCTCCAATAGCGATTACCCACGTCAGAAACTCTGCATCTGAAAGCTGACTTCTTTTTGGCGCCTGCAGTCTTGCTTCAGACTTCGAGTTAATAATTTAACATGTAAACATTAATATAAATTTTTATTATATTTATAAAAGAATAATATGTTGCATGTACGGAAGTATCCCACTAACATACTAGGCTCATGTTCACATATATGACAGCATACAGAACACAACACACTCACATATGGTGCAGAGGCTCCAGAGAGAAAAATGTGGATGGGCTCCAGATTGAAGACCCTCTTCATGTGCTCAGCAAAGGCAAAGCAAGTCATAGCTCCGAAACTGAATTAAAAAGTTGCAAAGGAAAATCTATTCGTAGCATATTTCAAATGTACAGCGGCCACTTCATTTGTAATGATGTGGGGTTTTCCGGGTACATATAATACCTGTTAATCCACTAAACATGGGTATTTGCCCACTGTCAGTAATAATGTCCTAAATTGTCTGTCTTGACTCTAAAACGCCCTTAAGTGTGAAGCCCTCTAGCCATATATCTATAGACCTTCTTCCTTAAACATTTTCAGTGCAGAAAGGGAAATCCAGGCCCACCAGGTTATTATAGCACCCAGCATTGTTATTTCTTCCCATTACCGATAATCAGTTTGATCAAATAAAAATCTCACTGTTTATTATCTATCATCATTCTTACAACTACAGCATCAGCATTCATACCTGTGTCCAAAAAGGGCAAACGGCTTCTCTCTGAGCTGTGGAAGCAGCGCACTAATGACCTCATCAAGGATTTCTTGCATATTTTCAAAGAAAGGCTCCTTAGCTCTCCCTTCTCTGCCTGGCAGCCTAACCGAATACACTGCAAAATCAAACAAACAAGTATATAAAAATATAACAAATGAAATCTGCAATCAAAACATAAGTTCTCAGATAGGTTAAAGAATATATATACATATCCATCTGTGGGACTAAAGAAGTTACCTTCAATAGAGCTGTTCAGCACTTTGGCCCAGCGGGCATAATGGATTGAACCCCCACCAGCCCAGGGGAAACAGATGAGACGGACTGCAGCATCAGGACACTTGTTAAAACAGTTAATGACTTTATCCATCCTTATGACACACAAACAACAATTAGTAGAATTAATCCTAAGCAAACATTTATTTTAATGTTGTTAAAATGCTTTAAAGAAATACTATTTCATTATAGGATCAATGGAATGATGTTTAATACATAGGTTGCAGTAAAAGGTTACTGACTGATTAAATATACCCTGTAACCCATTTGGTTACCCGAGGAGAAAATTACACAGAGATCTCTTATTGACGTTATAGTAATTGTAATATTGTATAAATATTATAATATTTATAAATCAGTGGAGAAATTATGATTTCTCTGCCATGATCACTGGGGTTCATTCAAGCGCTGCGTCTTTACATTCATACATTTATGATTTATTGTCTAACTACACAATCTTTTCCATTAGCACGTTTTAGCAGAAAGCACACATAAATTAATTCATCTTTATATTTCACTTTATAAACAAGATTAAAACGACATCAGAGTTCATCTAAACGATCAAGTCCCGAGCTCACGTTTTAACGTTTACACTTCCTGTACGATCTTCTTCTGTGGTCGATAATACACGCCTTAAACTCACCGCTGCCACCTGTAGGCCACAATGTGTAGCAACCCGATGCCATTTAAATCAAACAGCATCGAAACATCAAAATAAAACGATTTATAATGTGCAAAGCGCTCGTTTTATTCTCACGATCGTATCTGTTATCTTATTTTAAAGGCACGTTATTAATAATTAAAGGAACAGCGTAAATATGAACGCATTTGTGTACGACAGACTGCTGGTGCGCATAGATGAGGCGTATTTTTATTATTACTCATTATTATTATTATTAATACAACTTCATAAAGAGTTCGTTTATCATTCGTGTACTTTGAAGACTCATAAATTAACAATCAAAGGCGGATCAAATAATGACATTATATCGGAAGTGACGACATTGGTATTTCCTGTAGGGTCTCCCTGACCGAGATGGTAAACCCGAAGCAAACCGGTAACAGAACCGACAGGCGGTCGATGAGACGCCGACGGCTGCCGGTAAACTAAACCAAAGCGACTGAAATAACACATACCGTCGATTCGGTAAACTATTTGAAGGTTTTAACTTTAAACCCGAGCGTTTGTACTTATATTATACGAGATCGTCACTTTGCGAATGGTTGGAGGCTCCGGGGAAACTCTGCTCCGCGGTGCCTGTTAAAAATATCGTCTTGTCGGGCTTGTCAGCTGTTAGACATTACACACGTCCGACTTTAGGCCGGACCCGCCGGTAAGTTCGTGTTTTTGGTCCGCTGACTCGGTGCTGGTTTGTGAAGCGACGGCCAGAGCAGAACCTTCGAGCGGCCCGCTTCAACGCCCGCGGGTGTGGGGCTGTATACGGATCTGGAAGCGAGACCAACCGGCGGCGTTGAGGAAACCCCGGTGTGTGAGCCCCTGAAGCCGGCCAGAATCCGGACCGAGACCCCATGAATGGAAATCGGAACTACAGGTACGGGAGTCTGCGTTGAGTTACAAAGCAAACACTTTACACTGAGTCTGTACTGCGACGCGACGCGACGCGATCACTTTGTTGCGGCGCGTTCATTGCACGTCCTGGATGATTTTATGTGCTTTTAGGGGACATGTCGGGAAGCTTCGTACATGTCACTGCTGTCGGTCGTTTGGGCGTAGCAAACAAATTTGTGTGAAGGTTTGGGTTTGGTTACGCGGCGGATTTTTTTTTTTTTTTTGGTGGAAGATCCTGACTCACTCGCCCTGCTGACGTCACCGCGCTGTGGCGCAGCTGTCACGCACAGGTGCTCCGTGCGTCAGGTGCGAGGGGAGGGGCGATCGTTGCCATGGCGACCGTCGCGAACTCACCTGTTCTGGCAACCTGTACGTCCCACGTAAGCTTGGAAAAAGGTTTCCTCGGCGTTAAGCGATAGTCTTCGTGTTCCAGTTTAACTCGTAGGCGTAGCGAAACTGATTGTTTTTGACCGGATTGTATCATTAACGTTCGTGTTTTTTAACGGGCTTGTATCGAAATGTAAAGCGCAGTGCTGATATGTTAGGGTTAGGTTTTACGAGAAAAGTTTCAGAAAAGTGCACCAAAAGTTCTTTGTATATACCATGCAATGACAAAAAATTCAATCAAAGCGAATATATGTAATACAACAAAGAACTGAAACCAGCCTAATATATGTTGCTTAGTTGTCCTGTCTTATATGTATATATATTATGTGTAATATATATATATATATCTGTTATACACTAGACTTTTGTATATATATATAGTTCTATAAAAGATAGTCAATATAGTATATGTATATATATATATATATATATATATATATATATATATATACACACACTAGATATTTGTCTGAGTCTATATAGATCTTTAAAAGGCATGTGTCTATTTATATATATGTGTGTATATATATATATATATATATATATATATATATATATATATATACGTTGTATATATATCATGATGGCAACTTGAAAATTAGATAGCATTTGTGTAGTCCTTGCATTTGTAGTGAAACCCTTGTAAATGTGCCAATCACTTAGTGAAGTTGTGTGTTAAACTCAAGCTTTCAGACTGATCTGAGTGTGTGTTAACATCACTGCCAAACCTGCTGTGCTTCTAAGTCTATAAAATCAAGACACTCCCAGCTATATTTAGTCCACCCTCTCAGGAATTTCAAAGCAAGAAAGAAATGTTGACTCGTAAGCAGAACAACTATGTATTCGATCAGATTTGTGCAGTAATGTGCACACATGTTGAATAGAAAACGTTCACGTGTGACTTACACAGTCATTTCTACCTGTGCCTATTTATAGAAACATCTGTGTTCCTTTAATTGGTTGTTACTCCAGTCTTGGTTGCCATAGCGAGAGGGAAGCCACAGGAGTACTGTCGGCATGGCAACAGCTCCCTGGATAGTGTAAGATGCAGATGTTTTGCAGAAGTCCCCATACAACGCTCTCAATAACAGTTGTAACTCTGTAAAATCCCCTGTGAAACATCTTCACAACAGTAGTAACAACAGCACCTGCGTTGTGATCACAATGTGATCACCCGATACTCAATGTGAGAACAGACGTGATGTCACGGCCGATATTCAAAGTGAAACAGACTGATGGAAAGAGTTTAAATCGCCCACTCCAACAGGTTTTAAAAAACACAGCCACGCTAAAGGCAAATTTTATCTCTCATCACATAACAGGTATAACACGATGCTCTTTCTGTTCAAACAATGTGAATTTTGTCATGGGTGGATTTGATATGATATAAAGTCTGAACTGGCTTTCAACAGATGTAGATTTACTAGGAAATACTCTTAGTAATATCAGTTATTGTTATAACATAATAATGTTATAATATCAGTTATAACAAGTTATTGTTGACTTATTTTTTTTAATAATGTAGTTAAATTGTGGCAGGTAGAATTTGTAACATGTAAACGTGAAAATAAATTGCCCAGGTCTGTTAATAAGTGTCTTAACGTATGTATGCTGAGTACGCCGTCAGGAAATGTGAGCAAGAAAAATCCCTAATACCGTAAAAGCATGCTGTAAAAATGTGTTGTTTATTAACCGATCATTGCAATCTTTCTTTGGAAATCTTAGGCAGTTGGGTTTTTGTTAGTGTGTGTATAATGGTGTTTGTTGTGCGGTATGGCTGTTTTCATGGACACAGCATTCGCACTGATTCCAGTGAGTATGTAGGCATTTAGAGGAAATTTCTTGATAATGCAACACCCACTTTTATCTCAGTTTATCAAGAAACGAGCTGCTGACTGATATTAATTCCGATATTAATCATGTTGCCCTGAAATTTTAACATTGACAAATGGGATAAACAGAATTTGCGTGTTCATGGGAGGGTGTTGGCGTCAGGTTTTTTTAATTGGCAGATTTTTTTTCCATGTTTGCTGCACACATTTAATTTCTTGTGGGGGCAAGTTCTGGGTATTTTTGCTTTCATGTCGGTGGTTATCACTGACGTTGAAGGTGTAACTAATATGGTGAGAACTCAAAATAATGGAAATTCCCTCTGGTTTTCACGACAGGAGCCGTTGGGGCTGCGCCCCTGTTCTCCGTCCCTCGGAGGCCAGGCTATGGCACCATGGGGAAGCCCATCAAGCTGCTGGCCAACTGCTTCCAGGTGGACATCCCCAAGATGGACGTCTACCTGTACGAGGTGGACATTAAGCCAGACAAATGTCCACGGCGGGTTAACAGGTATGTCACACAACACAACTACAATCAATCAAAGCACGCTCGTAAAAGGTTTTGAGTAATAAATTTGACTAATACTAAAGTGGAGTTCACTAAGAATAAATTACACCCACTGATAGTGTTGTTTATTTGTGTGCAAATCAGATGTGGCCCAAACAAACCCCAAAACTTGATATATGGCTGCTTATGTTTGACACATGCATTTTTTTAAACATTATTGGATGTAATACTGTTGCCATGACTACTAGGAAATGTAAACAATTTACTGCCTGTTTTCTGATGCCAGTAATAGCACAGTGTTAATTGTTCTAAGCAAACAAGACTAAGTTTTGTAGTCAAGGTGCAAAATAAGTGTAGCTGGTGTAGAGGCGTGGTGGGTTTGCACTGAAGAGTACTTAGTGTTATTAGATTTTACATTATGCAATCTTCTGTTTATAAACGTTTTGTTCATAAGAAACTTGTGAAAACAAAATAAAAACGTGACTGTTTGTTTTCATTGAGTTGATTTCGTTTGTGTCTCTTTCTTTGATGGCTTCCAGGGAGGTGGTGGACTCCATGGTGCAGCACTTCAAGGTGACAATTTTTGGGGACAGAAGACCAGTCTATGATGGCAAGAGGAGCCTCTACACCGCCCATCCATTACCAGTGGCCCCAGGGGGGGTAAGTGGGCAAAGGGGCTTGTGGAAAGTACCTTACAATACAAATGCATTCATACACGTCCGCATGCACACGTTTGTACCCGAATGTCTCATGAATCACGAAAATGTTTGATGATTCAGGTTGTATCGTTTTGTCACGTATGATTGAATACTTTGATCAAAGAAAAACAGCAACATCTGACATGGATGGTACTGACAGACACATGAAATGTCTGTAGGTGGACCTGGATGTGACCCTGCCAGGTGAAGGTGGAAAGGACAGACTGTTTAAGGTGAGCATTAAGTTTGTGTCACTGGTCAGCTGGCACATGCTACATGAGGTTCTCACTGGGCGGGGCTTGCCTGAGCCTCTGGAGTTGGATAAGCCAATCAGCACCAATCCTGTCCATGCTGTGGATGTGGTTCTCCGCCATCTGCCCTCTATGAGGTAAAACTGTTACCTGATCAGGTTTACTGTTTAATATAAACAGAGAAGAAAGTGTTTAGATTGAGTGACTCAGAGTGGTAATTTGAGACTTTCTCATTGTCGATTAGTTTGTAGCATAAACAGTAAGCTGTTAGATAAGGTTAACATAGAAGTACACGCAATTGTTCCACATGGTTGTTCTGCAGGTTACAGCTTTTTTTTATTTGTGTTCTCTCTCTTCAGGTACACCCCAGTGGGACGGTCTTTTTTCTCCTCCCCCGAGGGCTACGATCACCCATTGGGTGGGGGGAGGGAGGTATGGTTTGGGTTCCACCAATCAGTGCGTCCTGCCATGTGGAAGATGATGTTGAATATTGATGGTGAGTCTGAGAAGATTCTGAAGAAAAGATTCTGTTTGGTCATGTGTAGCACTAACCAAGTCAACATTTCTCCCCACTCGTAGTTTCTGCCACTGCATTCTACAAAGCTCAGCCTGTGATTCAGTTTATGTGTGAAGTTCTGGACATCCATAACATTGACGAACAGCCCCGCCCTCTTACTGATTCCCATAGAGTGAAGTTCACCAAAGAGATCAAAGGTTTGTTGCGGTGTTATGTTTGTGCTACATTTTAATTTCTGAATGTAGCTTCTGATTCTGATCTATGATTTTGACTGTAATGAATGTACCTATGGACCTGTATTAGCGTTGATCTGAGCTGTGAAACTGACCGATTGAGTCTGGACTCTGTATCTGGGTGTTAATTTGATCTTCTGTCATTAGGTCTGAAGGTGGAGGTCACCCACTGTGGCACAATGAGGAGGAAGTACAGAGTGTGTAATGTTACCCGCCGACCGGCCAGCCACCAGACGTGAGTGTGCATGGAGCTGTGAAGACAAAAAACAGAAAACAACACAATGCACGCATGCATGCATGCATTTTTTTCCAGTTGTAGCTTGTCCCATACATAAATCAATCATTTATTAACAAATGGTCAAATACCCCCTTCATAAAAATGGGCTAAAAATGTTATAAATTAAAGAGATATTTAACCCGAAAATGTAATTCCATGTCATTCAGTGTCTTCCTTGAATAGAGAAGTCAAGGAGATCATAGTTTCCAAGTTTTTTTTAAATGTCTCCAATGCTCCACCTAACTTCTGTATCAATGTGTTTGTGTTTTGGCAGGTTTCCTCTACAGCTGGAGAGCGGACAAACTGTGGAGAGAACAGTTGCCCAATATTTCAGGGAAAAGTACAGCCTGCAGCTCAAGTACCCCCATCTGCCCTGCCTGCAAGTGGGGCAAGAACAGAAGCACACTTATCTGCCTCTGGAGGTCAGAGTCAAGATATTAGATCATCTGTGTTAGCCAGTAGCTGTCTGCCATTTATATACAGCATCAGCTGAGTGTCGTTATTGCTAGACACTCAATTGCTCAAATCTTTTAGCTTTCCTCAACTTGACCTTTAAAGCTTACCTCATTGGTGCCATCCTTGTGCTTCAAGTCTGTCCTCTTCACTCAGGTGTGCAACATTGTGGCAGGCCAACGCTGCATAAAGAAATTAACAGACAACCAAACCTCCACCATGATCAAAGCCACGGCTCGCTCAGCACCAGACAGACAGGAAGAGATCAGCAGACTGGTGAGTTCAGAGACCATGTGTCTCTGTCCAAAGCTGCACTGACTCTTATGTATGTATAATATTATGATTATCATTTCAAATAGTAACAGATCTCACAAAGTAACAGATCTCTCAGTAAGTCTGTGATAGGACCCATAATTAGAGTTTATGCAATTGTCAACATACTTTCTCTGCTGCTTTTTGTTTGTATTAATTTTAAATAACTAGTATTGCATAACATTATGTAATAAATAAAAATAAGTTGGACTGCATAGTGATGGTAGTCTAGGTAATCATTCTCAAAGCATTTTTATATCTCTTTTTCCACTCGTCTCTTTTCTCAGGTTCGCAGTGCCAACTACAACTCGGACCCATTTGTGCAAGAGTTTCAGTTCCGCGTGCGGGACGAGATGGCGGAGGTGACGGGTCGCGTCCTGCCCGCCCCCATGCTGCAGTACGGCGGCAGGGTGAGCTCTGAACACTTCCTGGTACCCGCCACCTTTCACTCATGCGCCGTTTGTGTGTGTAGAAAGAGAGATATTAGGTTTGGTTTGAGTGTAGATGAATTAGTGAATTAATATTTGTACTGTATTTGTAACTGTAACATGTTTGCATGTGTTTTTTATAGGTTAGTCGTGTTGCTGTGTGTGTTGCTTAAAATGTGTAATTGCTTGGTGTTGCTCTTTTGCTTAATTATTTTTTTAATAACTGTTTTGTTTTTGTAAGTACTGTGAATATGTGTGGCTGTGAAATTTACGTAAACTGTTTCAGTATAACAAAAAAGAAAAATTGTATCACATGTCACAATTGATCAGTCAGGATTAAGTATTTCAAAAAAACGTGCAATAAATTTAAATATTATTTAAATGTAAAAAGAATGGAAGCTATGATATTCTATTATTATTATTTATTATTATATGGACATATTATGGACATAATGGAGTATCTTTAAGATCGCAAGTAACATGACCTCAGAAGAATGGTACATATAATGAAAGTTCTTTCAGACGTAACTATCCTGTAGTCTGTGTGATTGTGCACTGCGTGAATTTCCACGTTCACAATGCGTATGACCTTCTGTATGTATGTGTGTGTGTATGTGACAGAATCGTACAGTAGCCACCCCGAGTCATGGCGTGTGGGACATGAGAGGCAAGCAGTTCCACACTGGAGTGGAGATCAAAATGTGGGCCATCGCCTGCTTCGCCACGCAGAGACAATGCAGAGAAGAAGTTCTCAAGTGAGGCGTCTTCCATCTTATGTTTTTAATAAATCAGCTGGAATTAAATGATGGAATTAAAATGGAAACGTTTTATTCTGCAGGGGCTTCACCGACCAGCTGCGTAAGATCTCAAAGGATGCTGGAATGCCCATACAAGGCCAGCCGTGTTTCTGCAAGTACGCTCAGGGAGCAGATAATGTGGAACCCATGTTTCGTCACCTGAAGAACACCTACGCCGGCCTTCAGCTCATCATTGTCATACTGCCGGGGAAAACACCCGTTTATGGTGATCATTCGCTGACACATACATGCTAATTGACATTTTGACCACACCATATGGCAGTGGATCTCAACCATTTAGACTTCAATGCCCCCCACTCACAATTTTATCAAAAAAATATTCTAGAACTTGGCATAACTAAAAAGATGTAAATTTGTTACAAAATAACCAAACACTAGAAATTATCTTGGTTTTGTTTAAGCTTATTGTAATGCTTGCATCATTTTAAGTCTTCTTAAGACCCCCTTGGGGGTTTGTTGAGGCACCAGATTGAGAAACACTGCAAAATGGTCTCCAAACACGCAGTAAACCTTGCATAGCCTTAAACTCATAAAAACTCATCTGATGGTCATCTGTTGTGCTGAAGTTTGTGATTTCTTTCTCCAGCCGAGGTGAAACGTGTTGGAGACACTCTGTTGGGAATGGCCACTCAGTGTGTGCAGGTGAAGAACGTCGTGAAGACGTCTCCCCAGACCCTCTCCAACCTCTGCCTCAAAATCAACGTCAAACTGGGCGGCATCAACAACATCTTGGTACCACACCAGCGGTAAGAGAACAGAGTGAATTCAGTTCTTCCAATATGTAATTGTTCCTTTCTTGTTTTTCACAATGTCATGGGTAATTCTTTGCCTGCTTAGTTCATGATGTTAGTTTAGTGTTCAACAAAGTAAATAATATTGCAGGAAATAAAAGCTATACTAGATTCCTTGGTTGAATACCAATCCTTAATTTTAAAACACCTGTGTGTCTGTTTTGGTGTGTGTGTTTGTTCGCTTGTCTACTGGCTGTTTGTTTGCTTACTGGTTGTTTGTTTGTTTGTTTTTCAGCCCATCTGTTTTCCAGCAGCCAGTCATCTTTCTAGGAGCTGATGTCACTCATCCACCTGCCGGGGACGGGAAGAAGCCCTCTATTGCTGCTGTGAGACATCTGCACTCACAGATCTATAATACTTAAACAATTTTATAGCATTGTGTTTGTAAATACATGTCTGTATGAAAACAAATTGGTGCTTATAAGAGGAGTTCCTCCTAAAATGAAAAACCGCTCGCCCAACTGAAACTTGTTTCCCATAATTCATGTCCATCAAGCTCCAAAATCAAACCTTGATGTGGGAACTGAAGCTTCAGAAGCTTCACATTAAGGTCTGCTGTTTATCTTTTCTCCATCTCTGTTGTCCTGAGCAGGTGGTGGGCAGTATGGATGCTCACCCCAGCAGGTACTGCGCTACAGTCCGCGTGCAGAGACCCAGACAGGAAATCATACAGGACCTGGCATCAATGGTTCGAGAGCTTCTCATTCAGTTCTACAAGTCCACCCATTACAAACCCACCAGAATCATCTTCTACAGAGACGGAGTGTCTGAGGGACAGTTCAGACAGGTGAGGCTCTCTAGCGCCCCCTTCTCTTCCTTTAGACGGTACTACATGTGATTATCATAGGAAAGCTTCACATAAGATTAAAAATTCTGTGGTTACACACCATCTCATTCAAAACCCAAATGCTAATATAAATAAATGACAGAATTCTAATTTTTAAGGATTCTTAACTGCTCCTTTAAATGCTACTATATTAATATAATTTTGAAGTTAAAATGATCAGAAAGCAGTTACTGAGCAAGTACATAACAGATCAGTGTTCAAAACAGTTTTATGTTTTAAACAGATAAACAGACCTTTAACAATCTCTAAAGGTTTTAAAACCTTATTCCTGTCTTGGATTGTATCGTATGTCTTTCTAGGTTTTGTACTATGAGCTGCTGGCCATTCGTGAAGCCTGTATCAGCCTTGAGAAGGAGTATCAGCCCGGGATCACCTTCATTGTCGTGCAGAAACGTCACCACACGCGACTCTTCTGCGCCGATCGCACTGAGAGGGTGAGCGACAGATATCTCTGGACAGTTTGCCACTGCGTTGTGTTTAATGTCACTTAAAGTTCACTCTTATTGATGATGTTGTTGTTTTAAAGGTGGGCCGAAGTGGAAACATTCCAGCTGGTACCACCGTTGACACGGACATCACTCATCCTTATGAGTTTGACTTCTATCTGTGCAGCCATGCTGGAATACAGGTATAAGCACAAGGAACAGAACTATATTTAAACTCCTTTAGCTTAATTGGTAGCACATTGTGTTAGCAGCGCAAAGGCCATGAGTCTGATTCCCAGAGAACACTGATAAATGTAAACCTTCCAAGGTAACAAGTTGCTTTGGATAAAAGCAATTGAAAGTTGAAGGATTAGAACTAAGTGTCATATTGTAGTGAATTTTTAGTAGTGCTGCACAGCATTGAAGGAAAATGTGACGGCTTGCTAAATAATGTGATCTGCAATATGGTAATGCTTAAGTTTGTAAAATTAATTTAAAATATATTAAAAAACTGACGTGCGTTTCACATTCTTTCTGGGAAACGAAAGCAACATGACAACTTCTGAAAGTGAGCAGTCATGTTTAACTGTTACAGTAACATTTGCGTGCCAGTCTCTGTGCTATCTTCATCGACCTAAAACTTTAAAAATCAATTATTGGAAACTATTGCCATATGCATATTGCAATAAGCACATTTGATCATTTTAAAATATTGTGGAATTGTTGGACTTTTATGCTGTTATTGCACATGGCTGGCCTATTGTATTGAACAATGAGACACAACAATGTGTCTCACCAAAATGTTCATCATTTTCTTGTCGCTACCTCAGGGTACTAGCAGACCTTCACACTATCACGTGTTGTGGGATGACAACTGCTTTACAGCTGATGAGTTCCAGCTCTTGACCTACCAGCTGTGCCACACATATGTGCGCTGTACCCGCTCCGTCTCCATCCCTGCACCCGCCTACTACGCCCATCTTGTGGCCTTCAGAGCCCGCTACCATTTAGTGGACAAAGAGCACGACAGGTAAGAGATATACTGGCCTGGGTCCTGCTGTCTTGGTCTCTGCATGACTGATTGAAATGGCTTGTGAGTATTGTTAATTGCTTCATTTACATAGGCATGGAATATGTGTTTGTAAATTTTTTTATTTATTTATAGTAATTGTTTTCAAGCTGGTTTCTCACCTCATTATTAAATCATTTCAATCAGATGGTTTATTTTACAGCTGTCTGCATAATAAAGCTGGGACAGCAGAGAGTATTTTTCAACATCATAAACACTTATTTGATCACATTAAACAGAATGTTTTTAAAGATCTTAGCATGTTGCCAAAGTGACTGAGTGCTTAAGCCAGATGTTTTTTAAAGCATTACATGTACGTTGCATGTCCAATGTTAGCATGTCCTTGATATGTTTAATCTGCATTTAAAGTCCCCTAATCATTGTTTTCCCCTTTTCCACAGTGCTGAAGGTAGCCATGTGTCCGGTCAGAGCAATGGCCGTGACCCCCAGTCCCTGGCCAAAGCCGTACAGATCCATCACGACACCTTGAGGACCATGTACTTTGCTTAGCCCCACCCATTGTTAACTTGTCAGTTGCCTGTCGTCATGCAGTTAGCTGAGGAGTTCTTCTCTCAATCACAGGCTGCTGAGCTGCTAAAGAGAACCAAACGTAACAGAACTTACAGGAGGAAAATAGCACTGTTATGCAATAGAAAACAGCCAATCTTTTCACTGCTGCTTCGCTTTGCTGATTATTGGTCTGTTTAATTGTGTTTAGTATGTAGATTTAGCAGCTGTACCATTTATTTATTAGATTCATTTGTCTGTTTCAACGGTTCATTTTGCCTGTGTAGGTCACAAAACAGGTTTGCTTGATCCACTGGTAGTAGATCAGCAAATAACGCAGTGTTATTTGTTTAGGAAAGGTGTGATTTGAGTCACGTAGATTCCTGCTCCTGCAGAGCTTAGTTTCTCTAGCTTGGTGAAATGTACTTGATGAATACAGGCAGATGTGTCGGAGCAGAATTAAAAATCTCTCTAGGCCAATGGAGCCTTTGGTTTAAGATCCGTACTTTACTTAGGTTTGGTAAAGAAGTATGTTGGAGGAATGCCATTAGAGGGCAGTACAATGTTATTGCTGTTGCTCCGGGTGCTTTAAACATTTGCTTTCGTTCTAATCTGAGACCAGTCTTACTGTTTTAGCTAGTAATAGTTAAAATCATGCTTTTCTTAAGTAAACCTAATCAAGCATCTTAAAAAAAAAAAAGACAACTACTTTCCGGAATGTCATTCCATTCCGACAAGTCTGTTGGAATCTGTCTTTACATATGTCTCATTTACATGTCATTTTTCCAAGTCTTATTCCGCTTATGGAACATTGGAGGCTCACCTTTTCTTTCAATTCCACAGTCCTTTGAAGGATTATGTGTGTTCTGTATACCTCTGTGATACATTAACTTTCATGTCCATATGCCGCATGGAAAATTCTTCACCTGCCATTTCACTGTTGCTTCCGTGCTTTCACCTGCCTTTCTCCTCTGCTCACTCATTAAGCAGGGGTGACAGATTAGCTAAGCACTGTGGTACCACTGACAGCAGAACTTTGAACTTCATTGAAACTCGGGTTGGTGAAAAGTTTCCATGTAATAGTCAACTGTATGTTTATGTATGTGCGTTGAATCCTGGGTGCCTCATTTTTGCTGGTGCACACCTACGGCGGAAGCTTTTGGAAACAGTCGGCGCGTGACCATAACACTCTTGATGAATGTGTCTGCACATATAATTCCACCCACGGCTACTTGGAGGCCTACATTATCAATTCATGTTGACTTTACAATTTTTGGACATTTCATATTTGGCACACCTTATGTTTCTTGCGGTTATTTATGATTTTGCTTTGAACTTGCATTGTCAGAAACGAATTTGTAAATTAGGTTTTTAACTTATTGTCAGGTGTCCTTCCTGTTTAACCCCTGTGAACTCTGACAAACACTGTCCCATAAGCCTTTTGGTGCAATATGCCAGTTATTGAAGATTCTGTTGTAGACTTTCCTTACACAATGTAAACCATATGTATTTTAAACTTTTTTTTTGTTGTTGTTGAATGCCACGGATATGAAAGATTTTACCAAAATATTTAATGGATTGGTTTACTAAGGAAGTTTTATGGGATTTTCATAAGATCATGGTTACAGTACTCTCATAGCACACGGAGTTGTGTCTGCATGTGGAGAAAACCCAAATTTTCTATCATGAGATCTAAATTTAATTCTGTTTGGGTACATTTTAAATGCATAAAGTAAAGGAGGCATGGACATATTGTCTGACAGATATTAAGCTATTTGAACTGTTTATTCAGCAATCATTTGATTTGAACTAATGTAGAACTGAACAGTCCCAACCCCCCCCAAAACTTTGGCTTTTCATAGTCCTTGTCTATTCAACAGCATTCCACACAGACCAAACCAATGTGCCTCCAACATCAGGGGTAGCAGTGAGTTGTTTAAAGGCATTTGTATTGTAGGGTGGGGGGATTATATTTGTTAACTCTGTGACACACTTACACATCTCCTTACTGTGAACGGCCCTGCGGTCCTTCTGCTCTATGGTCACGTACGCGTTGACCGGTGTAGCTGCTATTTTGCGTGATAACACTTACATCTACTTTTATAGCTGGAGTGATAGCAAGAGAGATCCTGTGAAAAAAATGACTGACAAATGTAATGCTGCACTTATTTGATGTTTAAAAAGCTGTATGGTCTCTGACTGGGTGAAATGCCCAGGGTGCTAAAGGGTGATATGCTGTAATTTGGGTGATCCTGCCACACTAATATCTTATCTGCTGCATATATACAGTGATAACTTGCCCAAATTCACAATTTAACAAGTTGCTTGTCATCAAGTAAACCCTTCTGAAGTTTGGAATTCGAGATTTAGGGCTGTTTTCTAGTGCGTTTCGTTCAGTTAGCTTGCTGAGTTTTGGAAACTCTGAACAAAAAACGAACGGAAAAGGGTTTCATTTTTGCAAATTAACAAATCTGTATACTTAAACATGGATTCAAACAATTGAAGTTTTGGAATTTGAGTAATTCTGATGCCTGTTTTGGTGGGTTAACAGGACTTCAGATCTTATGTTAATGTTGAATGGCTTTGGTGCTCTTTTTCTCGTTTCATTGGGTTTAAGAACTGTTACTTCTGACTCTACCAGCATTTAAATTTACTTGAACGAGGGGGTAACCAGTTGAATATGCAGACATGCATGTTTGGCTGTTGATATCCTGTGCTAAAATATTTAGACGACATCTTACGCAGCCTTCAGAACTTGCCACGGAATAAGTTGCTTAAGGCCTGTAGGTGGGGCATTGCATGTAGGGGTGGGGTTATACTGGTTGGTGGGTGTGGCTTGACCCCCCACTCCTTGTCTTAAAGTTGGATGTGCAGATACCTTAAAGCATTTTTAATTCAGAGCAGAGGTATAGTTGTATATTTTTAAATAACAGAACTGCATAATGCACATCAATTATTTTTGCTAATAAAGTCTATGAAAGATTAACTAGCAAGATTTTCCTGAAAGATTTAAGCAAAAGATGATAATATTCATATTAATCATGATAGTGACTAATATAAATTGGGCTAATATGCAATAGAACTAGTAGATTTGTCTTGTCTTTTTCAAAAGGAAGTTGTTTGTGAGTTTCTTTGCATTGTTCTACGGTATTTGAATATTTTAGTAAAGAAATTACATTGTTTAACAGAGGGATGAACCTTCATTTCATTTATTCTTATGCTTTATGCTTTTTAATAACGTAAATATGAAGGTACTGTCTCAAACATTTCCATTCGGTTAAGTGTAGGGTAAGTCGCACACAAGCACATTTAAAAAGATCTGCGGCTTCCCTCTGAACTCATGTTATTGGTGTCTGTTTCCAAGCTTGGAGTATTTACTGCTTGTCTTTGTTTCTGTGGCTTTGTTGAGGTGATTAGTTGATTAGTTAGTGGAATGTGCCTTTTCCGATGGTGCTGTTATCAGACAGAATATTAAGACATTTTTAAGGGCCCACTAAGCCTATATTAAAGTTAGTATATATTTATATGATATACTGTATAGTGTGTGTTCAAGAGTGTTAACTATGTGTGGGTGTGGTTGTGCCTCTATATTCGCCAAGAATACATTAAATCAGAGCTTGCCAGTTACAGGGTCTCTGGACCAAACTTTCTACAAGGGTAATCATGTTTGTTTTTGGGTTTTTTTTTGCGTTAACTCACAGATAATGCACTGACCAGTCTGGCTACTGTACAAAGCCTCAACATGTCCTAAATATACACTTGTGGTTGTTTTCTCTTTTTTCTTTCTTCTCCAGACCATTTGCAACAATCAGTGTCAAATCTGTTTTTGCTGTAAATGAATAGCAATAAATTAACCCGATTTCCAGTTCTAGACACGACTGCATAAACTGTTTCGGTTCTAGCCAGGAACCAGCAGTTCTGATTCAACTGTTATTTTATTGTCTTGGTAAATGAATCAGGTTGATTCGGTGATGTAACAAAAGTAAATCTGTTGCTGGATCTCAGGCTGCTTGTAAATCACAAGGACATTCTCAGAGTCAGCTCACTTTTAATTGTGATGCAACACATTCAACGCTTTGATGTCATGGTTTAGGCACAGTGTGATGAAATGACAAAACTAATTGAAACAGAACTGTCTTGTTTTTAAAATACACTTGTCTTTCATTTTATCTCAACCTTTCTAATTGTTGGGTCTTTTTATTCAGCTCTTCTATTTAATTATCAATATTTGACTTAAAAATGTATGTATGCAAACTTTCAATATGTCTTGGACAAAAACGATGCATATGAATAAACAGTGAATTTATATGTGTTTTGTTCATTGTACAAGGAACCGTGATCTGCTTCACTTATGATGGGGGGACATAAAGGGGGAAAGTTATTGCTGTATATTGACCATACTGTATATTGCTATATAGTGTTGATTAACAAGGATTATAGATAAACCTTTCATAGAAAATCAGATATTTATTGATCTTTCTATTAACTATAATTCCACAAGATTCTATAATATCCAGACAAACATAGGCATTTGGTTAAAGGCAAAACATAATATTTAAATTATAAGATAAAACAGCTGGATTTAAAACATGACCTTTTCACAACATGACCTTTCCATGCTCAGAAATATTTCAATTTGCAAATACATACTGAAACTATAACATCACCTCTAATTTCAAGAGTTGTTAGAGAGAGGAAGTAGACTTTATATAAATATTTATGTAATTTAGTTTTTTTTGTTGACTGTATCATAATACAGGGAGAAATGTGCCCTTTAGAGGTGATTCATTTTCCTGCTGATGTTACAGTGATAAAGTGCAATTAAAAAAACCATAAGATGGATCTTCAGAAAAATTCAGTGGTTTTGCTCTTTGAATATTACATAAGCGTTATAACCACGTTGCCCAAAACTCTTGAAAAGCAGCCTAACCCCGTTTTACCGCTGTCCCCAGTAGGCACTTTAAAGTATCGTGTTGTCTTCACAAGTGCCCAGACGGATCCAAGTAGATGGGAACATTCCGCGGAATTTTGGTCCATGCGGATTCATTAGTGTTTGGCAGTTTCTTTGGGCAGATCTCAAGTTTCTCCAGGAACTTCAGACATCACCGTCATGTCCGAGGAAGCAGTTTGATATGGGCTTGCAGTATTATCTTGAATGATCTATTCACGAACTCGTCGTCTGTAGTTATAAAAGAGTACACGTGGTCAGATACTTTGGTATGCCAAGCTGTTCAAATTAAGAGATATGATGTGTGTATATTAATACCCCACCAGCCACAGTCTCTATGGTAACAGCACAGAATGAAGCCATTATGCTAACAAACTACTATTTTACAACTACGTTCCTGGTTTGTTCCCCATCTTCACCGCCCTTAACAATTACCCCATACACTTCTAAAAATACCAGCTTAGACTGGCATACATTTCCATCCTAGTCTGGGCTGATTTGGTGCTAGCTGGTCTGCTGTAGCTCACCACCAAATCTGATGAAACTGGCATGTTTATCTGGGGAAGCTGGGTGACCAAGGAACTCTTGCTTGTTAAGCAGAAACTAACATCCAAAACACAACATATGCTCCAATCCTAATCAGATGTTTTCATCTTAATAATATAGGACAGGAGAATGTGTCGTTACTTTTCTGCTTGGTCTTTTTGAGGCTGTTCCTCAAAAGCGTCCGAGGTTAGAGAAGCGTCGGCCATGAGGAAGGAGTCTGTGGAACAGTTGCTGATCCTCATGGGTGCGAGACGCCGCAGTCTGTTGGGTGTCCAGGGGAGGCGCCGCTGAGCCCTCTGGGAAGGTACAACAGTGACGTCCATCTCGGATTCCATTAGCCAGGGCGGGCTTTGCATGGGCGTGTCCATATCTGGCATGAATGCTGGATTCTCTATGCCAGCTTCAGTGGAATATGGTGGAAACACAAAATGCAATCTTTTAGGCAAATGTATTTTATGTTGTTGTGTGGATTTTGATCTTTATATACAAGTGATATGTATGTTGAAATCTATTTGCTTACCTCCCACTGTATATATCTCTCTTGTAAAATGTCTATTTGTGGTACTGGTCTCACTACCCACAGCACTGTCAACTATAAACACAAAGATATACTTAATAGTCTACTTCCTGTATTTAAGTTTTTTGACCCCATGCATGTTGGCAATAGAAAAAGATATTAACTTTTTGTTTAGGGGTCGTGACTAACAAAAATGACAATAACGGTTACCTTCTTCTCCATACGGATGGTCTGTGTTCTCTGAGTGTCCATTAAACATCTATAACGTACAAATTAGGTGAAGCAACAAACATGGTAACTCAAAGATGATTATGAATGTCCTGTTTTAAATACCTTGTGTATTTGCTCCTTCTTGTGGTGCTTGATTTTTTTGGCTGGGTTGACTCCCATCTTTGCAGATTTGAAGGACTCAAGGCGGCTCCTCATGGTCCTCTGGAAGATCTCCTGCATTTCATCTTCACTCTGGTTGATGCCAAAGTGACTGCGGCTGTATTTGTGACGGTGCTGTGGAGAAACAGAGGAAATGGAGCGTGTACAGGCATTCAAAGGAATTTGCATTTAGCAAATCTAGTGTATTCATATATTTTGTGGTAAACATCATCAATTCATACATGTTTTCGGCTTCTGTACAGGTGCTGCTGTAGAAGATGATGGGCATTGAAATCGTCGTGCATATTCTTCCTGTCCTGCCCATGGATTTCCAGGGATACAGAGGGAATGCTGTCTTTTCTAATTCAACAAAAGCAACGGTAAAACGCTTGGCTATCCTGGTAAGGTTAGATATCTTTTTTGTAAATTTCAAGTTTTTCATGGTTATTTTAAAAGATTGTCTTGGAAAGTGACTGTGTTGCAGACATTCAGTACACTTACACTATGGAGGTCATGGAAATATTTTCAATTCCAAACTCATAGTTTGACATATCGACCATGATATCAGGCATGACATCAGCAAATTCCGAACCAAAGGACTTTTGGAAGTCTACATTAGCCGCCTGATCGCTGCGAACGAAGGCCAGAGAACCTTGGCGTTCACCCTGCATAAAAAAAGAACATGTTAACAAAGATTTTCACAGATATTTGACAGTAATCATGCACCGTTTATAGAATATGTATTTGTTAATTAACTTAAAAATGCAAAATCCTGTATTCAAAATACAATATTGAACAAATCAATGAAATGAAACACATTTAAATGAAAATGCTGTGAAAGACGGCATCTTGCAGTTTTATGCAGGCAATTAGACTGGCAACCGAAAACGAACTGCAAAAGTATTCTCAGTTAAAGACATACAGCCCACATTCTTACCTCACTGACATAGTTAATGGCGTCTTCCAGATTGAGTCTGTGAAAGATGCTAAAGAGATAATCTCTGTTCTTTCTGGCCTTGGGTTTCATCAAAAACCAGCTGATATACTTTTCCTCAAATCGGTTCCAGCTGAATGAGAACCCCAGTGAAGAGGAATGTGTTAATATAAATCCATATATAACAGTAAAATAACTCTGTATAACACAACTGAGGAGCGCTCACCCTCTCGTCCACCAGTTATCTCCTATACGTCCACAAATGTCTTCCACTGCTGCCAGTATGTGGTCAAACGCCTAAACACACCATTACACATAATCAGACAATCAATTATACATATTACATCTTTTAAAAAATCATTTTTTAAACCATTCATTTGTAAAGAAGTTCATGCGAAGACCCAGCTAACAGGGAACGTTCTCAGAACGTTGGCTAACATCCTCAAAGTTCTCTCAAAGTTATCCAGAGTTATAGTTAAACATTTTTTTATGTTATACATATCAAAAACATTATTCTTTAGTTGTTAGTGGAACGTTATAAAAAGTTAGTGCAAAATAAGTGCTTGAATAATGTTCTTATAAACCAGCAATAACATGAATATGATCCTAGAACTTTCAAAATAACATTTTTAACATTTTTGTTGCTTATTGTAAATGTTAGGGAAACGTTCTTACAACCTAAATTTGTTAGCTGGGGAGTTTGCAGATCCAAATGTTTTATCAGAAATTGTGCTGTGTGAACTAATGAAGCGTTACAGTGGATTATTACCCGGTTGTTTAGTTTTTCTACAAGTTTTAAATCAGAATGAGCCGCTCTTTTGACCTTCAGCCACTGAACCAAAGGCTTCATGGTGATTCCCTGCAAATGAATAAATGAATGAATGAGCTTTCAGTGACGACAATTCTCATGCAATCCACAAGCAGTCTGTCTTGGTTACAGAGACACAATATGACAGAGATCACAAATAATAAAACAGAGACAAATGAATACAAATCCATATTAAAAAATGCACAATTGTCAATAAACACAGTTACACAACAGACAAAAGTTATAGGAGTATTTTGCACAGTACACAATAATATTTAAAAGCCCCGACACACAATTTCTGCCTAATAAAATATTCCAGAGCATGGCACAACTAGAAACATGCATATGCATTATAGAAATAACCAAACATTAAGAAACATCTTGATTTTAGTGTCTTTATCTTAATTGAATGCTTGTTTTGTCTCATTTGAAAACACTTTAGGTTACCCTTGAATAACAAACCCTGGTGTGTTGCACATGGCCACTATTTACCACTCTTTAAATACTGTTTGACCAGTACATAAAATAGGACATATAATAATAAAAATAACAGTAATAAAATCATAACAGGGCAGGCTTTGTACCTGAAGAATAACTGTGAAATAAACCACGATGAGTGTGGTGCTAATAATCAAATTCTTCTCTTTAATCCTCGACTCCTCTAAGGTAGCGGCGAGTGCGTACGCCACTGCCCCCCGCAGGCCACCGTAGCTCATTACAACCTGATCAATGACCTCGATGGGAACCAGCCTGAACTTGTTAAGGATCCAGGTGAGGAAGAAAACACCTGTCGTATTAACACACACACACACACACACATTCCCCAAGCATGTCGTCATGAAATTGATACGAGAGGCCGTTCGGACTATAATCTCCATTGGACACAAAACAAGTACAGGTTTGCTCACCTATGACCCTGTAAACGAAGACAAAGAGGAGGGTGAGGAGGATAAAGCCCGTGTTCCAGACCCAGATGGCTTTATCGACAGCTGTAACGCCCAGAAACACGAAGATCATGGTCTCGGAGCCGTTCGCCAGCACCTTAATGGCGTGACGGACCGTCGTTACCGATTTTTCATCCATGTTTGCGTTCACGTATTTCTGACAGCAGACCCCGCAGAAGGTGATGCTGCGGGACGGAAGCCATTAGACGTGTACATTAGATGAATTAATTTATTCATTATTCATTTATGAATTCAATTATTTTGTCCCCCTATGTTCTCAGAGACCCTAGGACAGAGTTGAACTGGAATAAACGCCGTAAACGTACACACCGTTCACGGTTTGTTCTTGTTAGTTAATGTGTGAACTAACCTTAATGAACAGAACCTGGTTTTAAAGTGTGACTGATTTATTTTATTGTTTGTTTCTATGTGTTTCTGCTCACCACAAGTACAAGCAATGTTACGGCCATAATCCGATTGCTAAAAGAGAAAGTATGCTTTGTGATGAAAGAGTAATGTGGGGAGAAAATCAACCTGTGGGATTGGAGTAGGTTAGAGAGACCTATTGAAAAGGATGAAGGGCCGGTGACTTACATTTATTAATTCATATTGTTTTTACACATTTGGTTGTTGAGGTGAAGTCAGTCTCAGTGGGTGCATTAGAAAGTGTGTTGTTAAGGAGACCCTTACGATAGTATTGGAGAAAGGGAGAGCATTTCTGCTGTAAGGTAGGACAGGTAGCCCACCACAAAGATAAAGCCCGCCTCAATGATCTGGATGTGTTTGGTGCATCTGGTCAGCAGACACAGCAGAGCAGCAAACAAAATCCCAAGAAAGGAACCTCCGAAAGCCACCACAAAAAACGAACCTGGAGGAAAGAGGTAAACAAACAACTGAGCAGATCTGCAAAGCTAAACCTTCAAGAGAATGGCCTAAAATAATTGATATGTTCATTCTGTCACAAATATGTTGAGTGTTCATACATATGCCCTTGATGATCTCCACAGCATTAATATTTGGACCTCCTATAAGCACAAAGCCATCGAATACATTGTAAAGCACCTACAGACGAAAAGAAAATGTGATTACATGAGAGACGCCGTAATGCGCCAAAGGTGATAGCCGTGACATTTAGAGGAAATCATTTCTCACCACTGTCACTCCATCATTCAGCAGTGACTCTCCAAACACCAGGATGAAGAGAACTTCATTCACATGGACCTCCTCAAACACAGCGATCACAGCCACCGGGTCCACGGCTGCGATTAGACTGCCAAACAGCAGGAACTGCAGAAGACCGATGTCCAGCTCACCTGATGGACACATTAAGTCCATTTTCACCTATTATGCGGTAAGTAGATAATAATCCCTACAGAATCTTTAAAGGCATAGTTCACCCAAAAATATTTTTTTTTTTCCATCACTTACTCACCCTCATGTCATTCCAAACTTATATGACTTTTTCTTCTGTGGAACACAAAAGAAGATATTTTGAGAAATGTTTCAGTGGTTTTGTGTCCGTCAGTGGGTGACACTGTTGTTTGATTACCAACGTACTTCAAAATATCTTCTTTAATGTTCTTCATAAAAAAGTGATATAGGTTTAGTGAGTATAGGGTGAGTAAATGATCGAAGAATTTTCATTGCTGGAGGAACTATCCCTTTAAATACAGGCAGGGCTGACCAGAGATACTCTATCCCGGGGTCAGTTAAGTTCTCTCCTTTTTCTTGAAAGGAGACTAAAGTCTGTTTCCCTTCCTCTTGCCACACCTGTTTTCTAGTGGGCGTGATCCATACTTACAAAAGACGCACAAGGTGCATTATATTACACAAGCATTAGGGTAACGGTATAAATGCAGTAAATTACAGTATTGGATTTACCCATGGCTCCCGCCTCCTTGCAGCCCCACAGTGAGAGGCCCACAGCAGCTGCATTCCAGCACGTTCCAATGATGGCGTATATGAGGATGGAGCCCAGATTGCTGAAGAAGAGCTTGTTGGGCATAAAGTAACTCGCATCCAAGATGATCTGCGGCAGCAGGAAGTAGAAGAAGTTGTTGGGAGACAGTCTGAAGGTCTGCGCCTTGTCTGCTGCCCAGACGATTCCTCCCAAAATGAATCCAATCATGATGAGCATCCCGCTTTCTGGAAACACACTGGTGACGTGATGGTTTATTTCAATCACTGGAGAGAGAGAATGAGAGAGAGAGAATGAGCAAGACAGGATGAGAGAGAGAGTGAATGAAATAGAGAGAGAATGAGAATGAAAGATAGAGAGCGAGAGGGAATGAAAGAAAGAGAGAGAATAAGAAAAAGACAGAGAGAGAGAGAATAAAGGACAGAGAGAGAGAGAATGAGAAAATGACAGAGAGAATGAAAGAGAGAGAGAGAGAGAGAGAGAGAGTGCTGATATAGGCAATAGTTTAAAATGTGGAAGAGATTAAAATGTTTTATGTCATGTTTTATGTAAATATGTTATATTTGGCAGATATTGAGCATGTTGAGGTTAGATGCATGTGGATGGTGTACTGTATGTAAAATAATTCAGAGTTCAGTTTGTTGGCAGTTATTCATTTGTAAGTCAGCTTTAGACCAAAGAGAAAAGCATGCCACGTTGTTTTTGATAGCACACTTGTCCAGCGGATAATTGTTGTAGCTGTGGCAGTTTGTAAGATTAGAGTTGGATGAAATTTCAGGTGTGTCTCCAGATTATTCAGGTGCCCTTGTGTTCCAGGCTTTGTGAACTTTGAATACGTATTCTTAAGATACAAATGAATTAGTCTTTATTATCGGCCACATCCCAAATATTTGTCCTGATACTTTTACACTTTAATTCCCATAAGAACATTCTTATGTGAATCCCTGAGCTTTCCCTGTATTGCCATTGTAATGGAGGTGTACCGTATTGTTTCTGAATTTCCTAGTAAGACATCAAGAGATCATCTTTCGTTTGCAGAACTGAAATTCATCCCCTCATTAAGTATGCATGACATCATCTTCGGAACACGCCTCTTTTATTCGTTCATGAGCAATGTCTTACATGCGTTGAATATATTATGCCTTCTTGCATGCACTTATACGAACATTAACCAAGGTTAATGAATGCTGCAAATCTAATATGATATTATTATTACATTTAAAATTGGATCAGGTACTTTTTAACAGGCTGTTAAAAGCTATTTTTTTAAATGTTTATATTCACTACCTATTTTTTCTTTTATACCTTATGTACTATTTTTATTACAATTAAGTATATTTTCGTACCCCCCTTTATTCTTCAAGTGTCCCTCTCACAGATTTGAAAATGCTCCAATGTACAGCCAGTGTAAGGACCTGAATTTAAAATGTTCAGCTCAGAAAAATACATTTACTGTTAAGAAACTGTTAAAACATGAAGGTGTCAAAATGAAAGTATGACATTAAAGCATGTCAGCAATGTTGCTTTCTGTACTGATAAGAGGGACACAGAAACATGCTGCATCAGAAATAACAGTGCATGAGTTACCGATATATGCACATGATTTTAAAAGAATCCTGGAGCTTACCTTGCACTGCTGTTGTATTCAAGTTACATATTATTATTTTGCATTTCCTGGTAAGAGCTTGTCAAGGGATCATCTTGCTTTTGCAGAATTAAACTGAAATTTATCCTGCCATTAAAGTGTGATATCATCTTGAGAACAAATCTTTTAATTCTAGGAATTTCTGCATAGGTGTTTAACTATATGTTGTTGTCATGGAAGTCTTTGGACATGTTAAGCAAACATTTCTTACTGGTAACTGTCAGGCGGTAAGACTGTATAGGTGAACATTAGTTAATGCAATAGTTAAACACAAATTAATCAATACCTAATGCATTAACTAATGTTAGCATGTAAAACATTCTTGCAACATTTTCTATTTTCTGGTTAAATTTGCATACCTGTTAGTTTTGCCACGGCAGCCACAAATACCCATAGTGCCACTAGATATGGCGTTTCCACGTGATGCCACTGAAAGGAGACCACTGGAAGTCCAGTAACATTTTCGTTTATTAAATGCCGATTCTGAGGTTTTTCTCCATTTACTCCTTGGATCAAACGGTTAACCAGGCACACGAGGAAAACTGCCCTCAGCAGGCAGAGGCAAGCGGAGGTTGGCATCGCAACGGTTGAGTGATAAAGATGCTTTATCACGATCATACCTTTGCAGTGTGCACCGCGCCTGTTCTGTCCAAATATATGCAAGCTGTGTGACAAAAGTCCATTAGAAAGTCCCAATGTGATCTTTGTGGTTGCTTGCCGTAATGTGCAAAGTCTAAGTGAGACACAGTGTTTTACTTTTTCTTCAGTTTAGTCTTTCTCCTAAAATGTCATCAGTTTGCAAAGTTCTTCTCTTGCTGGATTTCCATCAGTTTCTCTGTATTTGTAGTTCAGGAAAGAGGCAGGGCAATCCAGGCAGTGTAATAAGAGCAGAGCTGAAGTGTCCAGTCAGCCTTTAATTTGTTCCAAAGAAAGGGGGCTGAGATCTACGTCACTGGAGTGTTACTCTGTCACGTTTTTGCTCATTACTCTTTGTGTTTCTGTTTAAAAGTTTCCCTTGCAGTTCACGCTGGTTAGTGTTCAGCCAGTGTTAACAGTTTGTGCCTCTGCGTTGTTACATTGAATGAGACTGTGTTTCTTTTTGAGCATATTTTGGAGCAAAAATGTGGTTCTGATACTCCCTCAGAATAGTGCTTCAGTGACCCTAGATCATGTTGTTCACAGTAAATTTAGTTTACGGTAAACTGCCGTGCAAATTCACATGAAGAACTTGAAATTGCTAAGCATGTTTTATTTGTGTTTTAAGTTTGTGTTATAAGTGTGGCTCTATTTGAAAATATTGATAAACATCATTTAGCCAAATTAAAGGGATAGCTCATCCAGAAATGAAACTCTTAATTTACTAACCTCATGTCTTAATTTACTAACCTCATATTGTTGTAAACCTGTATGATTATGATTTCTGTCTAGAGTGTAACACAATGCCTGATTCTCATCCACAAATGAGCAGTTCGGACATTTCTGTTTTAGAATGACATGAAGGGTGAGTAAATGTTGAATTTTTTTTTGGTGAACTATTCTTTTAAAAAGTTCTCTCGTTATTAAATGTTCAACATTGGAATCAGTTTGCATGTACAGTTTGCACAGTTGATGTAAAGACACAGGACACAGTTCTGTAAAATCATACTCTATTACTGACTGCAGATAGTTTGGCGTGCAACAATTCCAAAAAAGTTTCCACACATTTAAGTTAAACAATTACTTTATTTGGCTCTGTCGGAATGTGATGTAATAAAGGAAGTCATTAGTACGGCCTGTACCTGTGTGTGTGTGTGTGTGTGTGTGTCTGGTAAAAGTCTTACTCCTAGATCCTGAGATGACAGCTTACTGAACTGAAAAAATAAAACATTCAGACAGCATTAATACAAACATCTGACCGACAAAAATTATTTAATTACTGTAAACCGAAATGATAAAATCGATGGTTGTGATGGGAAGGTTATCTGTTCCTTTTTGCTGTGAGTGTATTTAAGTCAGGGTTTATGAGACATCAGTCTGTTGTGTGTGTGTGTGTGTGTACACGCACTTGTAAAGCTATCTTTGGACCAGTTACACTATGTGAGGACAAAAAAAGTAAAGTAAGGACATTTGGCCTCACTGCTGACACCCCTTTAAAGGGCTGTTTGGTTTTAGGGTTAAGATAAGAATTAGTACAAATGTGTATATATAAATATATAATGTATACACACACATATATATATATATATATATATATATATATATATATATATATGTATGTATGTATGTATTGCGGGTAGCTGAGAAAGTTCCTTGTGGGTAAATTGTGCTGGTTTGACACCAGCCGTATAAATTGTTAGTAGGAAATCGTAAGTCAAAGAACACATAGGACAAAGGACAATGCCAACATGATTGCATGTCCTAGAATGTGTCTATACTGTACACCTGAATATAGAAGAGACGTGCATAATTCATAAGTCATAGATTTCATCATAATGGCACAGGTGCTTTGTGGTGACTGCCTTAAATTACATATTTCTCCTGATATCAGTCCTATATAAATGCATGAAAATAATATAGAGGGGGCTGACAATCAGTATTTTATTGCAGTGTTGTCGTTGCATCACTTTGTTTGTCTGAAACAGCAATTAGAAACTGTAAATGAGCAAATAACTTTTTCTGATTTGAGGTTCGACAAACAAAAAACACTTCACTCAATTTCAAACAAAGCTCAAGACTTCACAAGTTCTGATGAAGCATGACATTTTTATAGCGTTTATTTTTTCGAACTGCTGTTATAAATAGCTTACATTTTAAGATCTTTTAATGTGACAATAAATAATTTATGGCTTTCAGTAAAACTCAGTTACTAATCATTGTAAGATTACAGAACCACAAAATAGTCAGAGTACATCTAGATATTACGACAGCTGAAGGAGTGCCCATGAATTACCCCCTACCATATAATAAACAGCCATAAATAGATAATAATATAGCAATAAATATTAGTCATTATGAATAATGATAACCTGATATTTTATGTAATTGACCCTTTAGTTCAAAGTCAAATTATGAGGCGCTGACTGAACGTACTGTAGAATCCAGGATAAACTTTTCTCAGTTCTGATTTTGCCCCTCAGTTTGCCAAGACAAAGCTTATGTAGTATACACGCCTCCTTAAATGTACGGCTTTGTCTTTTGCACTAAATGCTGGAGGAACTCTTTGCTGTTGAGCACATACTGACCTCCTTAGAGTGATTTATTTTCTAGCATGCAGTCTTTGTGCTATCTACTGTACATAGCATGCAGTCACTAAAGTGCACTTACAGTTTCCACCACTAGGGGGACTCACTAAGAGAAAAGGTGCTGTCTGCTCATGAAAATTTCATAACTTCTAACCTAAGTATGACAGTTTGTGTATCACCTCTCTGTTTTGTCTTCTCTTGTCTTTCAATGTTTTTTAAAACAGACAAAACGTTTCAGAGAAGTAAAACCCAGAAGCATTACTTCACAGCACCCGGGAAAGGTCACCAAAAAAGGAAAAATCTAGAAATATTTACCCAGCTAACAGGGAACGTTCTCAGAACACTGGCTAACATTCACAGTTCTCTCAAGTTACAAACATGTTCTTAAGAGTACGTTAGAAGAACTTTTTAAAGTTTGGTTCCTTCCCTAGAACACAAAAGATGTTTATGCTGCCCCTTTCCCGTGCCACGTAAATGAATAGTGATCAGTGACATCACTGGTCACCATTCACTTACAAGTTTTTAAGTTTAATCAACTTGGCTATACAAGTCATTTCAACTTAATGTTTTAAATCCTGACTGGTGTAACTTAAAAAAATAGGTTAAGCAATTTTCCAACTATTTCTTATAAGTCAAGATTACAAAGAGTAAGTTGAAATGACTTGTGCAACCAAATTGATTCAACTTAAACATTTAAGGCAGCAAATATTTTTTTTGCATAAATAATTTTGTGTTCCATGCAGGAAAGTAAAGTAAAAGACATGAGGGTGAGTGAATGGTGACGGATTTACATTTTTGGTGAATCCAGCTGAATTCAATCTCTGATCTCATAACATAATAATAGCCTGGATTAATGGATTAACCCAATTAGTTTGTCAAGTTAATGTTGGTGGATGGACCCTCTTAAAAAAAGATGCCTCATGATGCCATAGAAGGACAATTTTTGGCTGTATGGTAAAGAACCTTTATGAACATCTGTAGAACCTTTCTGTTTCCCAAAATATAAAATGTAAGAAAGCAATTAAAAGTTCTTTGGGGAACCAAAAACAGTTCTTCTGTGGCAACGCTCTGAAGAACCTTTTAAGAATCTTTATTTTTAGGAGTGTATGAGATTATAATCTGGTATGATCTGAACCAGGATGATCTTCATGTTCCTCAGGTTCCTCCTCATTGACAGAAGCATCAGCCATCATAAATGAATCTGTGGAACGGTTGCTCAACCGCAGTGGGGCGAGACGTCTGAGGTTGGTGGGTGTCCAGGGCAGTCGTCCCTGGGCCCTCTGGGAAGGGGCCACATTCATGTTGGTCCCCGCCTCTTGCCACGGTGGGTTGCGCAGGGGAGGAGAGGTGTCCATGTCATGGATATATGATGGATTATCTATACCAGCTACAGAGAATGCAGGAGAAGTATGATTAAATCAGAGACAACCCTCACGTTGTTCCAAAAAGGTAGAAATGTTAATGAATGTGCTGCCCATTCTTTCTCATGTAATGAGGGTGAGGTCTGGCCTGTCAAACTCCAAAATGACTAAAATACACAATGAAAGTCCTCTGAAATTAAGATTTAAGGACGGTTTTTATGAAACATTTATTGTGTTTTTTCAGGCTATTTGTTTTCATTAAACGAGAACTTAAACAGATTTATCACAACATTAGGATAAGCTCATGATGACACAATTATCAATTTAATTACCATTTACTATTAGTAATATATTTTTTCTTCAAAAAACTAAGATTAAGTTTTTTTATTTTGAGATAAGTTTATTATAGTACACTGTCCAAATTTCAATCAATGTATTAGATAAACACGCCTGTACTCTCGTTCAAGATATTATTATGTAAAATAAATACAGTATAATATCAGAATTTGTTCTTACCTCCAGATCTGTTTGTGTGTCTAGGGAAATTAGCAGCAGTCTCACTGCTAGACACACTGTCTGCTGAGAACTCAAAATCTGATCAGACAACCCAAAACAATATTAATCATACCTTCAGCATAAACAAGCTACTGGTTAATACAAGTGATGCTTGTTACCTTCATCTCCAAATGGATGAGCTCTGTGGGGGTCTGCAGGCTTTCCATTTGGCTGAAAATACACATGTGGAACGTATTTAATATAATATCAGAAAGGCGTTTCTGAAGAGTTTGTGTAAAGTTTCTGGTCTTAAACCTTGCAGTCAGTGTATTGTACACTGATCCATAATTTGTCATGGTCCCTTTAAACTAAAGTGATACTAGAGGGTGCAGGTGTGAGGATACCTTCTGAGCTGAATCCTTCCTGGGATGTTTGGAGAGTTTTTTGGCTGGGTTGACGCCTCTCTTCGCAGCTTTGAAAGACTCCAGTCGGTTTCTCATGGTCCTCTGGAAGATCTCCTGCACCTCATCTGGATTCTCGGTGGTGTTATAGTGGCTGCGGCTGTAGGTGGGACGGTTCTGCCCGAAAAGAGGTCAGATGGATTGATTGTGATGAGAACGTCCACTGAGGTGATGGATTCCAAATATTGATAAAGAAAAAATATTCCATGTGGGAAAGTCAAGCAAGATGTTTGAATGTTCTTACATGTTTCCTGCTCTTGTACAGATGCTGATCTAGTAAATGATGGGCATTGAGATCTTCATTCATGCTCCTCCTGTCCTGCTCGTGGATGTCCAGGGATACAGAGGGAACCGGGTTCTTTCTGATTGACAGAAAATACAACAGTTTCAATCCTAATATATGACTTCAGTTCTCTGCTATTTACGAAGGTTTCAGTTCAAGCTCAGCTGGCGTAGCAGCGTATCTGGTGGGTCTGCTTACGTGATGGAAGTCACAGGAATGTTTTCGATGCCAAAGTCGTATTCGGACATGTCGGCCATGATGTCTGGAATGATGTCACCGTAATCTAAAGCAAGCTTCTTCTTGAAGTCTATATTTGCTCTGTCATAATTACGAATGAAAGCCAAAGAGCCTTTGCTTTCACCCTGAATGTGAAAAACAAAATTGACCACAAAACATCTTCAGAACATTCACTGTATTGTTGATGATGCAACTAAAATAGGCTGTGAACTATAGCATTTAATAATTATAGCATTATGATATCATGTTCCTGTAGCTCAATTGGTAGAGCATTGCATTAGCATTACAAAAGTTGTGGGTTCGATTCCCACTGAATAAACATGCTGATAAAATACATACCCTGAGTACTGTATGTTGCTTTGGATAAAAGAAACTTCCAAATGCATGTATGTAAATGTAAACAACATACTACAGGAATACCATTCTTATTATGTTATAGTTATTAATTATACAATTAGATAATCAAATACAATCCCTGTGATTTACTTCTAGTGAAAGTTTAGAAGTATTGTGTCGTTTGATCAACATGGAAACCCAATACAGCAAACCATCACAATAAACGAACAAACAGTGTCTGTTTTATTGTGTTTTGAATGAATCCGCCTCATTCTCTCACCTCAGTGACGTAATTTCTGGCATCCTCCACATTGAGTGTGTGGAAGGCACTTAAGATTTTGTCGTTTTTCTTCCTGGCATCTTTCTTCATTAGTAACCAGCAGACGTACTTGTTCTCAAAATAGTTCCAGCTGAAAAAAAGTAAAAATATCTGAGACAAAATTCTCGTGGTGGGTGTTTAACCATCATTTGGGGACATATTTGTACCCAAAATCTGCAAAACCTGATAAATCTGAGCAAAACCTTTGGGGGACTCATTTATATAGTGAATAAAGTTTTAATTAAATTGTAAAATTGTAGAAAGTTGTCTGTTAGGGTGGGGGTTAGAATGTGGGTTAGATTATAGTATTTATAACTAGCTGTGTATAAAATCAATAGAAGTCTATGGAATGAGTGAAAAATGAATCCCTATTTAGTGTGTGTGTGTTATAAATAATAATTCTCACTGTCTGGTCCACCAGTTATCTCCCATTCGGCCACAGATGTCTTCCATTGCTGTCAGTGCGTGCTCAAATACCTACAAACACACACAATCATACTGCCATTACTGCTTTTGGTTTTTGAACTCCTGCTTTTAAGATGTTGCCTAGTTAACTATTTAATCTCATATTCACAATGTATTTATATGTGTTATGTGTATTTATATGTATATGTGACCCTGTCTGTGAAAACCCAGTTAAAGTCATTTTATCATCCTACATAATGTAAAGAACATTCTGTGAGAATAAAACATTTATATCTTCAATATTGACTGAGTAAGATCATGACTGAAATCAAACTTTGACGCTTCTAATCTCTAATAATTAGATTAGGAGACTTTGGTCTGGATTTCACAGACATGGCCACGTTTTCACCTGCGTGATTCTCTAAATGAGTATTTCTAGTCGTGACTGATGGTTACCCTGTTGTTCATCTTTCCGTTGAGCGTCAGATCAGACTGAGTTGCCCTTTTCACCTTCAGCCATTGGACCAGAGGTTTCATGGTGATTCCCTACAAGAAGTCACATGATGATTAACAGGGCAGAATAAACACATGCAAACTCAAACTGGTTATAAATGGGTGGGTGGTGGGTCACACCTGGAGAATGACAGTGAAATACACTACAATGAGTGTGGTACCGAGCATCAAATTCTTCTCTGGAATCTTTTTCTCATCCAAAATGGCCGCCAGTCCGTACGCCACTGCCCCTCGTAGGCCACCATAGCTCATCACAATCTGATCCGTGAGGTCAATAGGAATCAGTCTAGACTGGTTTAAGATCCAGTTGAGGAAGAAAACGCCTGCAGAAATGAAGGAATCGCATTCGTATCACGCACACAATCCTTGTCCCGAAAAGTTCTGAAAATCATACTTAATATAAGCTGTTTATTTCTTTTGCTCTGTAACTCACCCATAAACCTGAAAACAATGACGAAGAGGATGGTGAGGAGGATGAAGCCAGTGTTCCAAACCCAGATGGCTTTATCGATGGCTGAAACCCCCAGGAAGACAAAGATCATGGTCTCTGAGCCGTTGGCCATCACCTTCAGGGCATAACGCAACGTCGTCACCGATTTCTCATCCATGTTGGCGTTGATGTACTTCTGACAGCAGACCCCACAGAAGGTAATCCTGCCACACACAAAACCCTGACTCAATACATTTCTTCACAAAATTATTAGGAACTGTTTGCACTCATTTGTTTATTAAGATGATCTTACGAAAGAATCGCGGAGAGCGACAGCATCTCAGCGGTCAGGTACGCCAGGTAGCCAATGACGACGATGAAACCAGCTTCAATGACCTGGACATTTTTGGTGATCCTGGTCAGCATGGATGTCAGAATGGCAAACACGACACCAAGAAATGAGCCTCCAAATGCCACCACAAAGAAGGAAACTAGGGGAGCAAACAAGTGTGTCAGCTGGCGAAAGGTGTGAAGGAACACAAGGTGTTTATACAAATACCGACTGATCAGCATCTAGTCAAATAAAGGCATGAGATCAAAAGAAATCTATCAGGTCCTGTTTCTACATTTATGCATTTGGCAGATGCTTTTATCCAAAGCCCTTTACAGTACATTCAAGTTATAGCTTTTGTCAGTACATGTTTCCTGGGAATCGAACCCACAACCTTGCGCTGTGGTTTGATCACACATAGAACAATTTGTGATATTGACCATGTTAACCTCTATGCAAGTCATATTTTCTTCTACTGAAACAAACAAGATGCTCTCAATAAATGTTTTCAAATCATGACGGGAGATCATGGATCAGGGTTTAGTTGTTGCCAATTGTAGGATAACCAAATATAAATACATTTACATTTTATAGTTATATTGCCACTCACTTTTTAATACTAATAATATCATTTATGATGAAAAACATTGATTGATGATATTTTATTGATGATTTTTTATCAATTTTTATTGATGATAATAAAAATTTTATTAAATTAAATGAGAGTGTTGAGCCCTGCAGTATGTTTTTGTGAATGAGAGAGGATATATTGTGTTTGTCCATACTTATGCCCTTGATGATCTCTAAAGCGTTGATCTTTGGACCTCCCAGAGACACAAAAGCATCAAACACATTATAAAGCACCTGTGATGGGGACAGAGATGATGAAGAGGATGGTGAGGAGGATGAAACCAGTGGTCTTACAGATTACACAGCAGTTAGTTCTACTTCTCCTGTCTGACTGATAAATGGTGGTGTGTTGTAAATATATGAGGAATGCTGAGACTCACCACTGTCACTCCATCATTCAGCAGTGACTCTCCAAACACCAGGATGTAGAGAACCTCATTCACATGGACCTCCTCAAACACAGCGATCACAGCCACCGGGTCCACGGCTGACATCAGAGCACCGAACAGCAGGAACTGCAGAGGGCCGATGTTTAGCTGACCTAAGAGTCGAACACAATATTAGATTAATTAAAGGCAGGGTAGGTGGTTTATTCCAGAATTATTGTTTTGCTGTGCTGGCTGAAAGTCTCTTCACATCTCGATTTCAAGATCAGAAGTTAAATGGTATAAAATATGAATGTATTTATTTATCTTCTGTGGAATGCCAAATGCAATGATAGGATGTCTTGCTTGCCTGTCAGACTATGTATTTGCATACTTCTGCACACTACGTAGGAGACGTGGCTTTGGAGAGTGCTTTGCACAGAGGGCGGGATCTTCAAAACTAGCTTGCTATTGCTAGTCTCTCTGAAATTGCCTACCCTACCTTTAAATGCCACTATTAGACATAGAACACGTTTTGCCCCATAGAACAGCTTCCTCCCCAACTTACCCATCGCGCCCCCTTCGTAGCAGCCCCACAGCGCAAGTCCAACTGCGGCCGCATTCCAGCATGTTCCGATAATAGCGTGAACCAGAATAGCACCCAGGTTGCTGAAGAACAGTTTGTTTGGCATGCAGTAACTCGCATCCAAGATGATCTGGGGCAGCAGGTAGTAGAAGAAGTTGGTGGGTGCCAGTCTGAAGGTTTGCGCCTTGTCCGCTCCCCAGACGATTCCTCCCAAGATGAACCCCAGGATGATGAGCAGACCACTCTCTGGAAACACAGTGGTGACACTGTGGTTCAGCTCGCACACTAGAAAGACAGGAGAGATGGAGAAACTTCTGCCAGTTAAAGGGATTCCAAACTGCAACCAGACTGAATGAAAGTGTTTCTCTTTTATAGCTCATGAGACTTGACTTCGGAGAGCATTCGGTTCTGTTTCATTTCATATCTACTTTAAGACACCCTGTCTCTTGAAAATTTCTTAAAGCACACAGAACTGAGAAGATTGTTTACACTCAGTATCAACCTGAAACAGATCTCAGAAGCAATATATGCACTCTAAGTCTCTATTTTCTCTCTGTCTAATCTCATTGCTTTTAAAACAACTGATCTATAAATATAATCTCATTTGTAATTTTGCTTTTCTGTGGATATCTTCACTCGGTGATACAGACCGTAAACAACAGAAATCTTTCAGTTCACTAAACGTTTGTGATTCATTTGAGATGAGTTAACAATTAAGCTGTGTGTCTGAATGATGTTTCATCTTTCACAGGACAGGAAGTTGGAGGTGGATGGAAGATCATATCCTGCTCAAGGTTTAAAGGTAAGTTAGTTAATCACTCATATTTCCTTCCTGACTATTTCTTGCATCAGTCCATCAGTGCATTTTACATTGGCTTGATCTTCAACCTGTTTTGATCAATCTGAAACCGTGTTCTTTCATTGATTCGTAAGTTTGTTACTCAGAGCTGTTTAGACACTTTAATCATTTAAACACAGTTGGTTCCGAGGGAGAGTTACATAGCTCATACATTTTTCTTTCAGATTAAAAGAAAATTAAAGAGAAATCCTTTTTAATTAAGATAACTAAATTACCATTTACAGTCCAAAATGGTTGTCTTAAAATGTTTCTCCTAAAATTCTTAAGGAGCAAATCAAAACAAATACAATCAAATCTCAAAGTGTTGTCATACAGTAAACAGTTACAAAATATCAATATCATAGAGTTCGATATCAATATATAATAGAGTTCATATTGATTCTTTGGCATCTTGGCAAGTCGAGGAGATATCTAAAACCTGTGAGATTAATAAGGTGTGTTTTTCTCTATAGAAAAATCAGAGGAGATTAATGCCAGTAACTATTTGCTTTCCATTTAACCTTGTTGCTTTCTAGGTAAAGGGAAAGATGGCATTAAATCCCATTGGATCACTTGTGGGTTTAATTCATTGAGCTTTTGAAAGCCACACCTCTGCCAGACATCGAGCTGGGCTTTTATCTCAGTCAGATTATGATGTTCTTTTGAATGCCCACAATTGCTAAACTTTGTTTGTAGAGTATAAATAATATTATGTAATGGGATTACTTCACTTTGATGCTTGGCACGCCATCATGGCCCATTCAGAAGTGTCATATTTAAAGCCTGCGATTGTTCAGCCAGCCAACAATTAAAGACTGTGCCATTAGGTTTTATAGAATATGAGTGTACTCTTGGGTTTTGATTTAAACAGTTGAATAGTTTAAATCTTGCCAACCATGTCATTGGGCAATAGAGGCTGTAATGCTTAACAAATACAACAGGCTTAACTTGGCACGTTGCTTTGCACACTTGGTTGACCTCTCTCTCTCTCGTGTATGTTCCTGTAACATACCTAATCACCTATTGTTTAAATAGATATGAAGGTTACAGCTTTAGGGCGACATCCCATCCTTTATGTAACGCGTGACCTTGACGTGATATTTTTACACCTGAGCTAAAATGATTTAACCAACGCAAAACCTGAAATGATACTGTGTGTTTTATGGATAAAGTTTTTAATGATTGATACAGTGCCTTCACAATGCCTGTGTGCTGCATTTAAAATGCGAGTTGTGTAAATGTCAAACTGTTTTACAGTGGAATCGGATTCTGTAATTCATTCAGTTGTCGCTAAGAGAGACATCAATTGTCTTTTCTTCATAATAAACTGCAGTTATGAGTTTTAATTTCAAATGGCTGAGATCTATACCAGGGGTCTCCAGTGATTTTTGGCCAAAGACTTGGATAGAGAGATGGTGTAGGAACTCTTACATATTATATAAACTCAAATGTTGCACTTTAAGGTTTACAGTAACATGCGCGTTCTAACCCTCACATTCGTTTTAACTCAGATAATCTGCAACAGGAGCAACTCCATTGGACTGACCAAATTTAGACGTGATATCGGTCCCACTGTTGGACAAACATATTATATTGTGACTTAAAGATCTTAGACTTAATTATCACAGATGCATTTATTTTTTTATAAGCTGCATTGCAAATCCACTTCTCTCAGATGTCAGTGTGAACGGGTGTTAACGCTTCTGGAGTCAAATGGGTTCATGTACATTGTCTCAGAAATGAGCCTGACTTTACTTTGCTGTGCCTCTGAGGAAAGTCAAAGATGCAGGCGGCTCATTAATTATTTAATGGAGTACATTATTAACCAGCAGTAAGGTTTTGTTTCAACACTGTAATTTCTTTAAAAGCAGAGAGGAGAATGTACCAGCTCGGACACGACCAGCAATATGATGTTATAATTCATGTTCTGGAACTGAATCAGCATTATGTACCTCATTCGATTCTTTCCAACAGGCAATTTTGAGTGAGTTTACGCACGCAGAATCTCTGGACATGCAGAAATGGAACGCAAACAGTTGTGTGGGGAGTACAGCTGGTGTAGCTGGACTTCAGCATAACACGCAACATAATGTTTTCAGTGTAAACAGAAGTCAAAGGTTTGCCATAAACAAGACGAACAGAATTCTGCTTGATTTAAAACACCAAGCGCAGAATTACAAGTGTATGAGTTTGAGTGTGTGTTTCTATAGCAACTATTTTATTGTAGTGAGACCACATACTATGATAAGAAAGCTGTGTTTGTCAGAGACAGACATATGTGGTCTTTTAAAGGTGTTAAAATCCACATTTACCTCAAATGATTTCATTTCACATTCATCACCTTGAGTGTAACCTGGATGACACTGGCTCTTTATTCTCTCTATAGTCGATACAAATTCTATATTCTTATTCTCAGGTGGCACTAATTGTAGGAACAACAGGTCCAGATTACCTGGTACCCAACCAACCCCAGCAGACTTCTGCAGGTCCGCTACAAACCCGCCAACCTGCCCTTCAGCAACCGCTCACTACCTTAATCTGTTAATACCAACTACGCCTACTTCTAAACCTGATCTAGCAGCCATTCAACAGGTAACACTGGACTCTTAGTGGCAATTCTGGATGTTACCCGGTTCAGATTTCATCACGTTTCTGATTTGCCCCTTTTGCTGCCAGGTAATTTTCCACAAAAAAACTATGTGACCTCACAATTGCTATAGTAAGAAAATGCAGATATAAATAAAAATAAGGATAAAAAATGAAATTTTTATCAGTCTGCAGTACATCTATGAAGCCACTAGATGGCAGGCATTTACTTTTTGGGTGGAGGTTACTTTTTGCAGATTAAGCTATGAATATCTTCATAAGAGGGAACCAGCCCTGATGTGGACTAGCCAGCTTTATTTATTGTCCATTGCGTAGTATATTGCATGAAACGAAAAGGATGGAGAAAGCAAACATTGTAAAACCGTAAAGCAAGAAATGTATTTACAAGCAAGCAAATATTTTTACAGTTTACGATATAATTGTTCTTTGTTCTTCTAATAATTGCTCATTTTTAAAAAAAAAATTTTTAGTTAATAAGGAATAACTAAATATTAGAATGGACCCATATTAGAAAGAGAGAAATGTATAATAAATGTATGAAAAATAAATAAATATGATTTGAAAGGAAAACAAGAAAAAACGTGACTGTGAATTCCTTCATTAGCACAGTGTATGGGCTTTAAATACAGACAGGAACCTGAGAGTTTGTCTGTAATCCGGTATTAAAGATGTAGAATAACCTGTTTCATTCCCATTGGACAATAAAATGTCAGATGTGAAAACGGCTTAGCTTTAATACTAATGCTATTCATTTCTTTATTTTTGCTCTTCTATTTTCTACAGGTTCCTAATTTCTCATCTGAATTAGCAAACTGTTAACAGCACATCTGAGCTCACAAATGAGGTGTCACAATTGGTGAAGTTGCTGAAAAATAATGTTCACAAAGAATTTCCTTTAAAACTACATCTTCGCAGTAAAGGCCACAGTAAATGGTTATTTCTTTTGCTGATATACTAATATTGTGGCTGTGGAGAATGTGATGAATGGGTCACAGAGTGATGTTTCTTACCTAATTTACAGAGCCAGCAGGTGAATACCCAGAGAGCCACCAGGTATGGAGTTTCCACATGGTGCCACTTCCAGATAACGATCGGTAAAGTCGTGATGGTTGCAGATGCTTGTTCCGAGTTGTTGGTCGTGGAGCCAGTACCCGCTGTTGAACTTCTAGATAATATATAGTCATCTACTTCTGTCTCGATTGCTGTGGCTCTACATGCTGTACTACAGATTACCAGTAACACTAGGAAAAGTGCAAACTTTTGTAGAAAGGCCATAACAGGCAAGATTTATATTAGTAATATTTCTCCCTACCAAGTTCTACTTGTACCTAATTGCATTTATTAGTTTATTAGTCTCTGGTTTTGTACCTATCTGGAGTCCACCTGTATTTTCTACTTGACTCTAGCTCTAAGTGCTAAGATGTCTAGCTCTCCACCTCCAACTCTTTCTCTGCCTCTGTCAGTCTGAAATTGACTCTGATATGTATAGGGCAGTTCTGTCCATTCCGTCTACAGTATAGTTGTCCCTCCTCTTACAAAATAAAGATTCTCTTTTGAATTAGTCTTTGGCCCCTCCCTGATGTCTCTCACAGGTGTGGACATATTTCTGTGGGACTCATCCAGAAGCATTTGAAAGACAGTTTTCTTTTGCTGAAGGGGGCGGGTTCTAACACCTGGGGCCAAGTGTCAGTTAATCACAGGGGCCCGTGCACATGACAAGAGCGAGAGAGAAATCAATGCCTCTTTTAAATATCACATGTGATGTCAAATAAAGGTGTGCTAAAAACTCCCACTATTGTAAAAGTCAAGCAGTCAGCTCATGAAAGCAAAGAGTGTTTTAAAATATCAAGACTGCTTGTGGTCGTTTGACTAGTCTATCAGACATTACCTACTGTTATCCTACACGTGCAAATGAGTTTTCTCCTAAATTTCACACGGATCAAAAATTGTCTGGAATTATAGTAATGACTCAAACAGTCTGTGATTATATAAACTAACTTGCTATTCTTTCAGTTAAATGGTTTACAGGTGGGAAAATGATCTTCTATCGCCTTTTTATTTTAATACAGTAAAAAAAAAAAAGGAAACAGGCTCCTGATTTAAGCAGGGATCCCTCCGTGATCTTATAATATTAAAGTGACTTTGATTCTTGAAAGATCAGCCCATGACACAGACCCCTTCCAGAAGATCAGAATGTTCAGAACAACATCCTGCTCCCGCATGGCACCAGAGGAAACATTCATGAGCATTGTAGAGCCTCGATAACCTCCATGAATCTGTGTTTATAGGACTCTGTTATCAGAAAGTCAAACTCTCAAGAGTTAATCAGTTAGTCTGCAAAAAACAGATTGTTCCTGATTATTGTTTTTATAAATGGTTCTGATTAAGGTATTGACACTGTTTGAAGAATGAATAAATGCTCATGAAATGAATGAAAAGGAGGAATGTAACAGTATAGTAAAACTCCCAAATAGCCGGTGAGTTACAAGAGCAAGAACTCTTATGTGATAACAACATACATCATTCAATCATGACTCTTAAAGGCATTAGTCACAGACATTATTTTGGATTAAATAATCAACATTAATCAGTTTTGGTATCAGTTCCAGTGTACAGCACAGAATCATCCCAGAGGAAAGTATTATTGTGGTTACTCACACATAGTTTATGAGACTATTTATATGCATCTTACCTTACTAGTCTTATCAACAGCAAGAACAAACAGAAAGAATGTGATGTTTGATGAAATATTTGAGTTCATATTAAAATCTGAGCACAGGCAAACTCTGCAGGAGAGACACGTATATTTCATTGCTTTTTTCTGTGGGGGTCACACTTCGTAAAACAGTTTTAACCGATAAATTCTGAGCAATGCTGATTTCAGAGAACTCAGTGGAGCAGATAAACTTCTATTCAACTGGTGTATTCATTAATTCATTGGGTAAATGGGCGTTTTAAAATCTTTGTTTAGACCCAAATTTGTTCTCTTCTATACCTTAACCAATATTTACTTTTATCCAAAGTCATTTACAAATGACAAATATTGGTATAAAGACACAAAAGCACTGATAAAATGCAAATACATCATTGCATAATAGAAAAGGTATAATATTAATATGAGCCTCTGTACTATAAAATTGTATCTTCTTTCTAAGTGCCATCTCCATGTGAGCTGTAACGGCATTATCTTGCTTAATATGATACCTGTCATCATGTTAATTAAGTAAATGTTGCCTAGTCTCAGTGTTATATACTGTTATAGAGTCTCAGTGTTATATACTGTTATAGAGTCTCAGAGTTATATACTGTTATAGAGTCTCAGTGTTATATACTGTTATAGAGTCTCAGAGTTATATACTTATAGAGTCTCAGTTACTGTTATAGAGTCTCAGAGTTATATACTGTTATAGAGTCTCAGAGAGAATATACTGTTATAGAGTCTCAGAGTTATATACTGTTATAGAGTCTCAGAGTTATATACTGTTATAGAGTCTCAGTGTTATATACTGTTATAGAGTCTCAGAGTTATATACTGTTATAGAGTCTCAGAGTTATATACTGTTATAGAGTCTCAGAGTTATATACTGTTATAGAGTCTCAGAGTTATATACTGTTATAGAGTCTCAGAGTTATATACTGTTATAGAGTCTCAGAGTTATATACTGTTATAGAGTCCCAGAGTTATATACTGTTAGAGTCTCAGAGTTATATACTGTTATAGAGTCTCAGAGTTATATACGTTATATACTGTTATAGAGTCTCAGTGTTATATACTGTTATAGAGTCTCAGAGTTATATACTGTTATAGAGTCTCAGTGTTATATACTGTTATAGAGTCTCAGAGTTATATACTGTTATAGAGTCTCAGAGTTATATACTGTTATAGAGTCTCAGAGTTATATACTGTTATAGAGTCTCAGGTTATATACGTTATAGAGTCTCAGAGTTATATACTTTATATTATATACTGTTATAGAGTCTCAGAGTTATATACTGTTATAGAGTCTCAGAGTTATATACTGTTATAGAGTCTCAGAGTTATATACTGTTATAGAGTCTCAGTGTTATATACTGTTATAGAGTCTCAGAGTTATATACTGTTATAGAGTCTCAGAGTTATATACTGTTATAGAGTCTCAGTGTTATATACTGTTATAGAGTCTCAGTGTTATATACTGTTATAGAGTCTCAGAGTTATATACTGTTATAGAGTCTCAGATTATATATGTTATAGAGTTAAAAAAAAAAAAAAAAAAAAAAAAATAAAAAATAAAAAAAAAAAAAAAAAAAAAAAAAAAAAAAAAAAAAAAATTAAAAAAAAATTTTTTTAAAAAATTTTTTTAAAAAAATTTTAAAATTTTTAAAATTTTTTTTTTTTTAAAAAATTTTCCAGTGTTATATACTGTTATAGAGTCTCAGTGTTATATACTGTTATAGAGTCTCAGTGTTATATACTGTTATAGAGTCTCAGAGTTATATACTGTTATAGAGTCTCAGAGAGAATATACTGTTTTGGTAGGCTGTCTGAATACATTACCCTCATAGACCACTGAGAGAGGTACAAGCCTTCACATATAATACCAGGGTTGAAAAATGTGTTGAAGTTATCATCAGTCAACTTTATATTCATAAACCCACCCCATCTTAGTATCCCTAATTAGATTTATTAATAAACACCTTATAATGAACAATAAAAATATGCAATAATAGCATGTATTCTGTTTTCCGTTGTACGTTTGATCATTTTTCTGTTTTCTGTATTTATGTATTTTTCATTATACGTAAAGCTGCTTTGAAACAATGCAACATTGTTAAAAGCGCTCTATAAATTGAACTGAATATACTCCATGCAATTTATGAAGAAAACTGCACCGCAATGTATTGCAATGTCATCTTTTCATCTAGAACTGCAATAGCACAAGGGATGCAGAGTTCCAAGACGTTGTGGTTTCGCTTTAATATGGAGGTAGGAAACATTTACAGGATCAATAAAGCATTAGTTGTAGTGCATCATTCCATGCTGGTTGCAAACTCTGCGGTTACACCAGCTCTTTCAATACAATTTAATTGTACAGATAGTGTTTTTTTACTTCAGCTGTTTTACTTCATAACATTCAAATCATTTGGATTGTTTTGGATCATCTGTATTTTGGCCTAATTTTCGACATCTCCCAGTTTTCTTTGTACTTCATGTGCTTCACTGTTCCAGACTGTTTATTTTTATAACGTTCACACAAGCGTATTGCATTGACGCTTTTGCTGACGTCATAACACCGCTGTAGCCACAGGCAGTGTTGCAGAACAAAGGGACTGAACGTTTTGGTTGTTTTTAATATGAAGAAAATTAAACTAGTCAAGGCGTGCAAATCTCATGTTAACCTGCTACGTTCAAAGCACACATTTTTGTCACGGTATGGCAAAGCCTAAGAAAGATGTTAAACATCATTTAGCTAAAAAAACTGAGTAGCTTGAATAGTCGTTTCATCCTCACGCAGCTTCATATCTATTTGGCACAAAAGCAATGCTTGTCACTCTTTGTCAACAAACGAAGAATCGGAAAACAAAAGAATCGATCTCTTTTCTCACCTCTGGGGGGGCTTCTGGAATCTGGAAAGGTGACAACGGCACAACGTTTTAATCGGATACAGTTTCAGTTCCCTGGTATCTGACCTTATGTCATTCAGCCAGTGTTTGAAGGTGGAGACATACTGTATTTATTGTTGTGACTTCAGTCGTCTCATGAAATGGGTAGTTTAACAGGACGAGGGCTTGGCCATTAACTAGCATCCTGAGTGACTTTCTAATATTTACTGTTAGCGGCCTGCAGGAAAGAACGTTTCTACAGCTAATTTCAGAGGTCAGAACACTGCAAACTTTTCTCTACCTTTATTTACACAAAGACACACCCATTATGTGTACCTCAGCATCAGTTTTGTTTTGGTGTATTTGCTCTTCAGTCCGTCAGCGGTGTAATCAGACATCGGTGTTGTGTTATTAAACAGTGGTGCTAGTCAGCTGAATAAGAGATATGTACAGTCCACCGGTCATTATCACAAAATATACCCATGTAGGGTGATCGGGACCGGTAACCTCCCTCCTTTCTGATAGTGACCAAACTGGATGTACGTTTAATTAGATTTATATGTTCAACTCAATGGTAGCTCCTATATCGACATATATTTTGCAATATTCAAGTGATAAAGCTTTCTTAAAATGGGTAAAAATTGGACAGCTTTATGTTGCAGCTTCACTGTGCCGTATTTTGATTTTGGTTAGAATAGATAACAGATCAAATTGATTTGTGTGTTCCAGGTAGACATACACATTCTGTATGTTGCAGTAATACCAATATAATAGATAAAAGAAGACATATTCATGATACATTGATTAATGGTTTTTATTGTGTGTGGGGGTGGGGCTTGTATATGTGGTTTACGAGGAAACAATGTGTATAAAAGCGTGTATAACAATGTAAACATGGTTTATGGGATACTTTCTATGTCCTATAAACTAAAGGGGTTAGGTGTAGGGTTATGGGATAGAATATACAGTTTGTACAGTATAAAAACAATTACATGCCAACGTGTATCAGTATGGACAGATCCCACACACTGTGTGCCATAGGTGTGGGGAGATTACCAGACACTAAGGGTGGTTTGATGTCATTGATCCTTCTTCATTGTCCAGTCTATTCTCTTAGAAAGAATGGGGCCTTCAGAATGGATCACACTCCAGACTATTTGGAGTTCCTGCATGTCCATTTGGTTCCATCACTCCAGGTCCATATGGTGGGTCTCTGGGCCTCTGAATCTTTGTGAAGTCTTTTCTCTCTGCTGGTTCCACAGACCCTCTTGTGTTTGCATCACTGGACTGTTTTCTCTAGATGGTTAAACATTTCAGACATCATCAAATGGCCATGTTTGATGCAGCTGATCACAGATGAACGGCCACTCCCTGACCCCACCCTGACCTTTCCATCTCTCAGGTATTAATTCTCTTATACAAACCATCATTGAAACATGAGACACCGGCTGCCAAGAACATCAAAGTGTGGCCAAAGAGAGTTTTAAAAACAAGATTCTTGAAAGGTTTTTTACAGTGATGCCATAGGAGAAACATTTTTGGTTCCCCAAAGAGCAATTCAGTCAAAGGTTCCTAAAAGAACCATTTCTTTCTTACCTTTCAATAGTCTAAAGAACCATTTTCTACTACAAAGTACAAGGTTTTTTATGGTACCATACAGCTAAAAAATGGTTCTTTTATGGCATCGTGAAGCACCATTTTTAAGACTGTATTACCCCAAATATTTCATTGATATTTTGAGTATTCTTTTTCATTCATCGTTCATTCTTTAACAGTGCATAATGGGTAGCATGCATGATTTTGAGGTATCAAGCACTGACCATGTAAGCAACACATGACAGGTTATGAGTATGAACATCGTATCTCTCTGAACATTGAGGCTGACTCACAGCTGCACTACAGAACCAGTGGCCTCAACAGGCTTGCAGGTGACACCACCGAGATGTATAGACAGTGAAATCAGACACTCCCCTTGACGAAATGTGATCACAAATGGTCACTGGGGACGTATCTGAGATAAGATGTTAATGAGCCCTGGCCACTGAGTTCTGCCGAAAAGCTGTTAAAGAATTTGTGTTAAGAAATCAAGACCTATTTTAAGCAGAGAAGAATGTGTGTTATGAGTTTTAAAAATAGGACTTTTAAAGATAAGAGTGATAAAAGAAAAGATAAAACTTTACGGGTTTCATGGGGACGGAATTACCAGAATAAGTGGCAAAAGTACTGAATAATTAATGTAAATAAAAATGAGTTACATAAGGAACATTTAGTCTCCATTTAGTTGTATGAGGTATTTCAGTCTGTAGGAAAATATTACTTTGACTAAGAATCACATGGATACTTCATTATCTTAATGAAATAGTGTTGAGGAAAAGCTGATGAAACTTCTAAAGAAATTTGTGTTAGGAAAGCATAGGCAAGACTGAGCCAAAACGAAAGTAGCCGAATGTATAAAGTGTAATAAGTTCTAAAAATAGAGCACAGATTGCCAACAGCTCCTTTAAAAGAGATAAGATAAACCTTTACTGGTAGAATAGGGACAGAATTACCAGAAATGTAATAATATACATATATAAGAGATAAAAGCAGCCGGTCATTATCAGAAAATAAACCCTGACAGTGTGACCTTTAACCAATTTATGCCAATCTGAAAAGTTTATTTGGTAATAATATATGCATGTAAATAATCTTTTGGTAAATACTGTATTTTTCATGTAATGATACCAAATTGCATCTTTGTATTTTGTTTCTGATTTTTGGATTGATTTTTGCATTGATTGCATCGTCTCGGTACTGGGTACTGATTTTCTCGGTACTGAAGGAAAGAAAATTGATTATTGTTTGATCTTTTTTCTAATTCATCTTTTTCTAATAAATTAGATCTCAGTTTCTTCTCATAGACAACAATGAGATTATATGGAGATCAAACAGAGACTTTTGCTGCAGTATTCTACTTCACAGTCACCTCAAATGTGTCAACAATGAGACAATCAGAAAAGAGCTCAACAATGTTTCAAACTGTGTCCATATTTCTATATGCCCAGATATCAGAATCTTTCAGACTAAATAATCTGAGCTATTCTAAGCACATTAACACAAAACTGCATATAAACAATTGTTTCATGTGTGTCTTTTCATTTCTCTCAAGACATTATATCAGAAACATCTAAGACACAGTTAAAACTGAAATTCACATACTGGTTATTGTATGTGTATTTTTATATCGTTTTAGAAGGAAGCATATTAGAAAAATTTACACTTTGCTGTATTTGTAGATCTGTCATGAATGCCAACAGCTGAGTAAAAATCTCCAGTAACCAAGTCTTTCAATCAGTTGTGTGGGACATCAGAAGACGATCAGTTTCTGGCTCGGAAACTTTCTGTCAAATGAATGGAAGGTGGAGAAGTGTATATATTCTTACGTCATGATTGACAGGATTAGATTACTTTACCAGCATTCTCACCAACTCCCTAAAACTAGCTTTCCAAACCAGTTGATTACTCATTCCCTTCATCCCACTTTTCCAAGAACCAAATGAACTCTGAGGAACCCGAGCTGTCTGAACGTGTGCCTACCTGAAGAGTTTTTTTTACATCATGTGGCAATTGAATTTAACTTACTTACTCTTACAAGCATTTCTTGCACTTTATTTAAACAGCATTTATTTTACTTTATTTGACTGTACAAAAAGCAATACATTAAAGCTATTTTATCTTAAATGAACCACTGCCCACTGGGTTTCTAAGGCACTACAAAGACCCCAAAGTATGAATTCAGTTTTTATTCTTCCTATTAGTCCACAATGCATAAAAATGTGCAGGAATTGGATTATTTCCCGTCGTAAATGCAAAGGTGAGCAGTTCTCTCTTCGACCAGCAGGGGGCGTCACGTGATTGTGACATCATCGACAGCACTGAACGTCTGATGAATATGACCTTACTGCAAAAAAAAAAAACATTTCAAGAAAAGCAAAATTATTTTAACACTGAATGCCTTAGTCACAAAAATGTTTTCAGTGCAGGGTTTTCTTTTTTTTTTTTCATTTTTCGTGCTTTATTTTTAAATGAGTCCCTGAAACACATTCATAAGGTGAAAGTGAAATTGATCAGTCTGACCAGCCCTGATCAAAATCAAAATATCTGACAGCAATATTTCTATGTATTTATATATGACTTATTTATTTATTTATTTATTTATTTACGGAGTTTACAGACATAATATTGAGCTCTTCTACAAAACCCCATCAGCCCTGCTCGCCGTGCTTTTCAACCAGAATAAAGGAAACCTGAATGAAAAGCAACTTGAATGAAAAGAAACTTGAATTAAAGTCAATTTACTTTAATGCTTTAATGCTTTAATGCTTTAATGAAGTCATCAGAATGGCACTGCGCGCGCACTGTAGGCGCGGGACCGCGCGCTGGACTCGTGTACCCATGATGCCGCGGGCCTGTCGAAACTTTGACAGGCACGGAAGAGGATCCGAGCAAGTTACGGCGAAAACGGGAAACATCCACGAAACATTCACGAAACATTCACGAAACATCCACGAAACATCCACGTAAAATGCACAAGTGTCCGCGGGGGTGACTGACAGGGTGGTGCTGGGTCTGCGGGTCGCGGTTCGAGCTTCAGTACGCGACAGGTGAGCAGGTGAGCAGGTTTAAACCTGGACGTCGTGCATCCTCGTCATCTACTTTTGTGATTTTCTTATTTGTTTGTTTGGAGATTAATGAGCAGCATATTGCTTTGACAAGTGTGGGTTGCCAGATCCCGTTTCTATTGTGTGTCCTACTGTACCCTTTTGTGTGCATTGCTATTCTTGTAGGCCTGTTGTATTAATTATAGTCTTCCCTATCTGTCTGTTTGTCTATTGTAATATTGTTTAAAGTAGCATACATACTAGGTTATTCTGAAGCATTAATTGTATGTATTACACGGTATGCTGTAGTGTAGTATGCAGTGAAGTATAGTCCGGTTGTATCTCTAACCTGTTGGATGGTCCAAAGTGCAAGAGGTTTCATTGATCATACATCACTGTTGTCCTCCAGCACGCAACCTCATGATGAAAGTGACTGTTGAGCAAAGACGTGAAAAAGGATTACTTTACCTGTGACACTGGCTTGTATGTACATTATTGGTGTAGCTGTATCATGTTTTCAGGGAGCAGGCAGTTTCTGAGGTCTTCTGGATTGGATAACGCAGGCCGTTAGATGTTGCAGGAGCATGCAGTGATCCTGCATTCGGTCATGGTGTCATCTGACCTAGATGTGTTTGTGAACCCCTGCGCTCTCTCTAGAACACAATCGTTCATATTCATTAGCCCGTCTGGCCATTGTCAGGCCGCGTTTTGTTCTTTGTTGTATTGTTTATGCTGCGTGTCTTTGTGCTTTGTCACCTGGTGCATTCACATTCAGTTTAAAGTGATGTTTAATATCTCTGAAGGCTTTTTCTGGGTTATCTGACAATGTTAACATTTTAAATCTCTCTGTCTGCTTTTCTCCATCAGTTTCTCAGACATGGATCATAAGGATGTATTCGAGCGTTGCAGACGGTATGTTCAGATGTTATCACGGCTCTTCAGGGATCCACCAGTTCTTTACATGGTGACAATACTGAACGTCTGTTGGGGATCATGAGGCAGATTCAGGAACACGGCCGTGCTGTCGAACCCTTGATCTCTGGATTTACTTCTGTGTATCACCATTTTGACTTAGATGCTCAGACTCCCGGCAATGGATATCGGACCTTAGTCAAGGTATCACCTTTTGTTTTACCAAACCTTACTCTTGTTTTATTTGCAGATGAGGGGTTACTTGCAAATTATGGCATGTCATAAAGGTGTTTTGCTTTTACCAGACAGTATAAATGCTGTATACACATAAAATGCTTTATTGTGGCATATGAATTCCCACAGATATGATATTAATTTATTTTTAATTTTCTTAGTAGCCACAAAATGAGGATTGTTTATGTGAAGAGTTGTTTTGGGAAAGAAATAACTTTTGTCCAATTGTAGTTGAATGTAGAAGATTTTTCCTTTTGTGGAACACAGAAAGCGAATTTCCAGGGCACTCTTCTATACACAGCACCTGGAATAAAATGCTTAAATCATAAGTCACAAATCGTAAAATTACTGGTATGGTGTATTTGGGTCAATCTGGAGTTGAGAGCTCTAGTCTCCAGTCACCTTCTTATTAAATGGAAAGCGTTTAGTTTTTTTACCTGTTTCAAAAGAAAGAAAGTCACTCTGGTTTGGAGAAAGGGTGCATAAGGGCGAATAAATATCACAGCTCTTCAGGGCTTTAGTGACTGTCACTTTAAGTGTCCCTGCTCTTCACAGGTGGTTAATTCCTGCACCCTCCACATCATCCAGAAAGCCTGTTACATTGCCTCCAACTGCAGCGGCCCGTTTTTCAGAATGGAGCATAATGTAGCGGAAATGGAAGCGTACTGCAGTGCCCTGTGTCAACTGCGGGCGTTGCTTTACCTGGCACAGGTATTACTGAATGACAATGCCCACGGGCAGCTCTATTCACAAGTAGAAGGAGGGCTGAGTGAGAAATTCGTGCAGGAATACGTCTCCATGCACAAGGCTTGTTTCTATGGCCGCTGCTTGGGCTTTCAGGTGAGATTGTGTACATATTTCTTTGGTTTGCAAATTTTAAGATGTTTCCATTTGAGTGCATTGTAGTTCTGATTTTGTTGCTGTGTTATGGTACTAAGGACCTACCGTGTGTAATTGTATTTCCCCTTTCACTGGTGCACACAGTTGGTATGCAAATTTGTTCCAGAAACATGAAGCCAGCCTCTGTTTTCTTTGTTCCTAGTTTTCCCCTTCACTCAGGCCTTTTCTGCAGACAGTGGTCATCAGTATGGTGTCCTTTGGAGAAAACTACAAGAAACAGCAGACTGGGCTAGGTCATATTCCACCCATAATATTAGGACTAGATGATTCATTTATTTCATGGATGTTCTGTTTGAAATCTTCACAATCTTTCTTGTATTTCCCCTGTTAACAACGCTATTAAATTCTGTCTGTTTCTGCAGGCATAGCTGCTCTCTCGTTTTTCACCTCTGGCAAATATGTGATGGACCCTGAGCTGAGGGGGGCTCAGTTTGAACGCATCATTCAAAATTTAGATATGCAGTTTTGGAAAATGTTTTGGAATCTTACTGAGACAGAGCTGTTATCGGTAAGTACTGTACAATCAAGCTTACGTTTGTTACGCTTGACATCAAACCTAGTGAAGTTTTATTGTTTGGGTAAACCGTCGTTTTGCATCATTGCATTAAATAATTAAATATTTGTAAGATTGGTACGTTGTATGATATGCAGTATTCTTTGCATGTCATAAATTAAGACAGACCTCAAAGCCTTAAAATGATTATCCAGGTTTTCTCTTCTTCTCCTTTACTACTCTACCCTTCTTTACTTTAAAGGGTTTGTGCAGGATTGCTTCCAGTGGTGTGCAGGTGAATCTGACATTAACTGTCCCAGCTGAAACTCTGAGTTTGCCACTGGCCTCTGACCCCAGTCTCTCAGTCTCGGTGTCCCCTCCAGTTGCACATTGGGGCCCTGGGCCAGTCAGCATGCGTCTGATCTCACACATGCTCCGCCAAGGACAGGTGTGTGTGTGTGTGTGGGTTTACTTAACCATATATTGAGACAAATTTGTACCCAAAAGTTAGCAAAATCTAATATCGGAGTCCTTGTAAACCACATATACAAGTGTGTGTGTGTGTGTTTTCAAAAGAAACTAATAATATACAGTTTGCTTAATTTTATATTTATTTTCTCACAGGACAGTGTAGAACTCCTGGCATTTTCCCGACCTGAGGGACCTCAGTTATCTCTGCCTGTAGCTTTCAATCGTCAGACAGCTCCTCTGTCCCCGTGTCTGCTCATACACTTTCACGGAGGAGGATTTGTTGCACAAACGTCAAAATCACACGAGGTGATATTTCCTTAATAATTTTGTACTTGCTTAAGCCACAATTCTCAAACCTGAAGCTGTTTCATCTCCCCATACAATCTTCAATCTATCTTTGTTGTCTCTGTTATAGAATTACTTAAAGAGCTGGTCTAAGGATCTGAACGTGCCGGTCCTCTCGGTGGATTACTCTCTCGCTCCAGAGGCTCCATTCCCGCGGGCTCTAGAGGAGTGTTTCTACGCCTACTGTTGGGCTTTGAAGAACTGCCGCTTGTTGGGTTTGTATAGCACACCCCTGCATATAAACACAGATACAGATAAAAACAGAGTTTTTAGACAATAATGGCGTCTGGGGCAAAAGGGTTCACTCTTTATACATGTTTGTGTGATGAAAATAAATATTTTTTATATGCATTTACAATAAAAAGTCAACATGCTGTAAATAGAACAAAGCTTCCTTTGAAAACTTTGATCACACCCTGACACTTCAAATAACCTGCGACATTTCTGTAACTCATTGAAGTTAAGGCCTCACTTTTTGCGATACAGTTGTTTGTTAACATTAGTTAACTACCTTAGTTAACAAGAACTAACAATTGTTATTTGTACAGCATTTATCTTTGTCATAATCTTATTTAATGTTAGTTAATGCATGATGAACTAACATGAACAATGCTGTATGTGCATTAACTCACACTAACAAGGATTAATACATGTTGCACATTTATTAATATATATATAAGCGTGAACATGAGGACTCTCTTCATCTTACTCCATAGGCTCGACAGCAGAGCGTGTTTGTTTGGTGGGCGACAGCGCAGGTGGTAATTTGTGTATAACCGTCTCTATGAGGGCGATGTCTCACGGCGTGCGTGTTCCTGATGGGATTGTGGCAGCGTACCCAGCGACTCTGCTGACAACAGATGCCTCTCCATCCAGACTGCTCACCCTGATCGACCCTCTGCTGCCTCTCAGTGTGCTGTACAAGTGCATCGACGCATATGCTGGTGACACCATTTATCTCATTAGCTTATTTTATCTCATTTTATCTCATCTCTTGTTTTAGCTCATTTTTATCTCATTAGCTTACTCATCATTAGTTTATTTTATCTCATCTCTTGTTTTAGCTCATTTTTATCTCATTAGCTTACTCATCATTAGCTTATTTTATCTCATCTCTTGTTTTATCTCATTTTTATCTCATTAGCTTACTCATCATTAGCTTATTTTATCTCATCTCTTGTTTTAGCTCATTTTTATCTCATTAGCTTATACATCTTTAGCTTATTTTAGGTCTGTATTATTTTATGAGAAAAGCGGGGAAGTTTTCATACAAAAAACGTACAAAGTCCAAAAGTCACCAGTAAAAATGCTTACAATTCATTATAAATTGTTTCTAAAGCTGCAATCCCTAACTTTTGGTTCTCTGTCACCATCTCTGTTTGAAAATAAAACTTGCAGGGCACATGTTTAGAATTTAAACTTATCCACATTAAGAAAATAACTCATGAACAACCTACAACATCCTCAGCACCCACACACGCGATTTAGTAGCCAGGTCTTCTTTCTGTTTAGGACATATTTCCTGTGTAATTGCACCCGACAGCTCATTATATATCATTATTGTGAGCTTGCTGTTTTCAATCGGTGTAAAGAGTACAGAGTTTGAACACTCAGGTCATGTATATCGGTCATGTTCTTGCTCAATAACTGATTTTTGTTTATTTTCAACCAAAAAGTTACAGAGTGCTACTTTCTTTTAACAGCTGAAAATATTTCTCCTAAATATTTGTCTTTGCTTTGTCGTATCTGTTTTTATCTCAGGGACAGGCAGTCAATTAATACAACCAGCAAAGCAGATAGACACCCTGGCTGCCTTAGGACAGGATACAGTGAAATTCTTTAATAACATCACCCAGGGAGCAACCAGCTGGTTTCAGTCTTTAGTAGATCAAAAAGCCCAATCATCTCCTTCCACCACATCGTCCAATGGGATTTCAGCGTTGGCTCCACACACTGATGACAGGCCACGGGAATCCGGAGAATACCCAGAAAACTTTGAGCCGCTGCGGTCTAGGTGTCTGGTGGATCTACATACACCTTGCACACCAATAATGAAGAACCCATTTGTGTCCCCTCTACTTGCACCAGACAATCTTCTCAAGGGGCTTCCACCAGTACATCTAGTGGTAAGATATGATTAGGTCACTTGGAAATCTGTAGGAGCTGAAGCTTTCATTTAACTTCTTTGATTGTTCTTCTCAGGCCTCCGCTTTGGATGCCCTGTTAGATGATTCAGTGATGTTTGCCAAAAAGCTGAGGAACATGAACCAGCCAGTGACACTAAGCGTGGTTGAGGACCTTCCCCATGGCTTCCTGAGCCTCGTTCAGCTCTCCAAAGAAACCCAAGAAGCATCAGACATATGTGTGAAACGAATCAGAGAAGTCCTGCAGCAAGAGGAACTGCCTGCTGCTCACAGGCAGCCAGGGCTCAATTAGACCTTTCAAAACCAATCATCTCCATGCTTCAGAAAGTCCTTGCAGATGCTGGCAGTCCACCAGGGTGCAATAACCAACTGGGAATTAAATAAATAAATAAATATAAACCGCATTTTGACGAGTCATAAACCAAAGAATTATTTTAATATAATTTAATATAATTATTTAAAAAACAAAGGAAGGGAATCAAGAGTCAGCACACAATAAACAGTGCTTGAGAAGCTCAAAACTTCAGTAAATCCATCAGACTGAACAGGAAACAAGTATGCACTTGTTTGTTCAACTAGAAAACTAGTTCTGGTAACTAGAAATACCGAAGTATTTCATTTATGTTTAATTCTACTAAAATATAATGACACATGCAGTCTTGCTAAGAAATGTTTATAATGACCATCCACTGTACTGACCAAGCTGAATGTTTTGAGTATCCACCAGCGTTTCACCATCGTGCCTCTACAGAAGCAATAAAATCTATCCAGGCTGTAACCATTACATCATTAACCCAAAGCAACTGCACTGTTGCCATTGATGCATGTTGTACTTTGCTCTCGCCTTTTGTGACTTTTATCTGAAATCAAAATGGTTCAATTAAAAACCATTTATTTAAAGTTAAGCTACAGCATACAGCGGATTTGTAATTCAAGGATGTTTGCATGTGACGTGCATACGGTTGTGTCCTTTTATACTGTTGTTTACATAGGAACCTTGTGTTTAACACTTTACCTCATCGCCTTTTAACCAAAATCTGGTCAGATGCTGCAGAAACGTTTGTTTAATGTTACACAGCATGGGCAAAGATGAATGACTGTGCCGAGTAGTCAGTTCCTGTTACCATGCAGTACTCTACACAGTTATTTATGAGCTGATAATAAATAATAATTTTTATTTTTATCACATGAGAGATGTTTGTTCTGTAATGTGTTTCAGAGGTGCACTTAATTGCATAACATGCAATAATTACAATAAAAATTAAAGTGTGTTGTTTGCTGTGTCATTTCAAACAATCTAAAGATGTTGGCTGGATTCAGAATGTTGGGAAGCAAATCTCAGCATCTTGAAATCTATTTATTAACAATAATTTGTCGATGTGTAGTTTAATTTATTGAAATGAGATTCTTAGGAATGTCATTTTAACGGAGGTTACCTGTTAACATATAAGTGTACACATACATGCATACATACACCGGTCATATCAACAATACTGACACAATATGTAGAAATATGAACAAAGGATACCCAGCTAACAGGAAACGTTCTCAGAATGTTGGCTAATGTTCTCAGAAAGTTCTCTCAAAGTTATGAAAAAAATGCTGAAAATAAGATGATGGCACATCCTTGTGTAAAGAGCTCAACACTTGCAAATTATGTCACGTAACTTGTGTAATAAATTGTTTAATCCCACAGTGTTTCTCTGCAGGTTTAAAGGACATCTAGGACCCCAACTAGGACCCCAAGTTGTGCATCTGTTAGCTTTCTGCCTCACAGGTCTGGTGATGACTGGAAAAATAGCCTACAGCTCCCCCTAAAGGACATTAGAGTCACAACATGTGCAAGTCTTGTAAGTGTTATCTGAAATGTTTTGCACCTTCACTCTTCAGAAACAGTGCAAACTTGAAACCTACTGATATATATATATAGATATATAAAAAATTGTATAATAGCCTGTATTTTATTTTCCCTCTGTGTGGTTCTTTGTGTGGCTTCCTGTTCTGTAGATCAGGCTCTTTAATATGCAGAAAACTATTGTGATGAAGCACATAAAGTCCAGCCGGACCCTCTTTAATACCCGAGTGTCTCATCATTCATCTTCATAATTCTAAATCATTACATAAACCTGCTGTTAATGCATCTCTATACGAACCTACACACACATAACTAAAACTTAACAGAAAAACTGTAAATGATTATGTGAAAGTACTGTTATTCACTTATGTTTGTCTATAGAAAGTATTATTCCAGTGAGAATAAAGCAATGTTGCGTTAAATTCGGTTTCATAAATTTGTGTTTTTTTGGGAAAATGTTGGCAGCACAAAGAAAAACAACAAGGATTCACAAGAATTTTTTTGAAGACAGTATTGTTTTTGACTTCATATGTCATTTACTAGTAATCTGGTTTACATCGTAGTATTTGTTACTATATATTTATATTCGAATAAACCACGCAAACAAATATGTACATGTAATTTGCTTTTGTTACACTGTAAAAAAACTTTGCTGCCTTAAATCTTTAAGTTTAACTTGACAAGTCATTTCAACTTAATATTTTAAATCCTGACTGGTATAACTTAAAAAAATAGGTTAAGCAATTTTCCAACTGTTTCTTATAAGTTATCTCAACTCCACACCAGTCGAGATTACAAAGAATAAGTTGTATGAAATACCTTTTAACATTGTAATGTTAGGTGTTACTTTGCATTCCTTGTTTAAATAACATCATTCCCGTATATTTCTTGTAGTCAGCAGAGCAGGAAAACTGAACACACAGAATGTTTATGGCACAGGAATGTTAGCAGATCATCCCGACAGAAAGGTCAGTAATCTCTTTTCCTGATTGTTGCGTGTCAACACAAACAGTCCTGATGACTTTTGTATTTTGAAAGACCTTTTTGTGTACGTGGTTGAATGTCTAGATAAATCCGCAAGTGAACTTTTATCCTAAGGACACCCTATTGTGTGTAGATATCTTTGGTCTCTGAGTCAAGTGCTTTAAACTGTTTAAATTCAATCAAAATTGTGAAACAGCTTTTGTTGTCTCATGACAATTACATTCATGACAATTACCTGTGCAAAACAGTGCAAAATTGTGAGGTTTGTGTTGTCTAAAATTGTACATTTGTTACCCACTAATCTTTAATATGTGGTTGCATTCTGTAAGTTGAAAAAAACATGCATTGTATACCTGCAATATTATTAGTAGTTATATAACCTTTATATTTACTAAATGCTTGTTTTAGACATACAGTGCGTGTAGTACAGTGCCTGTATATGGATCTGTAGGTAGGATTGTGAGTCACAGGTCTGAGGTCAGCTGATGTGGAAGAAATGACATGGCAGCAGACAGTAGGGCGATACCTTCTGGACTTTACTGCCTCTATCACAACACTGCAGTCTGTTTATATACAGTGCTGATACCTTCTCAACACTCACACACAGAAGAAGACAAGCCCAAGAGACGGCTGAGGTAAATGTTTTCTTCTAGAGAAAACAGAGAAATGTTCTTAAATGTTTTAAATGTCTTTTAAATTCTTAAAAGTGCAGTTTAATCAAGAAATGTTCATGTCTGTCTGATCAAATGTTGTATTTCTTTTAGGTCCAACACAATCATGAAGGTCCTTGTAGTTGTTGTTATTGCAGCTTTTTGTGGTGAGTATTCACTTTTAATTTAAGTTAAAATTGTATTCAGTTTTACAAAGGAAAGAAGTGTTTTCCTGTTTTCATGTTTGAAATAGATTTGCTTCTATTAAACACAAAAACTGGTCAGAATTGTAATACCATTTTCCTTATGTTTATTGTGTGTATTATTTACAAATATTTTAATTATGATTCGATCAATAGGTTGCCATGCCGATGTAATGTTGCAGGACCAATCAGGACCGATGAGTATGGACCTGGTGAAGAATGCTTTCTGGAATTATGTTGCTCAGGCAACCCTCACTGCTGAAGACACACTGCAGATGATCAGAAGTTCTGAGCTGGGACAAGATATCAAGTAAGCATGTAGTTAATTACAAGATAAACGGGCTATGGAAACAAATCGCAAACTGTGATAAACACCATAATCTTGCTTTCTCTTTAGTGACAGGATCTCTAAAAGTACTGATGCCGTAAACGAATACACTCTGGCTATCCATAGTCAAGTAACTCCTCTGACCCAAGACCTGCTGGCCAAACTTTCACAGGAGGCAGATCAGTTAAAAGTGCATATGGAACAGGAAATGACATCAGTGCAGTCCCAGCTCAAGCCTTATTACGAGGAGGTTAGAGATGATCTTCAAAAGCAAGTCGAGCAGCTAAAGAAGGAGGTGACCGGATATGCCGAGACCCTAAACTCTGAAGCTCTAAAATCTAAACTGCTCCAGGGGGCTGAGGAGCTGAAGGCAAGTCTGGAGAGAAGTCTGACAGAGCTGGGTCCCCAAACTGAGGAGCTCAGACAGAAGCTGGACCAGCATCTCCAGGACTTTCAGATGAGCATGGCTCCATTAGCCCAAAGCTTCCAGACTCAGCTGGCCCAGAGAAGCCAGGAGATCCAGAAGAACATTAATCCATATACGGAGGAACTGATAAGCAAACTGGATCCATATGCTCAGGATCTGAAGACCCAGTTATCAGCTCTCTGGGAATCTTTTACCAGGAACAAGCAGTGATCAGCCTTTATAGACATTCTGGAAATGCTACCGGACACTTCACTTGTCACTTGTTACTTGTAGCTTTAGTTTCATTCTGCAACATCATACCAACATTTTCTTCTTTGTTTGTTGCTAATGGATGTTGTTTAGAAATTGCCAAATAAAACAGTGTTTATTATCAAATAAAAACATCTACATCTTTATTAAAGTCAAGGAGATAATTTGTCATCTAATGCTGGGGTCCTACACCATATTTCATGACTGGAATGTGTTGAACACCTCAGAATATCAATTATGGCGAAATAAATACACAAAGGTATTGGACTACATGTTTTATCATTCTTGCTTTTAGAAACACTGTTCACTGATAAAGTATTTCAGAAGGAATAATAGCCCTAAACTTCATAAAGTCATCACAAACATAAGGCTCACCTCAATGACATAATGTTACCTGACATCTGGAGACTGTGTTAGTGTCTGAGACAAAAACCCCTTAAGTCACAATAAAGTTGCCTGTCTGTGTCATATGCCCTGTGTCACATTTACATCAAATCCATTTGTCACGCTAAAGGTCTAACGCTAAACGTAGGACAGCTTGCCCCTGAAGTGGCATTCATACAAACAAGCCAAATTCTTAATTCAGTTTGTCATGAATAACTATTATAGAAAACACAGAATAATCCCCATTGTAAAATGAATAATTGCAATCTTTAGTGTTTATTGGCACCTGTGAACTCTGAGTTTTTAGTATGACTGTGCAGCATTCAATAAAAACTCTCTCTCTCTCTCTCTCTCTCATATATATATATATATAGTATATAAATAATGATTTACACTGCATTCAAGCATTCTGACCTGTACATAAGTCAGAATGAGTTCATTATGGTTGTCTTGCACTAAATGTGCACGTACGTGTGAACTACTTAAGATAACAGACTTTAGTCTTTCTTGAGTCACGTATGATAGACATTTGCTGACATGATATGTTATGCTGTGTTGGTTACATTACAGTACATTTTCTAAACGTTCATCAGTTATATTAAAATAGATACTCATGTATTGAGAAAACCAAAGACGCATGCACATAAAATGAATTTTAAAAATAGTTAAAAATGTTCAAGTTAAAATTTTAATTACTAATAAGGTGAACGGTCATTAGTATAGTGGTAAAAAGATAAGCTGTGATCCTTAAATCACATCTGTGATTGTGGAGTCTCTGACCCGCTGCAGGACAAGGCACCATTTACATGCTGTTGCATAATGACGAAATGTTAACATGTATTTTAATTAATTGCATCATTCTGAATGTCCAATAAAATTAATCACCTTTCATGGCTTGATCCGTTTCCTTTCTCCCTTTTTCTTTTCTATGATAATCCTGCTAATCAGTTGTGCTCAATACAAATACGTCTTGATATAAATATATTTGTACTGTGCTCTTGGCTTTCTGTATATTAGCTACATGACTTTTAGACTAATGACCCACAAACAAATTATTTTACAAAGGACAAATCTTTCAATTAAATCTTGTCCTTTTGGAATCATGCAACGTGGAGTACTGCAATAAAAAGCAAACAGCAACGCATATGAAGAGAAGAACTTTGGACACAGGCTGCCAGTTCATCTCTTAATCGTCACATTATGACCAGTAACAACGTTTGACCGTGAGCCAGTCATATATATACCAGCTGTTTCAAATCACTCCTGTACAGAATACGTTGAAAGATCTGCCTGGTAAGCGATTATCTTCAGGGTGTTCTGTGGATTTTTAATATTTTCTATACATTCAACATTGTTGCCTTGCAGCTCTTATAAAATCTTCTCTACTCTGTTTTACACAGGTGTGCGGTCTACAAACAAACATGAAGTTTGTGGCTGTAATTCTAGCGCTCTCTGTAATTTCAGGTAAAGCTTAATACGAATCTCAAAACTATCTATTCACTGTATGCAAACGCAACAAGAGGCTTACTTGCACTCTTTAAAAAAAGGTTCTTAAAAGGTGCCATAGAAGAACCCTTTTTGGTTTCCCAAAGAATAATTTAGTCATAACTTGGAGAACCTTTTTTCACTACAAAGAGCCTAAATGGCAAAAATTGTTCTTCTGTAGCATCTTGAAGCACCTTTTTAACAGTGTATATACATCATTTAGGAGTAAAAATCTTTAGGATTATCATAGTTTGATAATTAAGTTCAAAACCAATGCTAGCAACTTGGATTACCTAGACAGATTGTTTAAACAGATTATCTGAGATTATCTTGTTTTTATTGAAATTTTGATGTTACACATGATGTTGCTGCAAAACATATTGCAAAACATAGGGCACATGTATATTTACAAATATTCCACGTACTAAAAATGTGTTCCATGGTGCAGGCTGCCACGGGCGCTTCCTGTTTCAGGATGAACCCAAAAGCCGCTGGGAGGAGGCAATGGAGAAGTTCTGGACCCATGTGTCTGATCTGACCACCAAAGCTGAGGAGATGAAGGACAGCATCAAGGACACCCAGCTCGGCAGAGAATTAGAGTTAGTAAAAATTACAGCACATCACTGTTTGTTTTGTCTGTTTGCACAGATGTGAGATATGTCCGAGAAATAGAATATCAAGAGTATCAAGAAAGCTGGTTTCTGATCAGTTATTATAACTCTTTGCAGCACACTGATCGCGGACACCATGAGGGAACTGCAAATGTACAGTGATGATGTGCAGAACAAATTAAGCCCCTACGCAGAGGAGACCGCCAAAAAAGTTAAAGAAGATCTGCAGCTGCTGGCCAATAAGCTTCGCACACACATGGAGGATGCCAAAGAGCGTGTCACTGAATACACTCAGGAGCTCCAGACCATGGTGGAGCAGAATGCTGATGAGGTCAGAAACAGGGTCAACACCTACATGCGAAAACTGAAGAAACGTTTGACCAAAGACGCCCAAGAAATCAACAAGTAAGTCCCGTAAAGTGACCAGTTATATTGTTTGCGTCAGCAATGATTTAAAACGCATTGCATTGTGCTGAACTGTCTATAACAAGTATAAGACAAAATATAATAACTAACAGATTTAAAATAATAGAGTAGATGTAGTTTTTCACTGGTGAGTAAGCTTGGAGTTCTGAACGTTTATATTAATTATATAAACAGACACCTTAGTTATAGTATTGATAAAAAGTAATATAAAAAGATACACTATTGTTTTATTCTTTATATAATATTTTTTACGTCAGTTTTAATACAGTCAGTCTCAGCTCTGAACGATTTCCCTGATTGTCCCTCACTTGATCTAAAGGAAACTGGCAACATACTTTGAGGAAGTTCTCTCTCGTGCTACTCTGAGCATGGAGGACATGAAGGACCGTCTTGAACCTTACTTTGCTGACATGCTTCAGCGTGCAGAAGAAAAGCTCACGGCTCTGAGAGATGTGCTGAAGAGTCAGGGTGAAGATATTAAAGACAAGCTGGAATCCCAAATACAAGACCTCCGAGAGAAGCTCGAGAAGACCACAGAGAATCTGCGTGCCACTCTTCAGGAGAAAGCAGAGGAGCTCCAGAGTTATTTTTATCCGTATGTCTCACAAGTCCAGGAGAAACTGCAGACAGTCTGGAATCAGTTATATGCATAAGAATGAAGTGACCTAGCAAAAGAATTGGACTGACTTTCCTGTTTCACTTTGCCTACAGAAATAAAGATGTTGTATGAAAATATCAAATTAAACTGATGTAAAAATGTGAAAGGAATATATCGGTACTCATCTGCATGCATGTACAGATAAAGGCGGTGTAATATAAAGCTCAATAAAAACAATATGTGCCAATAATCATGGATAACCTGTTTTAGAAACCAAAATATTATAATAACAAAAAGAAACTTTATTTTACAAAGCGCCTTCTCCAAATGCTTTCTACAGAAATGTCTGCATGTGTATCAAGTCTACATAATCTATATAACAACGAAGTAATGTGTAATAAAACACATTTATAGAAATAAATCACAAAACACTTGAGCAGAAGTGCAGGTCAATGCTGCTGCTTCACTTTGATTGTGGGTGGCTGTACAAAATTTGCAGATGTCCCCACCTGTACAGTAAAACACGCACACAGCCCCGTCGTGGGGACGTAATAAAGCAAATGCAAAAATGTCAATTCAGTTTTGCTTCGCATGCAAGACGAGTCATGCATTTCCCAAAGCAACCATCTGCAGCAGCTGCATCCCTGCATTAATGCATTACCCGCGAGGACCCCACCGAACCCAGCTCGCGCTCTTCCGGTCTGTCGCGGATGTTGTGTCCCCACAACATCCGCACAACATCGGGGTTGTGCATCCGAGGTCCCCACAACAGACCACCACGCGGAGCGCGAACCGATGGATTAAACGCGACGCACAATCGCACGACGCCCCGCGATGGCCCGCGCGCGCTGACGGTAAGCGGCGGCGATGCACCGCGCGAGCGCGCTTTCTTCTTCTTCTTCTTCTTCTTCTTCTTCTTCTTCTTCTTCTTCGTGCATCGTTTTCGTGATCTTGATCCGCTTTATTTCCGCGCTCGTCCGCGGGTGTCGTAGCGGACCGACGGCATCCGCAGGGTCGGCCGGGATTGTAAACATCGGGAGGTTCGGGTCGTGGGTTAGCATGCAGTTAGCGAGCTCCGGGCGCGACTTTCGCAGCACAAACAGGCTCGAGTCTGAAAGCATTTCTTTGTTGCTTGCTCTGAGCAGATGTCGTGTTTTGCACGTCGTTTTAAAACGTAACGTTATGGTATATTCAGACGAAAATGGTTTTGTGGGATGCGTGCACTTGTCATCCAAAACGAGGGGCTGTGATCGTATACAAGTCGGTATGAGCAGGAACCATCGTTATATTTTAGATGCATGCATAAAAAAACCAAATTGCATTGTTTTAACAAATTGCATGGACTGAAGTATATGTAAAGCAATGCTTGCTGGTGCAAATCCCACCCCTGCGTGTTGTGGGATGTTGATACTCTTAGTGTTTGTTCCTGGCGCACGTCAAGAGCCATAATACAATACCACATCACCATACTCCACTCATACTACAAAACTTTCCTTTATCATTTGTGATTCAACACAAGAATGATGAAAAAACCCTTTCAGGTTTTAGCTGAGTACACATTGCATCATGGTTTAGGTGGCTCCATGTATTTAGTGCTGCCACAATGATTGTGTGCTGTAATTTTGCACAAAAGCCAAATTTCAGATCAATAAAGACAAAGAAACAGGCAATATGTTATTCATGTGTTCGTGTTGTCACATCATGCAAACATGCAGCTTGTGATGCGTTCAATGTGTTTCTGTGCATTCAAGCTGTCAGACATGTATGATATTTATATGATACTGTAAATAACACGATCGTATAAATATTTGTCGTGTTTTTCTTTGCATGCCATATTTTCCCTGCAAATGCCTGAGTTTGAAGTTTTTAGCTACATCATAGCTGTATAATTTCCAGCTATTATTGCTGTTATTTCTAATTAATAATAATTTTGCCATTGCAAATAGAAATCTGATTTGATTGTTGATCCCTGCAGATAAAGCTATTGGTTTGGTACAGAAAAGCATTGTGGTCTAAGTGAAACGTTCGCACACAACTTCACATTTTTTTTGCCACCGCAAATACAACATTATGAAAAATTAACATAGAGTTAATGCAGTAGAAAATAACTATAATAATAATAATACAGTTTCAGTTTAGATTGAGTCTTCATCCATTAGCATGTCTGAGATCATGTCATGCTTTGTCCTGCATGTTTTTTGATCATGAATATGTTTTTGGTTTGTTTTTTATATGCTGATATTAAATGTATTCATGATTCATGAATGTATTCAATTCATTCATTTTGTATTCTTACATTGGTTAACTTTTGTCTTAGAGGACTAATGGTTTATCCTCCCACAGGCATTTTATAAGAGTTGTGCATTCTGACCTGGAGTTTTCTCAACTGAGTGTGAATCATGGATGGGAAGATACCACCTTGGAATATTCATGGAAGTCATAGCAGCAGCGTTCCCTATACATCAGGGGAATGTCAGGAGGTGGGTTACAGGAATTCCACAAATGATGACGGAGTAGTGATTTATGGAAAAACAACAGAGGAGTTTTGCCACATTAGCTGGTCGCAAGTAGTCAAAAATAGTGATGGGTGGCATCTAATTCCTCATCTGTAAACTCAAATATCTTTTCCTCCCGTATTTGCAGGGGCATGACCTGATTGGAGAACCCATGCCTTCACTGTCATCATGTATGAGTGGAGCGTTTAAGGCTTTGTTACCAGATTACCATGGAACATCTTCAGCAATGACATCAAACTCTGTTAAATACCCCTATTCTCCTGATGATCATTGTCCCATCAAAACTGGACCTGGAATGAGTTACATGGAGAACACAGTGGCGAGAAGGATGCCTCTGGACGAGGCATCAGTCACACATATGCTCCCTTCCAAGTGTGCTTCATATGTGCCTCAGGAAAAGGTATGTAACTGTACAACTGACACTAGCTAATGTCACTTTTCTATTATCAGTTGATAGCATGTCTTTTCACAGGACCGGGAAGTAGACCACGGAAACTCATCGAACTGGACATCTGTCATCAAACATGCTCTAGAGATGAGTAATGGAATGGAAATGGAACAGACTTTATCTGTGGATGTCTGCAGCCCTCTAGTGGACTTGAATCCTGTTTATAAACATCCTCAAACGGAGATAACGGACTCCAAACCAAACAAGAAACAGGATGGACGAGAAGTTAAAGGAGAAGATTCCTTTGTTGCTATGTTGTCTGATGGTATCTGCAAACAGCAAAATGTTCAAGACATGGTAGGTTCTAAATTAAAAAACCTTTAATTACATAATTCATATATCATGCAATCCATGAACAAATAAGTTATTTTCATCTTTACATTTTGCAGGGGATAAACCAGAAGTCAAACATCTTTGCTGAAGGATTTGGAATGACTGATATCAGAGGACCTGAGCCAGTTTCATTACCTGGATTTTATAGTTCACACACTCCTCATTCATTGGATGGTTATATAAAATGTGATGAGTTTTCGGGCATCCCATTGGTCAAGCAGCCTGTAGAACACACCCTCGTGAAAACAACAAAACCTGAGTTATGCAAAGTTGGCAGCCCTAGAAAAACTTTAGAGAACTGCACAAATATAAGTACAGTAAATAATGAAACCCTTTCTGACAATTCTGCTGTGTGTGGTCTTCATAATCTTGATCTTCAAAAGGGTGGTCTGCAGGCAGAGGTTATGGATGGAAAAACCTCAGTTAATTCTCAGCATCATCCCTCAAACCATAATGATGAACCGGAGATGGGAAAGCAAAATAATTTATATGTCTCAGACACAACACTTAAAAAACACTTTGTTAGTAAGGTGGAAAACCAACTGTTTACTCCAACCATAGGGGGCGCTCACTCAGCTGTGGTTGAATGTGAAAACTCAAAACTTTGGATTTCAAGAGAAGGAGGGTTTAAGAACAATCTGCCTTTGCCAAAACAAATAAAATCTGAGGGGCTTATCGCTAAAAACACTGAATGCAATATAAAGTTGAAAGCAAAAGTTGCTACTGAAGGTGTTTCCTTTTCAAATAAGAACATATCTTCAGACACAGAGAAGATTACAGACCAAACTGTTGTATCCATCAAAACACATGCTGATGATAAATGCAAAGAGTCTCAAGGGGACAAATTAAATAAGCTTTTTTCACAAGAGAACAATTCGAAAAATGAGACGATGACATTTACTACAAGCCCTGTATCTGTATGTGGAAGTACAGATGTATGTGACATTCATGTCCAAGAGAAACAATCTCCAGCAAATGAAAGTTCAGTTATCATGCCATGTGGAGAAAAGACGCAAAACTCTGAAAAAAGTGAACAGACATTTCTTAAAAATGCTACAAACAACTGTTATGATCCAGCCACTGAGAATGTTCTGGCTTCTCTGCCTCACCCCATCTCCAGCAGTGATTGTTCTACTCAACATAAACCACAGAATGCGTTGCAAAGCCGCAAGAAACCAAAAAAAAGAAAAAAATCCGAACTTGAGGAACTAAACGGACAGATACTCAAATCCACAAAAATGGGTGACTGTTCTTTGTATGGATCAGACTTATCAGAAAAACCTGTAAAACCAGGAACAATTATGTCAGAGGGAGAAGGTTGCATTACACAGAGTTCTTCACAACGTCAGGGTTCACATGATGAGCAGCTTGAGGTGGTGGCAGATACTATCTGCTCTGAAACTTCTGATAAAGACACATCAGATGCTGGGAATGTTATACAAGTGAGGGACAATAAGGATAAACCATCACATTCTGTCAGAAAGACAGTTTATAGAAGGAAGCGAAAGAAGATGTCAAGGTTATGTTTAAAGGCAGAAGTCTCAACCACCCTTAGCCATCCAAGCCTGTCCCAAAGCAAAATCTCTTCCCCAGAAGAGGACTATTCATCCCATTCTCAGGTCATTCGGCTGGAGGCAAGAGCGGTCAGTAATGAAGAACAGAGTTCTTCAGTAAGCCAGCAGACCATCTGTCATCTACAAACCAGTATTCCTGAGTGCAAACCAGAAAAACTCACACCAAAATGCAGAAAAAAGAAAACCTTACCGACAATAAACGAGGCTGAAAGCAAAGGAGATTCAACCCAAGCATCCAGAGTCTGTCAAAATGCTTCTCAGCAGGATGTTCTTAGTTCATCTGAGGCCGACCAAGTGGGCTTCAATGTAAAGAGGCTTCAGAGAGCCAGAAGACCTGCTATAAAGACTTTTGGAGACACAAACGATAAGCCTCTGGATAGAGGGTCTTTACTAGACTCTGTGAGTCAAACTGATTCTGTTTCAACCTCTGTGACTGACTCTCCAGACGTTTTAAGCACTCGGAATAACAAAAAGAAACAAAAGAAAAGAGTGAAGGTCAGTGAGGCAGATGAAACACTCAAAGGCTGCCCAGCAGAGTTCCAACAGGAGGAGATTCCCTCACCATTATCCAAATTTAAGGAAAACATGGAGACCACCGAGACAGCAAGGCCTGTGAAAGCGAAAAGACCTGTGAAAAGGACAACTAGAAAAAATCTAAATGCAGACCATGAACCTGTTCTTCTGGGCATGCACACTTTTGTAGGCGCTATGAATCAAGATTCTGTTTCAGCTGAGGGAACTGAACCTGAGACTCCTGTTGTTGTCAGAACGCGAAAAGCACCAGCCAAAAAAGTGTCTCTTAACACAGTAAGCAAGAACTGTGAAACTACTTACTTGAATGATCTTGTTTCTTCAGCTAGTGGGGAATCAGTCTCAGCTACAGAAAACATAAAAAACACACCAAGTAAAAGGAGAAAAACTGCTTTCAGATCTATGTCAGAACAGGCATTTGCTGTTGCCCAAACATGTTCACAGCAGAAAGCTATTACTACAGAAAAGACTGTGAAAGCCAGAAGACGTTCCAGCAACATGTCTTCTAGAAGCAAAACAAATGACAGTCACCTAAATGGCAATTTGGTTGGAGAAACTTCTTTATTATCCATTATCACGCAAGAAGATTCTGTCTCACCTTCAAAGATGGACTCTTCAAGCAGTTCCAGACTGAAGAAGTCAAGAAAAAAGACTGTCCCTCCAGTCAAAGACAAAGCGGCACTCGAGATAAACCATACTGAGTCCCTGCATAAAAATCTTGCTCCAGTACCTGATGCAATCATAGAAGCGTCTAGTGAACAGATGTCTGTAAGAGGAAAAAGAGCTAAGAAAAAGGCAAGTAGGCAGGAAGTGGAGAATCACCATCTGAGTCCTCCGTTGGACATGCAGACTTCTACATCCTATCTGAAGCAAGCAGACAGTGTTTTAACTTCATTTGTTCCCACCACACCCAAAAGATCAAAGAGAAAGAAAATATCTGATATTAAAGTTGAAGCAGTAGATATACCTGTAGTTGACCAAACAATTGCCCGAGAAGTCATTTCAAATGTGCTTGCAGAATCTGATACCAGCATTGAGCCGCCGAATGCAAGAAGATTCAGAAGACCTCAAATGTCTGCTACGGTAATGTCCTCTAACATAGCCAGCGAGAACCACGAGCCTGCTCAAAATGAACTAATTGCTTCAGCCACTGGAAATACAGTTGATTCTGTGTCAGCCATTGAAACTGATCTTTCAGATGTTTTCAGCCAACAAAACAAAGTAAAATCAAAAAGACCAACCAGAAAGGCCACTAGACGCAGAAAACAAGTTATCCAAGATATTAGCCATTTTGAAGAACAGACATCTCCAGCTACTGTTCAGAAACAAAATACTGTTTTAATCAAAGACAAAAACAAAAATCCAATGCCAGGTGGGCTCATTAAAAATGATATTTTGATTGAAACAGCAAAGGATCATAGAGAAAATGAGATTTTTGTCCTTCCCAAAGATGCTACAGGTCCACTGAAGAAGACAAAGAAAAATTGGCTGAAACAGAAAGAAAGGGATGTGCAAAAATTACATAATAGCACTACGCAAGAAGTAAAGAAAATGTCAGAAACACCATCTATGTTAAAGGAGTCAGTCTCTGAGAATTTTGGAATTTCAGGAGCAGACAGCTGTGACAACAACTGGAAGGCTGCGAAGAGGAAATCAAAGAAGTTCAAGCTAATTGCAGAAACACATGAATTGGCTAGTGTTTCTGCCTCCTCTAAAGAATTGGGGAACATTCTCGAGATAAAAACTGAAGCAGATGAGACAGATGTCATGGTTACTAATGCAGACATGAAAGATTTCGGTAAAGTTTCTAATGTTCAGACTGTAAAAGGATTACAGTGCCCTGAAAAAGATGCTTCTGAGGTTGATGTTGTAATTAAACAGGAAACCATAATTAAAGGTCTCAAAGTCACAAAACCCAGGACAAAGAAAAAGAAACGAAAAACTGCCAAAAAGAAAAGGAAAATAACAGGTCTGTTAAATTTAAAGAGTGTTAAAGAAGAGGAACAAAGAGATATATCCCCTCAAACTGCCAGTGATATTCAGAACAACCACCAGACTCAAATTTCAGCAGTTATACCTGAGGAACCAGTGAAGTCCAATGTCTACATCTCCAGAAAATCAATCCGCATACAAAAAATAAACGCAGTTCCAGTTGTTGAAACTTTATCAAGCCAGGTCAGTAGCACAGTCACTTTGGACTTCAATGAAAATTCTACAAGACTACAGGAGACTTTGTCCAGTTCCATGCATAATGTTGACTGTAAAGACCTAAACACTGTCCAAAGAGATTCAATGAGCACTCAGAAAAAGACATCAAGACCACAAAGACCCAAGAAAAAGAAGTTATCAGTAGAACATTTAGATAACCTTGACACGGCACCTGTCCAAATCTCTGATCTCCCTCCATGCCAAGGCAGCACAGAAGATACCATCAATGCAGCTGCAAATCAAGAGAAGCAGAAAGTTCTTCAGTCTCTTAAAAAGAGAGGGAGAAAGAAAACATTTACGGTTACTACACAATTACAAACTGATCCCTCAGAACAGAGTGGTGCTGATCAGAGTGATGGTACTTTGTCACAGAGCATCTCTGAACCTTTATGTAGAAAAGAGAAGAATATTAAAGGACCAGTAGGAAACCTCAAGTTATCATCTTTGAGATTATCCAGTAGAACATCAGAGCTTACACATGGCAACACTGACACATCTTCCCTTCCTCAAGATTCCACAAAAGTGCTCAAGAAGGTAGGGTTGAAAACATGGACAGGGAAGAAACGAAAACTTGATGATGACACTATACAAGATGAAGTTGTGCCAGCAGATGTAAAGATTGAAGAAATGAATCATGGAAAACATGGTCGGAAGAGACAAGCAATGAAAGAGCCATGCGTTGATTTAGAAACCCAACCTGAAGAGCTTCAGAGGTTGAAAACAGAAGCCACTAATGACAAGAATTCCACAGGTGAACCGGCTAAAAGTTTCACAACCATGATCAGTTTAACTGATGAATGCTCAAACTCCATTACTGATCAAAATAATATACTCATGTTTTCATCAGAGAAGAGTTATAATGAGATATGTAGTTCTTCAACTCACCTGTCCTCAGTCTGTAGTGAAACCTCTGGCTTTCTTCCTGGCAGTGAGATAACTAAAGTGGAGAGAAAACCAATTCTTCTGGATACAAAAAGCAAAGCATATACTGAACTCAGATGTACTCAGGAAGCAGATAAAGAACCCTGTATGGAAATGTCAGAAAAGAATGGACTTGATAACTCACCCGAGACAGAGATGGCTCATAAGGATAATGCATTTCAACTGTATACAGTAGAGAAGGTGGATGGTTTCACACAGTATAGTAAAGACCACACTGTGATACCAAACAAGTCGATTAAGGTCAAGAGAAGAGGTTCCAAGACAAGAGAAATGGCAAAGAAACCTCTCACATGCAAATACTGCGGTGTTTCCTATCGGCACATTACAGCATATGTCACTCATCAACGCATTCATACGGGTGAAAAGCCCTACAAATGCAGGTCCTGTGGTCACACCTTTGCTCAGCTGTCTAAACTGAAGGCTCACCAAAACATACACAAGCAGCCAGATGCTTTTCCCTGCCCTTGTTGTAGCCAAACATTCCTGCAGAGAGAAGCTTTGCTGTGTCATTTTAAAGTCCACCTGCAGGAATCTGAAGTGAACACTGAACCTCAGAAGATCAAGAAAGAAACTTCTTCAGATGTGTCTTCAAAAAACCCAAACAATTACAGGGGCCACATTTGCAAGTTCTGCAAGACCTGCTTCGTAAACCATGTCAAATTGAGAATTCACATGCACAAACATGAAGTAGAGAAGCTCTTGCGATGTAAAGACTGTGGGAAGACGTTTTGGAAATCTTCAAGCCTCGCTGTTCATGAAAGAAAGCACTGGCCTGTTAAGCCATATGCTTGTTCTATTTGTGGAAAAGGTTTTCATCAGCTGAAGGCACTGAAAAAGCATTCTGAAGACCACACAGGTGAGACCCCGTTTTCCTGCAGTCACTGTGGTCATGCTTTTAGTGCCCTGCCTGCACTGCGTGTACATCAGGCATCCAAAACATGCATTGCAAGGAGAAACGATGGGGACAACGGTGACATTGAGGGCTTCATTGTAAGCCAAGGAGTTGATGGTCAAGTGAACACACCAGTTTTCTTTAGGTGTCAAATATGCAAACAACTTTTTAAGAAATGGTGTCAGTACACCCTTCACCTTCAAACTCACACCAGCTCATCTCCATACCTTTGTTTCTCCTGTGGACAGTGTTATGAGAAGGATTCTGAGGTCCATGTTCATTGCAAGGTGTGCTGTCAGACCAGTGGGGAGGAGAAAACCTGTGGATCATCCATCTCTGAAATCATGCAGGGCTTTCACCAAACTCGCCCTGACTCCCTTAGTATTTCAAAAAATACCTCAGATCTTCTTCCTCATAGTTCGCCAAGTACAAAATATCAGTTGAATTCACAAACACCGACCACTCTGGAAATGGAATCTACACAAACAAGAGCCACAGGTCTTTCAGAACTTCCTGAAAATCATTCTAATCAATCACTTATCAAACTCCAAACTGCCCAATCACCTGCTCATTCTGAAATTAGCTATATTTCCTCAAATGACTGTCTAGAATGTATTGAAATCTCTCCGAGCCTTTGGAAGTTTCGGTGTTCACGTTGCGGTCAGCATTTTGAGCGATACAGGATGTTGCAGACACACATGCAGACACATGCTCCTGGTTTTAGATACACTTGCACTCACTGCGGACAGTTCTTTGAAAGTTGGAGTAAACTATGGTTGCATCAGCGACGTCATCGCCTAAAAGGCAGATGCTACTCCTGTACACAGTGCAGTTTGCAGTTTCGCTTCTTTGGCTCTTATAAAGAGCATATGTTGGAACATGCAGTTCAGAGACCGTATGCATGTCCACTCTGTCCCCAAACCTTCATCCAGGAGGAAAGCTTACAGGCTCACCAGTCTGAGTCTCATCAACTTTGTCAAAGTCTCAAATGTGATGTCTGTTCTAAGACCTTCAGTAGTTTAAGAAACCTGATCAGACACAGTCTTCTGCACAATGGTTCTACCTCTCACGTTTGTCTCCTCTGCAGTGTGTCATTCACAAATACAAGAGCCTTACAGCAACACTTGAAAACGCATGGCATTTATCATGGATTGCCGCTGCCCGACATTGCGCCTAAACCGCTCGATTTCCCCCACAAATGCAAACGATGCAAAGCTTGTTTTTCTACTGGAGATTTGCTCTATGCTCATCAGATATGCCATTCCAGGGATGCAAAGACTAAAGTCCGTCCGGCAGTTCAGTCTACCTCAGAAGCATCAGGTTCTTGTACTGATAAACAACCTGTCATTCCCCTTACTCGCACAAATCATGTATCAAACCTCAAACTGGATGGAATTCCTAATGACAAGAGCCTTTATCGTTATTCCCACCCTGACAGCCTCTACGTGCCCCCTAGTTTATCGAGAACAAGACATCAGGGTATTCGTTTGGGTTCTAATGTACCTAAGGTCATCTCGGACTCTCAGAATACCAGTCCAGAAATTCCAGACTCCAACCCCTCAAACAGCAATGAAGGATCTACAGAGGTGCTACCTGTAGCCTCTCAATCTGACAAATCACATCTACCTCAGACCACATCAGGTCAGGAAACCACTAACCTGAAGTCCAGTGAGAGCATAAAGGACACGGCAAATGATAATATTCAGAATAAATATCACTACAGCCATAAGCATCGGAGGAGGCCTGCGTTTGTGGAGACCAGCATTAACATGGGGGTGCCTCATGAAGAGTCAATGGAGAGTTTTGAATGTGCAGATTGTACTGAAAAACTAACCAGTGTTTTGGGCCTTTACGAACATTACATACTTCATGCAATGGGGGATACATATGTACAAGTCCACTGATCATTATTATAGCTTGTTTCATTCCAGGTAATGTTAGATGTTTTTGTAAGAACTCACTAACCGAATTTACACTAGCTTTTTCACAATTCTGAAGTTTTGTTTTTGCATGTTTATGTAGACAGATATTGGCTGAAAATATCATAGGCTTTTAACTTTGTCTGTATTGGTGACAACCGTAGCATTGCAACTCCTCCAGCCAGGCGCTTTAAACCCTCAGGTGTGTCATTTTAAATGTTTTAACAGATTATGAAAAGGTTTGTGCTCACAATACTGTACTACTGGAGTCATTTAATCACTGCTTTATGTCAGTCATCTGTGTTGTGCACATTTATCTAGATCTCCACATGTGCCTTCAGTGCGAGGTTTGGGTGTAAGGTTTTATCTTTCTCGATACATATATCAGGTTCATATACTGTACATACATTTTAAGGACTTGTAAATAGCTTCTCATAAACCTACATAGCCTGCTAATCCTGCCCATGTAAAAATATTGTGTTCTCAGCACATTCCAACGTAGAACTCTAAAACTAAAAAGGCAGTTAGATATGGGTTACCTTGACCGTTGCTATATGAATATTTGGTTGGAACAAATATATAAATATTGTAAAATGAAAATGCATAGTTGTTTTTAGAATATCTTTGAAACATGCCTTGAAATGATAGGTTTTAAAGATGCCATGTTTTCATTGTAATCTAGTTTTTTTCCAAATAAAAGAAAACTGCTACTTGTTTTTTCCTATTGTAACATCACCAAGAATGTTGACAGTCTTGCACTGTTGCAGCGTACAAAAACAGCCAATGTGTAGCATTTTGTAGTTAAAACACAATAACAAATGTTAAAATGTTTCAAAAAAAGAAACCGAGCAGATATGACCATTTTAATGGCAACAGAAAAAACTATAGATAACATTTTGCACTGGTTTATCAAATATTTAATCAGTTACGCATACAGCATAAGGGAAAAATACCATTAGCAAGCCATGTGTGACTTTTTGCGGTACCACACAACTGGTAGTGAATGTTTCAGCAACTGTATGCATCTAGAATGCCAAAACATCAGATGTATGTTTTTTAAAGGACTTCTGCTGGCCACTTGAGTTTCGCTTAATTTGCTTTGCACATACCAAATGGCTTATATATCAATTGTGATCAGTCACAGTATTTATTTCTTCTTCTCATCATCCTTTTTCCCCTCTTGTTTGTTTCCGCTCTGAGAGGCCAGGGAACCCATGGCGTTGCGGATGGCCTCGTTGTTGGGGTCAACCCCAGGCAGGTTCTCCAGAACACTTTGAAGGAATTCTGGGTCTTGCATTACATCATAATCATCCTCTTCCTGTCATTTCAAAAGAAAAGCCAATTAATCAGAGGCATGTATAATAAGGAAAAACAGTTTTTGTAAGTACATTACCACAATGTTAATTAAAAAGTCTATAAACTACCTTAGATTCAGCAGTATCTGCTGGAGCTCCTGTATCCATGGATTCACCAAATTCTAACATAAGAGAGACAGTCAATGGTGCATCTTTGCCTCAAAATATGATCTAAGATTGCCTGGAAAAATAAAATTTAGATCTGGGCAGGAAGGTACAACAGAAGCGAACAAACCTCCACCCGCCAGGGACATCTGCATGGCGTAGGCTATCTGCTCCTCCTCCGTCATGCTGCTGAAGTCTGGCAGTGCAGCCACACCACTCTCAGGCTGAGAGGCAGACATCTTCAAAAGAGCTTCCTCTGAATCTGAGAGGAGTAACAGGTGACAATAAAAATCAAGTTTCTGTCTGCAATGGGAATCCAAAAGAATCTAGACTGTAAGAATCAATAACTGATACAGAATTAAAACGTATTTGACCATGTTTATTGGTTGTTTTAGAAAAGAGAAATGATTTAAGCTAAAGTCATTTAGCTAAAGCTTTAATTAAACAAGACAAACTAAACTTTTTGTGATTAACTCCTCTTTTAAAAGCAAAAGGATGAAAACTTATGACTCAAACAAGCGTCCTTCCCTTTACTTTCCCCATTTCAAACATCGCATGCTGTAAATACTGACCATCAGCCGAGGTGGGAATTCCAGCCTCAGCTGCTGATTGGACAGCTGCCCTACGAGCCTCCTCTTCCTGTCTCTGCCTTTGCTCCTCCATGGATACACGAAGAGCCTGTAAAAAAGAGAGTTGAAAAAAACTCCAATGAGTATTTTTATATTTAACATCATACAGAATACACAGAAAGTGCGACTGCACAGAGCTGTATTCTACAAATTGTTCGGCTTGTTGAAGAAACAGTTCAAATTCTACAACTTGCATTCATGTTACCAAGTACATGCCAGATCAGTGTTCAAAACTATCCCCTTAGCTTACACTGATTTACAACGGTAAGCTTATAATATTGATTCATAATTTGAGCTGTTCTTCTGTGCCACTAGCATCACCAAACTGAACTGCAAAAATGTGTCATTCTACCAGAGGTTAAATTGTATCTCACCAGAGCCAGCTCAGGATCAGCACTGGGGTCGACTCCAAACTCAAAATCACTCGCACCCAAGCCCATCATGGTACCACCCTCACCAGCCAGGATGGGAGAAGAAAGCAGAGCATCAGCGAGGCTGGGCCCGGGGGGAACCGTGACCAGGTGAGAACCTGTGCCCTCCTTTCCATTCAGAGTGTTCACAAATGCAGTCAATTTCTCTGTGTTGGCCTGCTGAATAGATTGATTAAAAGATAAACCATTAAACATTCATCAAAACTGAATATTAAACAAAAATAAACAGAAAGTTACCTCTTCTCCAAAATTGATTACATCAACATTAACCTTTTCTTTTTTCAATCGCTTTGCCAACTTCACCAGCTGTGAAAAAGATTTGGAGAAAAGTATCTGTAACCAACCCTGAAATCTGTAACCTCAAATGATTAAAAATATATTCTCTTCATGAAGAAAACCCACATCTTTTTCATTGTCCTCCACTGGGCTGCCCACAAAAGCAACAATCTTCATCTTGTGGTTCTTGCCTTGTCTATGCTTGAGTGCCAACTAGGCATAAACATTCACAAATGCAGATGTTAGCTAATTAATACACCACCTTTACACTGTAAGCCTCTGTGATGAATATATACATACATGTGCCACCCGTATGCCAGTGCAAAAGGAGATTTTGCCCTGTGGCTGAACAGCATGGAGCTTTGAGAGTATGCGGCCAGTGTCTGGTGTTAAAGTAGTGAGGACCTCGCAATTACTGCTCAAGACCAACAGATGTGCATTATTATACACACACAATGCACATCACATTATGCATGTGAAAATAAAGAAAACACACAGAGATACACACTTACTTGGCCATTGTGATAAGGCCCACATTGTTTTCTGGGTTGCTACGGGTCTTGGAGTGACAGACAATGTTGACAGCATCTTGTTGGGCTTGTAATCTAGTTGGCAGAAAATCTCCATTCCTCATGTATTCACTGTTGTCCACACTGTCAATACAAGCGGAGACGATCAGTATGTGCTAGACTTGAAATAAAACCACTTAAAATAGGACCTATTACACATGCAATACAGATCTGCACAGCATTTGGTGGGCAAACATGCAGTCTAGGTAGGCAGTTCACAAGGTTATGAAACACAGCCACAGATCTCACAGTAGCACTAACAGCGAAATAAGGTGCTATCAGAGTTCACTAAGTAGTGCATATTATTTATGGCTCTCGTGCTTTTTTGATCTGTTTGACATCATTTTATTATTATTATTATTATTATTAGTATTATTATATGATCATCTGCCTGCTTGATAATGACTCATGAAAATGTCGCTGTGACCAGAGACCGGGCTATCATTTCTCTTACTGTTTCTCAACTGAGGGCTAAATCGTGTGGCATAATAACATAAATACATGTTTGCAAATATGTAGAATATGTAAACACTACAAAGAAAGCACAAATAGAGCTAAAACGGCTCATTTGTTTATTACTTACCACACCATTGTACTCTCCAGCACCATCTTGGAAATCCTCTAGTCGTTTCGCCAAAGCTACGGCGTCGCTGATTGGTTGGACTCCAATTATTTATGTATCGCCAAATCTGATTGGCTGACAGATGCGTCTCTGCTTCTCTAGCGGACGCAGCGTAATATACGAGCTGTATTGCGCCCCCTAATGGTTGGAGGTCACGCTTTAAAAACCTCATTCATTCATTCATTCATTCATTCATTCATTCATTCATTCATTCATTCATTCATTCATTCATTCATTCATTCATTCATTCATGAAACCTAACCAAACGTGAGCATAACATAACAAACCTCGTCAGTTTGTTTTCATTTTATTTCAGTTATTTGCATATAACATGAAATATTACAGATACCAAGATTGTGCTAATAATAGCCTTACATCATCCAAAAATACATTAAGGAATTGTAAGACTATGGGAGAGTTCGATTTAAAACAAACACTTAAGATAATTCTCAGTTTGGTAAGACAATAAAGATAAGGCAGCACTCTCAAAAGTAAACAGCAATTGCACAAGAATCCCAGATCTTGAGTGTACTCAGTTTCTAACCTTTGTTGAACACCAGATTTACACAACCACCAGATGTCAGGGCTGACACCTTGTTGCATCAACACCTACAAGACATTTTGGAAGTTGAGATAAATAAATTACATGCAAACAAATAAATATGATTGTGTACAGGAATGTTATAACCTTACGCTTATAAAACAGTCACACGTATGAAAAAATCCAGCGACATCCATACTTATCCATATTTAAAATATTTGCATCTTTACTACTGACTAAATAACTGCATGTGCATATTGTAAAACTGTAAATATAAAACTAGCACTTCGGTTCAGGCTTTAGTTTGATTTCAATTCCACAAAAAAGTGGCTATAAAGACGTTCTGTATTACACAATCCATATCACTCATCTCATAAAAACTCAAAGACAGTATAAATACTAGATGTTATACATTTTACAGTAGTTACTCTGCAAGCATGAACTCTCATTGTGCCCTTAAAAAAAAACATACCTCAATGCTAAACAAAATATCATCTAAAAATCATTAGTCCCGCAACCCAAAATACTACAATTGGTCTTTCAGATGGGGTATTACATTAACATTGTTTACACAAAAGTGATCTTTCCCACCATATTTAAATTGTCAAATTTACAAGCTAACACTACAAATAAAACTGGAAGAATTCTTTTTTTTGGTTCAAACGGCAGCATAGACTGAAAGAAGTAAAAATGACAAAGTCACACACTGCAGACTGTTGTTTGAGAGATGCTATATACTGTGATTTTACAGGCATCATGCGCAGTGAAGTGTCCTGTTAACAACAGGCAAAATTACTCATACGGATAAGACTCACTCAAACGTCCCATGTTACAGTACTGCGTTTCAATCTTTTTCTAATTCCAACTGTTCTCAGACTTAAAAACATGATTGTTCGGGCAACCTGATACGGTTTTTACATTTCTTCTAGATAATCTTTCTCATTGTCTGTAAAATGAAAAGCAAAATTCTTTCCCCTTAACGTAAACATCATGTAATTCTGAAATTTTAATTTCACATTGGTCTCCTTGACAGCATAAGAGGGGAAGAACTGCACTGTGTTGGATGGTTGAATTAGGTCCATTACAAAATGTTCTTAACTGTCAATGAGGTACTTTGAAAGACACGAGTAACATGATCTGAAGTTGTCATCGCTTCTGCTGTGAACATGATGAATGGCCCTGCTTTTTCTGACCCTATTTAACAGCTGTATGAACAGGGATCTCACTCTGTAGGTACAAAAGTAACATCTGTCTTTGGGCTCCATTTCTTAGCAGCAATATTTGTTGCTGTCCTGCTGACATCCATAAATATATTAAAAAGGAAAAATATCTTTGGGTTTCTGCAGTTGTATGACCATGTGCAGTTCTCTGTAATTGTTTGTATTCCAGATTCTCTAGTTTTCACTTTTCTAGGTGTTCCAGGCAACTCCATATTATATGTTTGTTTTCTTTCTTCTTCAGATGTCCTTGAACAAGGAAATCTTTGTCCGTGAGGACTTTATTTTGTCTCTCTTAATCACCGTCTTTCACTGCAAAAGAAAAACAATTCACATTTGTTCCCCAAAGTATGTGGTTGTAAGAGACAGGCATTCACATGGGAGATCTTTACAAGGAAAGATCTCATTTTCACAAAGCGTGATCCCATTGGATTCACATAATCAATGTGTTAGCAGTTTAGAGTAATGACTCTAAGCTTATTTTTTGTTTATGCCATGCTGGCCATTATAGCAATAATCTTAGACTCTTAACAGTTAGCTGTAAAAATGCAGCATGAATGCATCACACATTGTTATTTACTGATATCACTGAAACATTACAGAGATGAAGTATTCAGCCGGTCACATGATCACAACATGGCGACACCCACGAGGTGACCTGCTCCATGTAACCCCACCAGCTACAGAGGACGTTTAAGAAACATTTTTTAAATATTAAGCGTCCTAAATGTTTTGTTTAGAAGAAAATGTTTCTTACTTCTGATGTGCTGGTCTGAGGAACCGTCTCACTGAGTAAAACGACTTCCACATTCAGACTTTCCCCTGATGACTTAACAGCTGTACTGCTACAATTGAAAAAAAAAACAGGAAGTTACATCAGTGTTTTTATGTCTGTAATGAAACCGTAATTCATACATTAATGTGATGAATGCACGTGAAATCACATACATGTCTTTGAATTAATGAAATCTTTCCAGCACATACAATATATATCTAAGCATGTCTAGGCATCACACACACCTCAGAGCTGGAATGTTTGTAGAGCCCACAGGAGAGGTTGCAGAGAGGGTTGTATCAGCTGAGCTACTAGTGCCATCATCATCATCAGTTACCTGATGTTGCAGATGGTCAGGGCGAGCCATCGGCACACCTGAAAAGAGAAAACAGTGAAATCTCCTCAGTCGATAATGATTATATAGACACACAGATTATATAGATTATAACACACTGAAACAATGCTCACTATTTACTAGGGTTGCAAAATTCCAGTAATTTTGGATACTGAATGGGAATTTGCCAGAATACCTGGGAATTATGGCCACAGATGAAGACAAGTCATGTCAAGGAATGTTTTTGGTTTTATATGACACTGAAAATTACCCAGAATTTCCATTGAATTCTGTAATATAATCCTGTAATATTCCATCTTGGAATAATTTCCCATCTTTGCCTAACCCTACTGTTTAAAACAAGCAACTACATACTATATTAACTTTTCACCTGATTTGCATATTTAGTGACCTACTAAAAATACCTCAGAATCTGTTTACTGAACAAAAAAGACTAGAAAAATGTAGTTTACATTCACAGCTTTTTCTAGACATTCTTATCCTGAGTGAAAGATACTGGCAAGCACAATTCACTCTTATCTCTTTTAGTTACACTGCTTATCTTTCTCTCAATGTCTTCTTCTGTCTCATACCCTCGTCTGATGGTGTGTCTGAGCCAAGAGACGCAGCCCCACTGCTGGAGCCCGACGGCCGGTCTGTGTTCTGCTGGAGCATTTGGGCCACTGGCTGGGATTGTTCAAGGCTTGTTTGTGCTGCTGCTGCTCCAGGAAGGGATTGTTGTAGGGAAGAAACTGCAGCGTTTGCTTTTCTCACAGTCGGCACAACTCCACCTCGACTCTTCTTGGAGGGAGACGTTTTCACTAAGTATGAAAAACAGAGAATTGACTTCCACATTCATATTTCCCCTGATGATTGAGCAAGTGAACAAAAATAAAAACAGAACTTGCATTAGCAGATTGCACATTTTAATGTGTGGAGTAAGAGAGAGATTGTGTCAGTGTGTGTAATCATTTGGCATTCTCTAGTGTTCAGAACCACAGTGGTGTGCTTGTGAATCTTTATATACTGAATAATGAATACAGTGACTATAATGAATAGTTAAGTTTACCTGCATGCTATAGTCATATAACACGCAAACAGACCCACCATGTAAAAAGATGATGCAAGAATTAATGTACTAGCATGTTTCTAAGCTTTCTGACTGATGAATTTTCAGTATTTTCAGACATTTGTGATCATGTATATGGATTTAAAAAAAAAAATAGGAGAAGTCAACTTCAAGGCAATTTCTATAAATCGCCTTGAATGTCTTGGTATTTTCCAGTTTTCTGTGACCCTTTTAAATGGATTCACTACAAATGTCCTTAATTTCAGTCTGGAAACCAAACTTACGCGGATGTTTTTTGAAGACTGTGGTGCACATAAACTTTTGAAAACGATCAGCATAGAAACTCGGCCGGTGCACCGATACGCTGTCCTGCAGAGAAAAACATAGATAAGAACAGAGAAAATAATCCAACAATTTTATGTTAGTACTTTGTGCATTTGTTTTGTATTGCAACATACCCCATCATGCAGCAGAGCTTTCCACGAGTGCTCTAACTTTTTCACAAGCCTGAAAATATACAGAGTCATTAGCAAATTATAGGGATTTATTATGAAGACAAAGCAGGACACAAACTTAAGAACTTTTACCTGTACGACTGCAGGATATCAATGATGCCAATGAAAACCAGCAATCTTTCTCCTTTGGAATTGCAAGCCGGAATTCCTCCCACACTATCAAAAAAACGAGACATTAACAATCACGCAGACAAACACAGCTGATTCTTTTTCAATTATTTACTAATGTACCAAATATTTTAGAGCGTATTTAGTTAATACGCCTAAAGCAACTTGTAATATATTAATTTAGGATTCTTAAACAACAGTCCAACAGCTGCACTGTGAGGACCAAACCAGCAATCTTCTCACACTCCGCTCTTAGCTTGCCACACCTGTTGGCAGGTTGTGCCAGGGTTTAACGGTCACCAACCTTTCATAGGGCTGTGGTGAAGTCTTGCTTTTGGTCTCTCCTTGAATTGACTCAAGAGCTGTACAGTACAAGGGCTTCTGGCCTGGTGCTTTTTTCTGAGTATCAGGCATCGCAGTAGACATCTCTTCTCCTGACCGGTCCAAGTTGTGGATGCCCACCAGCAGACTGTAGTCCATGATCTTAAAGCTCTGGAGTACCTATACACACGTATGTACGTATTATATATAATTTAAACCGGCAAAGTGCAGGTATTTGTAATCATATATGTACATCCAAGCATAATCTTAAACAGTGCTGGATAAAACCAGGCCTTGAGCAATATGAAGGACGTGGCTGTGTCTTAAAGCGATAGTTTATGCAAAAATAAAATTTTTCTAACATTTTCTCACCCTCATGTTCCTCATTCCAAACCTGTATGACTTATTTCTTCTGTGGAACACAAAATATTTTGAAAACGTCTCATTGGTTTTGTGTCCATGCATTAGAAGTCAATGGGTGTCACTGTTGTTTGGTTACTAAAGTATTCAAAGTATTTTCTTTTGTGTCCCTCAGAAGCGATTAAGTCAGACAGGTTTGGAATGACATGAGGATGAGCAAATGATGGAAGAACTTCCTTTTTCCATCCAAGGAAAAAGCCACCGCAAATTTAAAGGACCATAAAGAACACAGTGTTTCCACTTTAGTTAGTAGCTATAACAAAGACAATGTGTGTTCAACCAATTCCAGACTGAAAGAACGCGGCAAGACAGTTACCCACAATCCTCTGCTTTTTTAATTCTTTCTGCTATTACTGTTCTGTTCATGTTTCTCAGGCTTACCCGACAGTCTCTCTGAATGGTCCTGCAAAGGGCATTGTAATGGTCATTCTCCAGCAGCAAGCCTTCGGGCAGGTCCTGCATGAAGTCCAGATCTTTGTACGTGGGCAAGCTCTTGGCCCTCTCTTTAGGGGACGCACGGCGCTTATACGTGGAGCCCTTCAGGTCGTATTTGAGATGCATGGGCACAGCGCAGGGGAGCAGGTTGTTCATCACTACCATTCTGATGTTCTTTCCTTCGGCCTGGATGCAGTAGAGCCCGTAGAACTTGGGAAGCAGTGTACGCTTGTTCTGATTTAAGTTCTGGAGGACAAAACGTAAATAACATGTCATATACAGCATGTGCCGAATCGTTACTGCATGACACCAAGCCAAACACAGCTTGTAGCTTTACATTTGGGCTGTTGCAATATACTGGTAATGACAATAACTGTGACTTTAATAACCGTGAGATTATTGATCATGTTAATACCACACATATGATAATATCATACATGCCTTAAGAATCATAGTTGTTACAGACTACCTCTCTACATTCGTATTTTGAGTCCGATTCATTAGCCAAAAAAAGAAAAACACACACACACAAAACAGAATAAAAACAAAAGATGAATTTGACTGCTAGCATTATTTATTCATGTATAAAAGCTTCAATAAATATTATGATAATATCATTAACAAGAATTCTTTTGGCCATGGTAATCGTGTAGTGAAAATCTGATATTGTGACAGCTCTACTTCAAAGTTGAATTTTTACCATGAAGTATCCCGGCAGGAGCGTCTGTAGAAACTCCGCCTCCTTATGTTGAACTGTCTTAATGATGAACTCATCATCGCTAGAAACGTAGAAGAGAGATCCACTGGCTCCGGGGTTGGACAGCTCAATGAGGGGTTCGTTACACAGAGAGTACTGCAGAAAACACACACGCATACAGCAGTTAACACTCCGATGAGCTCTTGCAGATGTGCACAGTATGAAAGGCAACGCAACAAGTCAAATAATACCAAAGTTATAAGCAGGAAATAAACTGATGAAGACCAAAAACAATAAACAGTTTGAATATAAGATGATTACCAGGTAGTCATCGGGTCGGATCCCAAACATCTCTCGGAAGTAGCGAAAGGCGATGGGAGCGTACGTTTTAAACTTGAAGTCACCATGGTGATGGCCTGGTGTGGAACTACTGCCTTGACTAAGAGGAAGAGAAAGTACTGTGGTAAATGCTTCTAAACTGTATAAAAAGAATCAAATGCAGGTGGCACTGCGGCATGGCAGTCATGCATCTGTTACAGCCAAACGTGTATTTTAACTGTACACCCTCAGAAATCAGCCTCTCCATGCTTACTAGGTCATTCCACTAGTCTCTAGAACACAGTAGTGTTAATATCAATTCATATTTGACTTGAGTCAAATACGTTTACATTGTACTGCTGTAAACATTATTAGCAATGTATCGTTATTATTATTGTTTTACTATCTGTCTTTCCTGTATGTGTGCTGGTGCAATATTGAGCGAACAGTTCAATATTGTGTAGATACATACTACATTGTTACTCATTAGTGGACACACACACACACAGGACACACACACACACACGGACACACACACACACACACACACACACGGACACACACACACACACACACACACACACACACGGACACACACGGACACACACACACGGACACACACACACACACACACGGACACACACACGGACACACACACGGACACACACACGGACACACACACGGACACACACACGGACACACACACGGACACACACACGGACACACACACACACGGACACACACACACACGGACACACACACACACGGACACACACACACACGGACACACACACACCGGACACACACGGACACACACCTGGGAAAGAAGATGCTTTCCACCACTTCAAAGTCCTGCATGAGCACGTCTCTCTCTGCCTTCTGGCTCAAGCTCCCCACACTGTGTGTGATGCCCAGCTGAATGGCACCTTTCAGGGCAGATGACGTGGTCTGGGGTGTTGCAGTGGAGAATATGTTAGTATACAATACAGAAGAGGCCGAGACAGTTCTCCTGTGAATGCTTTAGCTCAAGCTAACCACTGAAAATCCATTGTATATGCTAATTATATTGTGTCTTTGCTAAGCAGCATATAAAAAAAACAGTCAATAACTCAAGGTCTGCTGGTCATATCTGTGTGTGCCTGCCCACAACATTTAAGGGGCTTTATTTTCAGAAATAACCAATATGTTGCAAGTCTCTGATGCATTCTGACCTGACAGATTTAGGAATGTGCGTCATCCCAGATCAGTTCTAGTAATGGCATTGACTCTTAAATAAAATACATTGAGGCTGTAAGCTGAATAGCTGATACTTTTGATTTGTTTTCACACACTTAAGTGACTGTATTAAAACTGAATGATAGTACATGGTACTCTGGTTTTCTAGACTAAACACCTTTTTATAAGTGGTTTCTCCTGTGGGGTCAATTCCTCTGTGGCCCAGCGTCCTTTTGTTCATCTGGGATGAACCTGAGATGCTCAGACCCTTGAAGACAAACGGTTGTTCAGTAAACGACAAAGAGAAAGTTACAAATATTTAACTCATACTTCTGTAATCTTTGGTTAAGCAACTATGAAGGAATACTTGTGTGCTGATTTGCAACACACAAGAAAAGGAACATGAAAGGGAAAGCATGAAAAAGAAACAAAAGAGAGGACACGCAGAGGAAAAAATAATGATATAATTCACACCTCCGCCGAAAGATCTGACAGCATTGATTAGAAAAACAGGCCTACAGTCTGGAGCCATAAACAGACTAGCCAATTCATAATATCCACAAAAACACAAACAGCAAGAGGATCTAAACTAATACTAAACACAAAAGACAAGACAAAATTACCTCCAGGGAAGCCATTTTTCTGGTTGCAGGAGCACCTACACAGAATAATCAGAATGAATTTTCCAGACACTCACATTTTTTTTAAAACCATGCACGCAGCCGCTCAGACAGTTCACTGGAGTTCATGAAACTGGATCAGGGAAAATGTTGGTCGGCAATATGGTATACATTCTCCTTGGAACATTGATGAGAAAATACTCTCGTGAAAGAATGAAAACCACAAACTTCAAGTATGTGAACCAATCTTAGGCGTAATGATTTTAAAGAAATCCCCTTCTGTACTATTACTGAATTGTGTATTGCGTGCCTCTGACTCCCAAAAGGGAGTTGTTCTGTTTTTCTTAAATAAGGAACCAAGACAAATTCCTCACTGCTGAATATTCAGCAGACTCAAATATCAGCAGTCTAATTTTCTAAAAGTCACGACTTTTAGAAAATTAGTTATCAATCTGTTTCTTTTCAGCTTAGTGTTTTAGTTGAGTTATGTATAATGCAGACTTCCAAGTTCTTAGGGTTAAAAAAAACGTGTTACATGTTAAAATGTTTGAAAACTGACCTGTTATTGTAGCTTGTTTTTATGGGAAATAAAACATATCTGTTATTAAAGCTAAAATGCAAATTCTAATGCAAAAGAGTTTACCCTGAACTGAGGTGCGTTGTTAACCATAACTGAGCTATGTGTGTAAGCGTGCAGCACGCACAGACACCTGGGTTTCAATTTCAGGAAAACTCAATCACACATACAAAAGCTGAGACCGTAATGGCTTAGAAATAAAGAAAAGCACAATCCAGTTAGTCCAGGCCTAATACCATCCTACAGTCCAAACCTTTTATATTCAAAATGATTTAAAACAGACGGTCTACACAAACTCTACACAAAGCACAAAAACACACATGCATGTACCTCTCTACTGTAATAACCTCCAAAATAAAGATATCTGACAACAGTTAACAAATTATAAACAACCGTCAATAAAAAGTAAAACACTTTTAATTGTGTGAGAAAGCAACCAGACGCTCTTTGACTGCACAATCTTATAAACCAGATAAACAGCGAAATATCATTTTAGCACGAGCAGAGACATTACTGACTTTTGTATTCATCTACATCATATATAAATATATATGATAAGCAATTTAGATGTGCCGTATCAGTGCCCATTCTTCTGGATGCTTTGTGTTTGTTGATCTGTGTACAGTGTAAACTGAGTCTCAGAAATTCACACATGGGACCAATAAACATCCATCTAAACACTCATTGCACTCAAAACTCATTGCTTTATGTAGTAGTAAGACGAAACACAAGACTGGACACCAACAAAACTTTGATTTTCTCTGTGTCTCATAAACAAACTGTAAGTCACAAGGAAGTAAAATCCTCTTACTGGTGGAGCTCGGCCCATCCGCAGAAACCACACCAGACGAAGCCATTTTCTGGCGGAAGTTTCATAAGGTCCTGCTTGTTTTACACTTGTGGTCCCACAGTCGTGTGAAATAAACCTTGAGATGATGAAGACAAACTCCTCACAGTCATCATCATCATCATCATCATCATCATCATCATCATAATAAAACGCCATCAGAAAGTTAATGAATACACGCTTCGTCTCATTTCAAAAGTCGCTAGATGCGCTTGATGAAGCTTAAGTTTGGACAGACTAACTTTTTTACTTTAATAGTTCATCGACATTTATGTTTCAAGTTATTTCGCGTAATTAAATTAAGCTGACTGGGCTCACGTTATATAACAACCAGCAAAAACAAGCACCGCTCACCTGAATTATTCACCTCGTTTTGGACTCAGGAAAACATGGTCGGTAAAGCTCGGTTTGCGTGCCCGGAAACGTGTGGAAACCCAGTCGAAACTTCTAATTGTTGTTTAATGACTTTATTTAATGACTTTATTTAATGACTTTATTTACTCCGGAGTAAACAAGCGGCTGTTGAGTCCGACGGAAGCGTCCGCGTTCACGAGCCTCGCAAAACAAACGGAAGTGACGTATGAGCGGCCGTCCCGGGTGCGGTCTATAGGGGGCGCTGGTTTCCCGACAAATACATTCGTGATTTATGAATGATTGTTGATATTGATATTTATGATTGCATCGCTATTCATATAAAGTATTTACGTCATTGTTATTATTATTATTATTATTATAACGATACAAATTCATCCACTCAGTTTATAGCTCATCTGTTATCTGTAGATTGTTTAGGGTTAGCAAGTGACGTAGCAGGGTATTGCTTTTCATTGAATTATCATTTAAATGATACAAAAGCATGTTCTTCATTCAAATTATTAAAGGACATTTAAAACATAGATAGATAGATATATAGATAGATAGATAGATAGATAGATAGATAGATAGATAGATAGATAGATATTTGTATGATCGCTTTTCTACATCTACATGTAGAAAGTAACATCTACAACATCATGTATTTTATACAGCAATGCTGATAAATACCAGCTGTGTTTTGGTTTGTTTTAACCATTGTATTCTAAAAACACAATTTGCCTATTTTTTTAAAGCAAGGAAATATGTTGATTTGATCTTCATTTTTTTAAACTATTATACACAATCCGGTTTTAGAAAATATTTATTTTGCTTTATTGTATGGAACATTATATTAAATAAAGGGTGAATAATAGTGTGGAGAATTGTCTCAAGATTCCCTCTCTGAATTCCAACATCTATATCCCAGAAATCAGATAGAACAGCAGCCGATCTGTGTTGATTTATTTATGACTTTTTCCCAATACATCTGCCATGCAAAAAATGACGGTAAAGAAAGAGACAAAAGTAGCAACATTTCTCATCTTATTTTGTTTTTCTATGACACACAACTATACACCTAAAGTTAAACACATTGACAAGCAGGGTTTAGTATTTCAGCTGTTCTCATACACAAAGCATGTTGCACTACATTCTGAGAAGGTGACACTTTTTCAAGAGTGTTTTACTCTAGAAAATGCAAGAGGTTAATATACTGACACAGTGTTTTTTTTAAGAAAACTTGTTCAAGTTTTCCAAGGTTTTTTTTGTTGCTGAAGCAAATAAAAAATGATCAAGTGGTCATATGGAATATAATGATAATAATCAGTTAGTATCTTGATCTTCAGCAGGTATTGAGGTCCCAGTTGAAAATCCTGTCAGGTGGTATTACAGGAGCGATGTAACCAGGCAGAGGTTGGTAAGTGGGATTAGGAGCCTGTTTTTTAAAGCAATTCCACCTGTCTTCCCCATTCTCCTGACAGCACTCATGGGCCAAAGTCATGGTGGAGAACTCCTCGACACAGAACTGGGATAGCGCAATCTCCCACTGCAACACAAGGCGAAATACATCCGTTAGAAACATCTGCATACGTTCTGTTTGTCTCTCATCATTCTGTGTACTCACCGCCTGTTTGGCACAGCAAAGGATCTGCTCGTTTTCCTGGGCCAAACCCCCATAGCAGCACTGATCAAACCACGCCTCCAATCTGTTCACCGCGTTACCAGCTCGACGAGCGTAAGCATAACCTGATGGAGGAAAACAGCTGGCAGGGTATCTGGGACGGCCATTGCCATGCAGACAAAGTGCATTGAGGTTCCTCAGCGAAGGTTTGGCTGGAGGGAAGCTTAATTCCAGCAGCACATCAGGGTTGACGTTTTGTCCCTCTTTATGATAGAAAAGAAACTTTTTAAATAAATATTACGTAACACATTAGTATTATGCAAAACATTAGTTATGTTCTTCACAGTGATAAACATTGCAAACGTTGATTAATCATAAGATAAAAACTGAATGAATCTCCATAAAATGTATCGTTTGGAAAGGTCCCAATTTTACTGCGAGAAAAGATGTCAACATTATATATCTGACAACAACTTTAATATTGTTTCATTTAGAAAACATATCCAGTTCCGATCTGTTCACCTTTAAACCAAGATAATACATATAGAATACAATTCTGCACATACCTCCCAAAGAAATTAGCTGCAGAATTAAAACAGTGACAAGTCTGTTTGTCCAAGCCATGATCAGTTGTTTTATTTCCAGTTCCTCTCCTCAGCTTCCAAATCTGCAATGTTGCCCTCAGGTTTGAAACTTTGGAGCACAGTGGGGTCTGTCCAGATTTAAAGGGGTTGAAGTGGAATGGGAGGGGTGATGTGTGATGGTGAGTCAAACAGACTTTCAAGAAAGAGGGACAAGGTTACCAGTCTTGATATAAATTCCTGCCCGACAATAACTGCAACATCAACAGTAGATAGTCAAAACAGGAAAGGCACAACAAGTTTAACAAGTTCATTAAACACATAGATTTTCCATTTGGATCTTCTTGGGATCTTCCTGTTCAAAGAGGCGAGGGGGGGAAAAGATAATTATTCTTATAAATAATATATACAAACATCAAAAACTTCTATGAGCAGTGAAGGCTGTCAGTAACATGACTCATGATTAGGTTTTGTGAGCAAATATGTTCATAATAAATAAATATAATAAACAAAAAGACAAGGAAGAAATTAATAACCACTACAGTCACGCTATTATCTGAAGGCAATGTATTTATTATTTTGCATACATAAATATGTAAATTGTTTTAAAAATTATTTTAACATTCTTATGCCAAAATATATCATTCAAAATGTAAGAATATAGAACATTTTCATTTAATCTTACGCCATAATAACACAGAGAAACTATTCAGCACAATTTATCCCATGTAGGCAGGTTTGTCGGTTATAAAACCCTTATCTATCATTTTGTCAGGGCTCACCAGTAAGTCTGCAGCATTTTAAGTGTGAGAAACAGGTGTTGACTTAGTTTAGGGAGGATTAAAGGCTAACTCAGCCCCATCATATTTTTAAAATGCACGGTACAGCTGCACAGAATGCTTCATATCAGCTATGAGAAACCCTGCTTTTCTCACCGTGATCTTAATAGCGATTACTGGGCAGAAAGTGCGTAAATGGATCATGGTTCATGGATCTCAGCTGCTGCTTATCTTCACTGGTTCAAGCTTACTCCAAAACATTCAGCAGTTTTTATCTAATTAAAAATGGATTGCTCAATGTGCTACACAACAGTGCATGAAAGAAACACTCCCATGTCTCTGTGCTGGGAAAATGCAATGTGTCACGCTCAACTGAGAAACAACACTGAGAATAAAATAAAACAGGTTAATAGTATACTGCTGGCAGCTAAACAATTGGTAAAACAAATGTCAATTTCAGTAAGTTCTGACAAATTCTCTGAACCGTATAAAATCAAACTGCTTCCCTTCATTTTCTAAATTGCTGAGATCTTTCCAATTCATTTTTCCAATTTCCAATTCACATTATGTTTACCTTGAATTTATTATTTACATTCATATTATTTATTATTATTTTCATTTATTAGCAAATTGTGAACAGAAAATGCCCAGTTTATTTATTCAGTTTAAGAGATTATTTATTTATGAAAAGGTTATTTATTGTTTCAAACATGCTACACAGAAATATTGAAAAAGAATATTTAAAAACCTATTGTTATTACATGTTATTTTTCAGATGTGCACCAGAAGTTTGGCATACATTTTAAACTTGCGGTGAAGCTTTATCTTATATTGTCTTTAATTAGTTTGCTGATGGCTTTGTGTCTTTGAAAATGTATAAATGATTTAAACTTGGAACATAACTTGGAACAATTCGGAACATATGATGTTGGATGTGCGGTAACTTTTCTGTTCATTATCTCATCACTTCTCCTATCAGCTGGCTGGGATTGTTTTAATGTACAAACTGATTAAGGCTGCAGTGATTCTGGACTCTCATTTTGAATTCATCTCAAATCACATACTGGCAAAAACACAGTTGCAAAATCCAGAACTGTTGTGTTCTCAGATTAATCAGAAATTGTTCTGATGTGAAATTTTAATGGTCCACAAGCCTGAATCCTACGATAAAATTTGCTAAAACTAATTTTATATGAAAAGCATAATACATGTGTCTTGGAAATATGTCTTGATTATGCATTTCATTAATCAGTTATTAATGTTATTGTTTAACCCAGAGTTTCAATCCTCAAGCAATAGAATTAATCAAATATTTTTTAAATATAAGAATATAAGCAAAGATTAAAAACAGAATATGCTTGAGATGAAACATAATGCGTCATTTGCACAGAAGGCAAAGAAAATCAAGGATATTTTAACTTGTGAACAGAAGAGTTTTATTGTGTGTAATACTGTCTGTATTTTGGATAGATCACAAAGCTAATCAATTAGCCTTGGCAATTCCCCAGATTCACATTTGTCAAAAGTAATAGTTTTGACAGTTTGACATGTATATACATTGTTGGACTTTACATATGGATAAACTACAGAAGGAATAAAAAGTTAATTTAGTTGACCGAATAAGTGCTAACCGAATAAAACTAATTTTATTACATTTAACAGCCGGTGTTCATTATGAATGCATCTAATTATCACATGATTAAAATGTTGACTTTCTGTGAGGTCTAAACATATCAGTGCTGCTCTTAAGAACGTCAAGCAGATTCTCCAGGAAATTTGATCTGATGTTACTAAAGTACATTAGAAAAGGAGAAACGTGATGGTAAATATTGTGTAACTGAATGAAGAAATTGTGTAATTGGCACTTCTACATTGATTCCACTAATCTCTGTATTTATGCACTAGCAGGTGCTGGGGTCCCAGGTGAAGATCATGTCTGATGGTACTGGTGGAGCAGTGTAACCAGGCAGAGGTTGGTAGGAGGGATTCGGAGCCTGTTTCTCAAAGCAGCTCCACCTGTCTTCACCCTTTTTCTCACAGCACTCATGCGTCAGGGTCATGGTGGAGAACTCCTCGACACAGAACTGAGAAAGCGCCGTCTCCCACTGCAAAGACAAGGAGAAATTCATTAGACTGGTCAACACCATCAATTTGACTGGAAGTTATACAATGTCTCTCTTAATCTTGCACTCTCTTTATATGATTCAGTCTGACAGCAGTGAAGTAGGAGAGGCTATATAGTGAATACAGTCACGGCCAAAAGGAGATACGATCATGGCTGCAACCTCTTCAGATAAAAATATTTACAATGTAGCGCATGCTTTATTACTTTTATAAAACGCTGACAAAATAATTTGTATTTTCCTAAGTATCATCAAGTATTAAATGCCACCATTCCATTAGAAGAGATATATTATATAAACAGTAGCAGAATGTTGCAACAAAAACTCAAATTTTTAAATTTATATAGCATATAGCATAGTTTTTCCAATGTTGCATTGTTTCGAAGCAGCTTTACATATAACAAAACATAACAATTAGCTACGGGATCTGTAAAACGGCCACAGTTGTGCTTCTTTTTTGTGAATAAACCATAGTTTTTGACCAATCAGCATCCAGCATAGAGGATGCGATCCATACAGTCTGTACTTACCGCTTGTTTGACACAGCAAAGGATCTGCTGGTCTCCTTGAGTCACGCCCCTCTGACAGCACTGATTGAACCATGCCTCATTTCTGTTCACTGCCGTCCCTGCACGACGAACGTAACCGTACGCTGAAGGAGGAATACAGCTGTCGGGATATCTGGGGCGGCTGTTGCTGTGGAGACAAAGTGCACTAAGGTTTTCCACTGATGGTCTGGCTGGAGGGAAATATGGCTCCAGCTGATCTTCCAAGTCAATACTCCTTCCTCTTGCTTGGAAAAGAGCAGGAGAAATAATCTTATTCCATGGATACTCTCAATTACAATACAACAAATAAAATAAGCAAACAGAGAATTTGCATTTGTATATATTGCTTCCAAATAGTCTGTTTTTAAATATCCGAAATTATCTTAAGTTACACTCTTAAAAATAAAAGTTCTATGCAATGCCATAGAAGAACCATTTTACCTGTATGGTTCCATAAAGAAACTTTAATATTCATAGAACCTTTGTGTTTCATAGAAAGTTCCATATGGTGAAGAAAGGTTTCACAGACTATAAAAGGTAAGAAATAAATAGTTCTTTCTGTGAGAAAGAACCTCTCACTGAATGGTTCTTTAGGGAACCAAAAAATGGTTCTTCTATGGCTTTGCTGTAAAGAACTTTTTAAGAATGTTGAATTGTCACTTTAGATCTTACATTCATAAAAAATGAAAAGCACATACTGTATGAAGAAAAGGATTCATTTGATTAAATTAAAGTGACAAAATATTTTACAAACGCAGTACAGAAAAGACATACCTCCTACAGTGAGCTGAAGAATCAGAATAGTTATCAGTGTGGCTTTAATTTCCATAACAGCTTATGTCCTGATGTCCCGGTGAAGATCTGAGAAAAGCTGGACTGTCCGTGAAGCTGGACTGTCAGAGCCTGAACTATGATGCACTGTGAATCCTTGTCCATATTTAAATAGGTGGATTATAACTGAAGGATAAGATTATCTTGTGATGCTTAACAACAGTACGTACAAATCTGAACAGGAAAATGCTGGAGTTCATCAAAGTTTACCAAAAATGACCAAAGTTACATGGAGTGAATCTTACAGAGATAAATGACACGACAGATTAGATTTTTTGTTGTGGTGACTCAAGAAATGAGTGCATGTTTCATAGTTTTTCTGTATCTGTGAGTTTTGTTTGTTTTAGCAAGAGGTCTCAAGGAAATATAAACTATGGTAGGAGTCATTATTATGTAATGTGACTGATACCTGCTAAAGAAAAGCATCAACAGAATATAAACATGGTTATACAAAAAAAAAAAGATGATTCTTCTTATCAAAACAGTACCAGAAAACTTTATCTTTGCTTTAAACTTCAAAACTCAAATGCTAACACAGATGCCAACAATGAACTTGAAGCACAGCTGCTAACATACTGACATTTACAATGATTTCCTGAGACTTTACAATCACAAGGTAAAACTGAAACATTGAGAAAACACAAAACATAATGGTAATGCGATGCGAGAGATTTTTTATCTTAAGCTCTCTTGACCAGCAGATTTCCACTCACAGTTAAAGTGATGATTTATCCTAAACATAATATTGACATGATATTTTGCATCTGTAACAGTAAAATAATAATTATAAAAGAGTAACCTTATGAATTATTTATCATAATGCATGACGGGAACTCACACTCAACAATGTTCAATATGAAAGCATTGGCCCAGACCAAGAGCAACAGCTGGAGGACTGTCACTAAATACTGTTGAATTATAGTCAAATAATGTAGTTAAATAGTCCCAACATGCCAACAAAGTTGACTGGCTGATGGCACAATAACAAACTGCTGTATATTTACATTTATTTTGCATGGATACACGACATTCAGTATTTACCGCATTTAGAATACTGTATTCAGTATTCACATACAGAATGAATCAGTATCACAGCATACTTATTTGTAAGGTTTTCAAGACTTCTCATGAACTTTTTCAAGTTCATCAGAGTTCACAGATAACTATATGTTCAAGTGAGAGGACAGAGCGTTACGATATCAGAGTGTTTACACAGACAGAAATATATCAGCTGTAGGAAACTCAGTAAAGCAGGTTCAATATTCCCATATCATCCTTTAAACCAGACTAATCAAAAAGAAAAACTTGGTCATTACAAATAAGCTTATCATTGGCACCTAAAGAACTTATGATAGATTATGTTATCTATGATAAATAATTTTTAGGAACCCACAGACCCTTACATCCATACATCCTTGTATGATATGCTTAAACTAGTCTAGACTAGTCCTGTGGGCCCTGTTTGTAGATGTGTTGTGAAAGCCAGGGGTGGGAGGTGAGATGCGCCCTCTAGTGGTGTACCCCTACTTGAATGGATTTATTCTTTACAATACAAAAAAAAACAATGCACATATTTATATACATGCAAAACAAGCCTTGAACATTAATCAGATCTTTGCCAACCGTGAAAAGTGTCAGGGATGTATTAACTGACCCTGCAAACTACTTGATGGTCATATATTTATTTATTTCACCTTACTGTAAATTCAGAACACTTTCAAGAGTATCATTTTAAAAATGGACACTATAGCACTAAAACATATAAACCCATACACACATACAAACTTTACATGCACAACAGTCAATCACACAGCAAAATAACACAAGCAGGAAACTAAATCAGCCCCTCCAATTTTCTTTTCACTTCAAAAACCTCCCTATTACTGTTAAAATCTAACATAAGACAAATGCATTTGATTCCCAATCAGCACGAATCCCAGAATCATGTAACACACGTGTGGAGATATTTTGCCAGTTTGGGACAATATTTCTGTTTGCTGATCTCTTAATAATTAGTTAGTGAACAGAACTGACTGAATCTGAATGAATGACGTAAAACAAATGAATTTCGGGAATCAGATGCACAACAAAAGAAAGTCATACAGGTTTGGAATGACATGAGGGTGACAGAAACATTTTTGTTTTTGGGTAAATTATCCCTTTACAATTTTGCAGGTCTAAGAGATTTTGACAGAGATAGTTTAAACTGTACCTCAGTTTCTCACATTTTCCTGTTTTGATTTTACAGTATAGCTTCCAAATGCATAGTTACATCTATTAACATTCATTTCGTATGAGTGACAGTATCATAATGTGTTTATTTCATATATACGTATATTTCTCAGCAGGTGTCTTCTATACTGATGTACATATATAAGATCATTTGCTTTTTATTGCAGGTGCATGAGAGAGTTTCGATATAGAAATTAAAAACTCTTCTCAAACATTTATTTCCTGCACAAATCACTTTATCACTGCACGTTGGCAATTCACATGTTCGTAATCAGCATTTAATATACTGGCCTGTCCCACACATGAATAGTTAGTTAACAGGGCGGAGTTTGCCTCCACCCTGTAAACAGATGAACGGCTGATTGTACAGATGTACATTTTACATTGCCATGGAAACAAAGCAACGTGACAAGAAGATCAGTTCTGCATTATATAACCAGAGGACGAATGAACTCGGTTGACCTTCCTCTCTCTAATGTCTTGCCATTCGTTTTTATGAAAATGTTTTTAAAACGTTGTCTTATTTTCACAATGTATAAATGTAATACATGAAGGAATATGCTCTTGTTGAAATTATAAATTTTAATGGAAAAAGTGTATGATAAATTGTCATTTTATAAGTTGTCGTTTCTCAGCATATATTTGTAATATAAAAGCGTGTGGCATTTTACCAGCTTCCATATTAAATTAATTTGTTACGGTAGCTGATAAGCAATTCACTTGTGCAGATCAAAACCCGTATTGCTCTTCATACATAACAGAAGAACCTGCTATTTAGCCTTTAATTTACCAGTGATTATTAAAAATAATTTATACTTGATAATTGCTTTCAATTAACTCAATCTATGCAATCTACCAAGCAGCTACCTCAACCTTTTGGAAACTCCATGCAATACAAAATGTGGCGTTAAATAAAAATTGTGGGAAATTAAAGATGCAGAGCCATATTTGTAAAACATTTTACTTTGTAGCACTTTTACTTTGTTGCCCTTTTCAAAGAAACAAGATGTTTGATCAATGAACTATTGCAGTTTAAAGCAAACCTTTTAGAACCTAACGACTAAATACCATTTGGGTTTATTATGTCATAATATAACAATTGTACATTTTATATTCATATTTGCATAAAAGCGTTGATAAGATTCAGTCAGTTCTGACCACAACCTAATTATTAAGAGATCAGCAAACAGACATATTGTCCCAAACTGACAAAATATCTCCACACGTGTGTTACATGATTCTGAAGTGCTGATTGGCTGCTTGCACAGGTGCGAAGAGAATTTAAGACGTGAAATCCGTAGTCAATCCACACCAAGTGTTTGGGTTCTGGCTCAGGTAAGAAATCTTATAAGGGAGAAATCTTGGATGGGATTTTGCCATTTTTAAGATTTGTTGGTGTTAATGGAACATTTGTCTTTTGCAGTCATGGCAACCAAAGGGTCTCTGGTCTGTTTTATTAGTTTGCTGTTATGCGGTAAGCCACATTCTCACATTTATAAACGTGAAATATTTGCCTTAATTACACCTTATGCATCATCTGATCATGCACAGGTTACATTTTCAGATGCACAATATTCTCTACACAATTATTTTATTTAGGGTCTGTTCATGTAGAATTTATTTAAGGGTCTGTATGTTATGCTTAGGAAAAAAAAACTTTTTGTTAAACATTTTAATCTTTATATGTAAATATATATTATTTACAATTAAAGTCACGTTATTTAGGATTACTTACTTAGCTTACTCTGTTAAATATCTTTTTTATAATATCCACTTCAGCATTGTGCTAATCGTGTAAAGCCAGACTTTTGACTGGTGGTGTATTTTATCCGTTTAAACAACCAATAACCAAATCTCTGTAAAGTAAATTCCTTTAAAAGCTATTTTTTTTCACATTTTTTACTTTACTATTGGCAGCCTAATGCCTGCACACACGATTAGGATCAGTACTAATGAAACATACTTTGTTTCTCCCAGGCCTCTCCTGTTGTGGGCCTCCAGGAAGAGAGTTTGCCTTATCCTACATGCAGAATTACATCAGTGAACCCTACGAGTATCCAGACCACTACATTGAGGTGTTTAATCCACCAGCTGCTAAATCTAGCTCCACGGTTAGGGTCTCAGCCCTCGGAAAAGTCCAGGAGAAGGTTGTTCAGCCCGGGCAAGCTGAAGTTTTCCATTTTTCTAATGACATAGAGATCGGCACAACATCAAGAAGCCAACAGACTGTTCTGGTGGATGCCAGTCAAGAGGTCATGGTGACGGCTGTCAACTACAGGCTGTCCTCATCCGGAACGGCTGTCGTTTACCCTGTCTCAGACTGGGGCACAGAATACTTTATTTTCACACCAGTCTCCCCTCCGAACAAGGACCCCATGCCCTATGCTAACAAGGAGTTTTCCATCACCAACCACAAACATAAGAAAAACACAATTGAGATCTACCTGCGCGGTGACGTGAAGTACCAGAGAAAGCAATACCCTAAAGGAAGCAAGCTTATTATTGACCTGGAACCTTACGAGAGTGTTCTGATCCAGAGTAAAGATGACCTGACGAACACACGGGTGCTATCTAAACACCCAGTCGCCGTTTTCACAGGCCACAGCTGCACATGGCTTTTTGCTGGGTGTGACCACGTGTACGAGCAGCTACTGCCTGTCAACAGCTGGGGGAGAGACTTCATCGTCGTGCCCATTTATTACAACGACCCCAAGAGATACGACAGCGTCTACATTCAGGCCTCACAGAACACTAAGATTACATTAAGAGGTCAAGACGGAACGACCTTGCCCACACAGTTAAAAGGCGGAGAGACCTACAGGGCCAATCTGTTCGGAAGAAGCTCTCTCCAAATCACCTCCGATAAGGGCATCCAAGTGCTTTATGAGTTTAATGGAGGCATCACTGAAGAGAAAGTCATGAACGACCCTTTCCTGATGAACGTCCTGCCGACTGATCGCTACAGCTTGGCGTACACCCTGCGAGGAGAAAGCGGCTTCATAAACAGAGCCATTCTGATAGCTCAGACCAACAAGCTGAGCGGACTGATTGTGGATAAAGCTCAGATACCCAAGAATGTTCAGTGGTACAAGACAGGCAGCAGCCAATACTCATGGACGCAGCTCACCTTCGATAACACCTCCGCTCTGCATCAAGTCGCACATTCTGACACGCCCTTCGCACTCTACAGCTTTGGCGTGGCCCGAGTCAACGGTTATGGGACTTCAGCTTTTGCCCACCAGACAGGTGAGAAAAGATCATGTTTATTTGAGTAATGTCTATAGCTCTATCACATATGCTTACAGATTAACATGTCAAGTATAACACATATCTATACTATACTTCTATATGTTGCTCTTCTATATTCTATACTTTCTATACGTTTAAGCAATGTTATCTTAGAACCAACTACAAATTGGATCTCAAATCCTCTATTTTGAAGAGCAAGCAAAACCTTTTTACATTTATTAAACTCAAATATTATATAAACAAATGAACGTCTGAATTTTTTATGGGTTACAATGTAACATTAAATCAATGTAGTCATTTATTTATATCTATACCATTGTTTATATATAACTACTTCCTATAACACACACGGATGACCTGCAAGTCAGGTAAATATGTTGCTGCACTTATCTAAGCATGGCATTTCTGATGGCTCTGTGTTGGTACAGCCATCCCACAATGTCCACCCCACAGTCACTTCGAGTTCTCCGCAAGTTCCTGTCCAGCTACATGCGAGAACCCTACTCCTCAGCCCAGCTGTGCCAAGACCCCGGGCTGCGTCTGTGATGACGGATACATCCTTCATAAGAACAAATGTGTCAAGCAATCTCAGTGCGGCTGTGTGTACATGGTCGGGAATGAGAAACACTACCTGCCCATCGGACACTCCGCCTGGGCCGATACCAAGTGTACCAGGAAGTGCACCTGCAACAAAAACGGCAAGATTACATGTGTAAACACCAGCTGTAATGTTGGAGAAGAATGCAAGATGGTTCAGGGTCTCGTGGGCTGCTTTCCAAAAGCTTATGCCACCTGTTCCATCTCTGGAGATCCTCACTACAACACTTTTGACAACAAAACCTACGACTTCCAAGGAACCTGCACCTACACTGCAGCCCAGACCTGCCATATAGAGGGAATGCAACTCACTCCATTTACAGTCGTGGTGGAAAACGAGAGATGGGACGAAATGCAAACCGCTCCAGAAGTTTCTATGGCAAAGGTTGTTATTGTAGAGGTCTACAATGAGATTTTGGTGCTTCGAAGGAACCAGCTGAGACAAATAATGGTGAGAAAAGCTTTGACAGTTTTTGTACCCTGTGAAATACTTGTGATTTGATTAAAGCTGCAATCCGTAACTTTTTCGTGTTAAAAATGAACAAAAATCAGTTATTGTGTAAGTACATAACGGATCATTATTAAAAACTGTGCTTTTACTTTGCCCCAATTCTCAACAGCAATTTTATAATAATAATGTAGAATATGAGCTGTTAGGTCCGATTTCCCAGGATCGTTTGTCAGTCAGTTTGGCATCTATTGCTTTCTATATACATAAAAAAGGACATAATGTAACCTGCAGTTTTATGTTTCGAACAGAAATAGCGACAGAGAGGCAAAAGCTACAGCTTAAAAATATAAAAATATTTTTATTTCCAGGTTAATGGTGCCCTGACAACTATCCCGAAAAGTTTACTTAATGGAAAAATAAACGTCTTTCAAGAAGGCACACATTACGCCATCACGACAGACTTCGGCTTAAAGGTCACGTATGATATGGTGTATCACGTCACAATCACGGTTCCCAACGGATACCGTGACAAGATGTGCGGCCTGTGCGGAAACTACAACGGAATCACATCTGATGAGTACCAGCTGCCTGACGGCAAAATAACCACAGATGTAAATGTATTTGGAGCCGAATGGAAAATGCCTGTCATTGGTGTCGTATGTGACGATGGCTGCAGCGGAAACTTGTGCCCAACGTGTGACCCAGAGAAGAAGGTTATATATGAAAAAGACTGCAGCATCATCACCGATCCTAAAGGACCTTTTGCAGCCTGCCACAGTGTGATAAACCCTGAGTCCTACTACAATGATTGTGTCTATGATGTTTGCATTGGTGGGGGGGATCGTGACATGTTGTGTCACAGTATCGGGTCATATGTCATCGACTGCCAGGACTTCGGAGTTACTATTCAGAACTGGAGAACGCAACACTTCTGCCGTAAGATTGCATTTAATAGATGTTAACATGCATACCGTTAAAATATTTATATTGAATGCATTGTAAGATAATTGCTCAAATGCATAATGTAAATACCAAACTTTGCTAGGCTTTTATAGTAATATACTTGATTGCAAGTTCTCACAGTTTGTATTCTTGTCCCTCGTAGCCCTGTCATGCCCTCCCAACAGTCACTACCAAACCTGCGCAGAAATCTGTGGCACACCCTGTCCCGGTCTTACTGACATCATCACCTGTGATAAAAACACCTGCGCAGAGGGCTGCGCCTGCAACTCTGGCTTCTATTTCAACGGAACAGACTGCATTAATGCAAATCAGTGCGGCTGCTATGAAGATGGAAACTCTTTTGATGTAAGACAGAATAAACAAAACAAATCCAATAAAACAGAAGAAAGATGCATACAATTACTCAGATGTTATTGTCCCACCTTCTACTACTCTCTAGATTGGAGAAACCATTGTCACCGATGACTGTAGTGAAATTTTGACCTGCCTCGCCACTGGTGAAGTAAAACACGAGACGATGGTGTGCAAGAGCAACGAGGTCTGCCAGGTTAGAAATGGCGTTCGCGGATGTTACCCGAGCCAGTGCATCTTGGGGGTGGCGGTATCTTTACCTTCTACAGTGGTGGAAAAGGAACCATCACGGCCGCAGGAGCCTACGAGATAGTGAGAGTATGCAACGGCGCTCTGGAGATCGAATGGTTCCGCGTGGTGGCAGACGTCCAGATCTGCAGAGCGGGTGGAGTTGCCACAACAGCCGCAATATATGTTTTCTTTGATGACCTGATCATCTCTGTTAACAGCAAACATGAGATCTGGGTAAGCACAGCCAACAGATTCTTCAAAAACATCCTAATATTGTGAATTATTTGATCATTAGCCAATATTTGCATGGAGAACCTTTCTCGACCAAGTTCTTGGTTTCTACTCATGTAAATGTAACCTAATGCTTGATATTGCTCTTTGCCTCCTCAGTTTAACGGCATTAGGATCTACAAACATCACTACACTCTCCAGAATGGAGTTCTGGTGAAGGTTGAAAGGGACTTTGTCATCATTCAGAAGTATGGAATCACAGTGTCTTACAGTATTAAACAAGAGCTCTCAGTCACTGTGGGAAAATACATTTCCAACAAAATGTGCGGGGCCTGCGGAGAACTCTCTGGAAACATCAGTCAGGACTTCTTCCAGGCTGAGATGGATAAACACAGAGCTCCTGACTTTCCCCGCTGGTAAGTAAAATAACAGTCTGTGAAAAGAACATTTAAATAGGTTTTAAATAACAGAACATTTTCTTAAAGGCTGCTTATGTATTTACTTTTTCATAATTGATAGTATATCCGTCATAATATTCTAGACACATCTTTCATTTAAACTCTCCCACCAATAATCATTTGCAAATATTGTAACCTTAATATTGTGCTTTTTTTAAAAGCATTTCCATCTTAAAGGGGCAGTTCACCCAAAAATAAATATCGGTCATCTTTTACTTACCCTCACGTTGTTTCGAACCCATATCAATTTCTTCTGTGGAACACATAATAATAACAAATAATTTTAGGCGTAATGTTACTGACACAATATAAATAAAACAATTATGTTCCACAAAGCAATGTCATATGGGTTTAGTACAACATAATAGTGAGTAAAGGATGGCAGAAATCAGAAATGTTATTTCTGGGTCAACTATCCCTTTAACATTTTACAACTGAGATTAATTGAACTTTTTTTCTTTTTTTTAGCATCTGAGGTTCATGCCTCAGTTCCAGTAAACTACAAGTACAGATAACAGGCACACATCACCTCAAAACAATTTGTAATTATTTTTACTGCAATGATAAATGATGCGTCAATAAAACTCTTGCAAAATGTATTTTTGTCTTTCCTATTATTTAAAAAATCCAAGCGATGCATACAGACATATACTCACTATCTAGTATTTTATCAAAAGAATTTTGCACTTACCAAACTCTATAATGCACTACGAGTATATTGCACATATTTGCATAAACACATATTGCATATATTTGCATAAACGCAGACATTTGCAGAATATTTCCTATCAAAATATCTGCCTTTATAAAACATTCAAAAAAACATGAAGCAATATTCACTTCCATATTGTGCAGTGCTTGTATTATTTGTAGAGTTTAAAAAAAACTTTAAGACATCCCCAGCTTACTAGCATTTCTACCAAGCACATAACAATAAAAGTGTGGCACTGTAAATAAATACTGTAAAAAAAATAAAGTATATACATGTTATTAAACTACTAACCAGCTGAAGCTCCACTAGATATTTCACAGCATCGAATTGAGCAAATTTTGCAGTTCATGAATGACTAAGAACCTGCTAACTAAACAACTAGTCAAATGAAAACTAGTCGTTCATTCAGCAAGTGTTAACAGTGTTGAAATGCATTCACAAGTCAATGATTTCATGACTCTTAAACAACTTAAAAACATTCACCTGCTGGCAGAAAGTCTCACTGACCAGTTTCAGTCTGTTTAGTTAAACTAGTCTTTAACCAAAGACTACTTTAACTACTTTTTACTTTAAGTATTTCAGGTAATAAACCACGACTTATTACCATCCAGTGTAGCCTACATTACTTTGTGCAAATAATTTGATCACGAAATGAATGAGCAACAATATGGCATCTCTTCCTACAATTTGCATCAACCTCACATATCGACAATAAAAACAATGCATGGCCCGCAGCAGGCTGTGTCTCAAACAGACCCCAGATACCTTTATATATTGCACTATTTAAGGAAAAAGTCATTTAAGTGGTGACTATGAAAGATTAGTGGACATTATTAAGGGCACTCCTCACCAGATGAATGCCCGAGTCTCGACACAAGATGGCGCCCGCGGAACTTCCGGTGCACTCGGCGCCTGCATTCGTTCACTTTTAAGTTCACTCTTTCTAGTGGACTATTTTAGTGAAGTAACATATTGAATAATGAATAATGAATACGGGTAAGTAATATAGGGGCCTACATATAAATATCACTGTCTTGTTTAGGTGATCTGAGATGGCAGGGCGTCGAATAAAATGGTTGCTTTCATTTCTTTAGAGCTTCCTCCGTAGATACAGACCTCTATAAAAAATAATATTTAAAACAGCTAAAGTTACAGAATATTGCAATAAAACAAATTACCATTACAATTTTTAAACCTGAACACAAAGTTGTTTTCAAATGTGTTGCACCTACATAAAAAGGTTCATTTGCATGTTTTTACAGCAGGCGGTTTCATTTCAGGAACCTGTTTTAGTTCTCTGCTTTTTACTAATCGTTATACTTTTATCTGCATTGTTTTTCTGTCGCCTCCTGAAAAACAAACAGGCCTTCACTGAATGCTGAAAACACAAAGACGGTTTCCGGATCCATTGCAACTCATTTCACAATAGCTCGTGGTCATTGTGCAATCCAAAAAACATAAAAGTAGTATTTTATTTGCTTATTACAGTATTACAGTGAATTCTGAGACTAGCGAAATAAAGTTTTGCAAACACAGAATTGAAAAGCAAGCATCTTTTTTTATTATCGAGCTATCCAATTCAATGACAATGCAGTAACTGTGTGAAGAGACAACATTTAACAAAAGAAGGATCTTAAACATGATGATTTAAAAAGGCGCACACTGTTAGATGAAATGAGTTCAACTCAAGATTTTGGGCGATTTATTAAACGATTAATTCAGATCGTTTTATCTGAAGAACAAACTATTAAGTGGACAGAGTTTACTTTCAGTGCAAATAATGTCTTTTAAACAAATTTATCTAAGGACTGTGTCAATAAGTGATTTGTTTTCAATCTGAGATTTGTTTTAAATGTATTTTCTCAACCACCGCTATTTATTTAGCATGTTCTTAACATGTCATGGGGAAATCAGACGCTCTCCAAACCTCGATCTCACTGCTAGTTACATGTTCAACATTTAAGAGATTACAGGCACCACACAACACGCCGTTTATCTGCCCAGTGACTGTTAATGTAAACGCCTGCGTGCTGTAAGACATTGTGATTGTAGACATTACAATCACCACAGCATCACCGGACAGCTGAACTGAAATGTTACGGTTCACTTTCTGGGGTAGAGTAACTGTCATACCATTGACCTGCAATGAAGAACAAATATTTGTTATTGTCAATAAAGTTAGAATGTAATTGAGCTTTTCTTAGCACTTGATTTTTGTATGTTTGTAAATGTGTTTGTTTTGTAAAGTTAAATAATTAAGCGAGATCCTAAAACATACCCATGTGGAAAGCTCTTTGTTTACAGAAACGACACCATCCTCAAAGTAGACATGCACAGCGGCCACACCCCTCGTACCCGTGTCTCCACACATCAGTACCTCCACCACCACGCGGAACCAATGAACGTCAAGGGCACCATCACACACCTTCAGGATCTCATAGGCTCCGGTTGCTGTAACGCTTCCACTTATTCCACTAAAAACAGTCATGGACCCCCCGGCTTCTATGAGACACTGCGGTGCGTAACAACCGCGGATGCCATTTCGGATCTGGCAGACTTCATAGCTCTGACATGTCAGATATTCATGTTTCACTTCACCAGAGGGTTCACAAGTAATCTGCTCACGGCAACCTTCTTTGACTACAGACTCTCCAATCTGCAAAATTGATATTGCACAATAAGTTACCATGTGACTTCCGTAGATAACGCTAAATCTTATAAAACAAACACTAAGAGAGGTGAACACCTTTTTTTCTAAAATTGAAGAAAACCAACCTGATAGGATAGTCCATTCTCATAGCAGCCGCACTGATCTGCTGGTATGCAGCCGGTTCCATTGAAATAGAAGCCAGAGTCGCATGCGCAGCCTTCTGCGCAGGTTTCCTGATTGCAGGTGATGATGTCGGTAAGCCCGGGACAAGGTGTGCTGCAAATCACGGCACATATCTGATAGTGACTGTTAGCAGGGCAGGTTATGGCTGCAAAGGGTACAGAATATGTTTAGAGTTGCAAACGTCTTTTAAAGTAAACCCCAATCGTTTTGTACCCTACATATCAAATACTTACGGCAGAAATACGGCGTTCTCCAGTTTTGGATTGTAACGCTGAAGTCCTGGCAGTCGATGACATATGACCCGATACTGTGACACAGCATGTCACGATCCCCCCTGCCAATGCAAACATCATAGACACAATCATTGTAGTAGGACTCAGGGTTTATCACACTGTGGCAGGCTGCAAAAGGTCCTTTAGGATCGGTGATGATGCTGCAGTCTTTTTCATATATAACCTTCTTCTCTGGATCACACGTTGGGCACAAGTTTCCGCTGCAGCCATCGTCACATACGACACCAGCAACAGGCACCTTCCATGTGGCGCCAAATGCATTTACATCTGTGGTTAGTTTGCCGTCGGGCAGCTGGTACTCATCAGTGACATTTCCGTTGTAGTTTCCACACAGGCCGCACATCTTATCGGCGTAGTCGCTGGGAACCGTGATTGTGACGTGATACACCATATCATACGTGACCTTCAGCCCGAAGTCTGTTGTGATGGCGTAATGTGTGCCTTCTTGATAGACGTTTACTCGTCCATTAAACAAACTCAAAGGGATATTGGCCAAGATACCATTCACCTGGAAATGTACAAATCTGATAAGCTGTAATATAAATTTAGATGCACTTTAAAGCCACAAAAATAAACAATTTATTATGTCTAAATATCAAACTGCATACATGCTGCCCTATATAAGGCATACAGCTTATGTAAAGTTAATAATTCTGCATATCGCTGAGTCTTTAAATTTGATTTAAAAATGTTTTTGTTTAGTTCTGTACAGTAAACAATTTTGTTACTGCCCAAAGAAAAATCTTTGTCCTGAGGCCAAACCAGAGACTCTCTACTATATTAAACAATGATGAAATTATACAATATAATAAGATTCATTACCATTATTTGATTTAACTGGTTCCTTCGCAGTATTAAAGTCAGGTTATAAACCTCCACAACGACAACTTTAGCCATGGAAACATCCGGAGCCGTTTCAATTTCATCCCACTTGGAGTTCTGCACCACGACTGTAAATGGAGTGAGTTGCATTCCCTCTATATGGCAGGACTGGGCTGCAGTGTAGGTGCAGGTTCCTTGGAAGTCGTAGGTTTTGTTGTCAAAGGTGTTGTAGTGAGGATCCCCAGAGATGGAACAGGTGGCATAAGACACTGAAACAAATGCAAAATTGACATTGTTAATTGACATTAGATGATAAAATCTATGCCAAAATGTATGACTGTTTTCTTACCTGGTGATATTCCAGGTGCCGATGACCCATAACCATTTTTGTTACCCACTCCAATACTGTAGAGGCCAAATGGCGAGTTAGGACTGCTAACTTTATAGAAGCCAGAGCCCTGATTATACGTTATCTCGGCCCATGAATATTTGCTGTCACCAACTTGGCGCCACTGAATATTTTGTGGCAGGCGCAACATATCAAACGTCAGTCCATCCAGGTCCTCAGTTTGTGCTATTATAACTGCTTGATTTGTGAAGTCAGTTTGACCATTTAGTATGTATGACGTACTAAAGAGATCGTTTGGCAGGATGTTTATCAGGAAAGGTTCGATTGGGTCTCCATTTTGAGTCGTTCCTCCATTAAACTTGTACGAAACCTGAATCCCATTATCTGCAGTGATGTGGAGAGAGTCTGGCCAAAATAAATTAATGTAGAAAGATTCCCCTGCCTTCATTTTGATAGCTAAAGTTGCGCCGTTTTGACTGATAATGTTTAGATTAGTGGTTTGAGAAGCTAGGATTTGAACAGTGTCAAATCGAAACTGTGGCCACGTGAAGTTAAGAGACACAACCATAAACTCCTTCCCCCAGCTGCTAACTGGAATTAATTGTTCGTATACATGTGAGCATGTGGAATAAAACCAGGCACAACTGTGGCCGGCAAAAACTGCCACTGGTTGCTGGGCTTTGATTCTTGAACCTGTGAGGTCTTCCTGACTCTGGATCTGTACACTTTCTAAGGGCTTCAGGTTTAGAGTGAGTTTGCTTCCCCTTGGGTAAAAAGAACCTTGAAATCGTACAAAACCACTTAGCTGGATCTCGACATAATTTTGACCATCATAATTAACAATAGAAAATTCTTTAAAGGAACCAAGTGGACCCAACTGTGGAGTGAAGACATAATATTCTGTACCCCAGTATTCAACAGGGTAGATCAATGACGTGTCAGAGGAAGACAACTTATAGTTGAAAGATGACACCAGGATTTTCTGGTCAGACACCACTTGAACCGTCTGATTGGTTGTTTTGGTGCCAATCATTTCCACTTCATTGGGCACCTGGAACGTGCCACCCTGACCTGGTTGGAGAGTTTGCTCATTGATCTTTCCCAAAGCAATCACCTTCACATTGGCGGATATCTCTGAAGGATTGAAAATGTCCAGCATCAGACGAGAGGAGGCACTGCTGGTGCTCACCTGGTTGTTCTGCATGAATGACAGGGCAAATTCTGTCCCTGCTGGCCCAGTGGAAACAAGCCCTGATAGAAGAATATAAAGTTCAGTATGAATGTATTTATATTGTGATAAATTATATCAATTATATCAAATATGTCAAGCAAATTAACCTTTAAATGTTATGAAAATGTTATGAAGGTTTGTTTTCTATATTAAGTATTTAACATTTTTTCGTTGTTTAAGAATTTTGTTCAATAAATATTTATTTAATAATGTGTCTAAAGGATTTATAATTCCTAAATTCTTAAATGTCATTTTAATAACATGAACTGAATGTATACATCACTATTTACATGATAGTTTATGTTGTGCCGCATCTTTTACAAAAAAAAGTTAAGTTAGGCTGAGAATTGAATAGCACTCATTATTGTTATCTCTATAAATTGCTATATATAGTCTGAATTCTCTTTTATATGTCATTACATTTTGTGATTTTTCTCAACCTTGTTTTGGCAAAATGTAGCAAAACCTTACCACAGAGTAAGATTGCTGCAAAAATACACAAAATTTCTTTCATCCTCACTGTTGGTGTAGATTCTGAAGAAAAACTGCAATGCAAAACAAAACAAAAAATATTCAGATGTCAGTTTTAAGAAGTCATGGTAACACAGATTAAACCACTGAACAGAAAGATCATTGTTTATTTATGGCAAATGACATGTTAAAATACATGGTATAAGAGTAATGTGAACGCACTTACCTAAGCGTAAAGTGTGAATCAGAATAGCTCAGGGGGTTCCAGCTTTAAATCTGGTTCACAACATCAACAGGAGCCAATCAGTGATCATCTGTATGTCTTCATATGATTTTATGACAAAGTGAGTCAGCAAAAAAAATTTTTATTGCTGTTCACACTTGTCCACCTTCATCTGAAGTCAAACCTACATTCTGACCCGTCGCACCTCTTACAGAGAAAAGCACTCACTAAATGCATTAATGAGTCAATATTGGATGTATGGTTAATAGTCCACATACATTTACTTGAACAATTGTATCTTACTGTAGCGTATCGTAATTAAAAACATATCTGCTTCTTAGGGCTGCCAGAATTTATCTGTTTTGTGTCCAATTTGTGCAGATTATTAGGGCACCATTGTGTAGCACTGAGTTAGACGTCATTTTTATCACTATTGTTATCATGACATTTCAAATTTTCACAAACTAGTACATTTTCCAAAGAAAATTGTCATTATTTACAGTAGCTATCCAGTAGCTATTGGGTGTATGTCACAATACACCCAATTTTTAAATAAAAATATTCATATGGTAATTTACATAAAGCCTAAAACAACTTCTAAACAGATCTTGTACCTGTTTTAATACTTGCCAACATTACTATTGTAGGTATGAGACTTCAGAACTTTTTGGTGCCAAATGACTAAGAAAAGCAACCAAACAAATACATATATACAACCATTTCAGCTTTAGTAACCCTGAATCCAGCATCACCCTCTAAATGTTTAAATCTGACCAACATTTTTAAAGAATTTAGGTTCTCCTGGACAGAAACGGGGTGAGGGACTATTAAAGAACGGCAAAGAAGCACGTGGGAACAGCAGGGAAGTTAGATACCATGATTCAGTGGAATCACAAAACTTCTCCACAAACTCACTTCAATAGAGATGCAAACAAAACACAGGGAGCCACTGATGGCTACACCCCTGGCTTTTAATGAAGAGGGTGTGATAACCTATTGCATGAAAAACTAACAATAAAGCTCTTATCGTACTGATACGTTTCAGCAGAAAGAAGGAAAGAAAATTGCATTCATACATTAACATTACTTCTTAAGTACCACTTAAGCCGAGACATCTAGCCAAGAAAAGCATGACATGAAATCTGATCAACACTCAACACTCAACCTCTTAGTTTTTCACTATATGCTGTGGATAGATTTATATCACGTTTTACAATGTGCTATATTTTTCTAATGGTATTTTGGGTGTTTTGAAGTTGGTGTTTCTAAAATGCATGTAAGAAAGAAAGAACACACAACCGCACATCTCTGATTAGTGTATAAGTATATAGGAAGTGACGAGTTGCAATGATATATGAAGGTATATGACTTGCTTAACTCGTCGGACTGGTCAGGTGTCAGTAGGAGAGCATTACTCCAGCATAACGCACAGAGAGAAACTATAAGGTTGCTTTAAGCTATCGTTTCTTTCGTGGCATTGATGCATTAACGTTTAATAATCGTGTTTGATAAAGCCAGGCGACTCTGTGTTAGTGGGAAGACACTTGCAGCTTTTTCAAGGTGAGTTATTGATGTTCATCCCCATGTTAAAAGCTGTGTGCGTTTATCCACTCGTCAGATCATTAATCATTCACATCAGGAAAGTTTTGCATTAACCTTATTTGCAAATCTACTGCAAAGTGCTGCAGAATTATATTGGACTGTATCCCTGGTAACAGGGAACGTTCTTTAAACGTTTTCTCTCATGTGCATTCACGTAAGTAGTATTTCTAAACGTTGTATATCATGCATGTCAAGAAGTTACATGAGTAAAATGTTTGAATAACGTTCTTATAGCCAAGCAGTAATGTTAATACAACGTTGAAAAGCTGCATCCTCAGAACTGTCAAAATAACATTTTTAATGTGTTTGCTGTTTAATGGAAATGTTAGGGAAACATTCTTACAACCTAAACTTGTTGGCATGAATGTTGTTTTTATGTTGTTGCTTATCTACAGTTATGGTACAGTCATTTTGACTGTTTATCTGTTTTATTTTTTTACAGACCATATCCCAAATTCATTATATACATAAAATACATACAGAGTTTTGTGCTGCATATGAGCATAAGATCTCAATAAACCCGTTTATCAGCTTAAATTGAATTATAACCATTTAAAAATTATAAAACAACAGCCACACAATGATGGAGAGACGACCTTGTTGCTCACTGGTAATGCTGTTTATTTCAGCAGTTATGGGTACGAGCTTGGTGGGATATATGCGCAATAAATATGACTTAATAAACAAACTAACAACAGACATCAAACTCTTAGAGACAGCAAAGAGACAAATAGACCAGAGTCTGAAACAATTTGATCTTGAACTGCAACAAATGATGAAACAGGAGGATGACACAAAGGAGGAAGTCGAGAAACTTCAGGATGAGATCAGACGATTCTTTCCAGATCAGGAGGAAAAGGCCAAAGAGGTTAAAGAGTGTCAGAACTCAGTGGTATGTATGAAGATCCATTAGGTTACTAAATTTATTTTGATCCGCTGTTGTGGTATGTGATTTTCCAATCTTTACTCTTAAAACTTTTTCAATATCGGAACGTAGCAGGTGTCCTCTGATAACAAATGGTGCTAGACTTTCAGCCATTTTGCTTTAAAGCTACTAAACTGGTTTCAAGCTCGTTTTAGCAGATGTGTAAACAGCACTACGGCAAAAAGTTGATGTCATTCCAGGCCTGAGGGATGTTGGAATATTTCCTGCTTGCAGGCTGTGATGTTCCTGAATACAGTCAGATAATATAATGCAGTGACACAAACATTTGCATTTTGTTTGGTATGGGCTGTGCAGAGACGCTTGTATACCAGCTCACTCATCAAGCAGGTTTTACAGCTTACAACACAACCAGTACTAAGTAACCACCCGAATGACATCTGTCAGGCATTCATGCTGAGGGTTAAAGAGGAAAGATAATGTATGTTCTAGATGACAGGTCTGTTCTTTAATATTAATGATTGTGCTAAATATAAAACTACATTTGAAATGCTGAGAAACACAGTTTAATCACAGTGTTAAAGTCTGTCTCTTTAAGTGTCTTTGTGTCGCACATTTCACAGGTCATATTAAATACAGATACTGCAGCAGTAGAGAAGGACAGACGTGACAGTGAAGGTATGATTAAGTGACTTTTTGTGGGCAAGATGGGTAGCTAGTTCAATCTAGTTCAATAAAGTGGGAAGAAAAAATAGCCCGCCTGTTGTAGAAATTGCCAGTAAATGAGGGAAAGAAAGATTGACACAGACAGAATCTTTCATTCTCTTTCTCACACTTTCTATGTTTTAGCAAATTTTTCTGCTCTTAAGTCAAAGTGGAGTGACATCACAAAAGACCTTGAAAAGCAGCTCAAGGAGTTCAGTCCAGTATGTGCATACGTGAGGAAAAGTTCGGATGCAGGGTGAGTCTTTGAAACATCCCTTCCTACGATTGTAAATCAATAATGGCCAGTTCATGAGTAAATGTGAGTAAATTAATCTTGCATGCTCAAAGCAATGTTCAGTTATTGTTATAAAAACAGTTTGAATCAATCTAAATATCTGTCTTTGCTTTTTTTTACAGTGGACAATGCCCTCATACATAAAAAATGTATTTCAGAAAGGACACAAGCAGTCTTAATTCAAACAAAATCTACAGCGAAGTAAAACAGATTTCTGTAAATGTGAAGACGTTCTTTTAAAGGTGTAAACCCTACGTGTGTTTTGTTAAAATAATGGATGTACATATAAACTGAGAGCTCGAAACAAGAAAAGCTTTTGATACATTTTGATTAAGCATAAACATTTCAAAATATCCTTTAATAAATGTATTAATATTCAGAGTTTTGTGTCTTCATTACTTCGGGTCATTGATTTGCTGATAAAGGCAGTGATGGTGATGATACAGTAAATTGTTTTCACAGCATATTTTGTTTATTTTCTGATATTATTTTCAGATATTATTGTTAATATGTCCAACAAAAATAAGAACTGACTTCTTAAGTTAGAAATTATTATTCTGTAGTCATTGCTTAGTTCATAAGACTTAAAATATATCTATTTGCGAGCTTAATAACTTTGTGCTGCCATCTGCTGGACAGAAGCTAGAAGCGCTTGCGTGTCTCTGAATTGCTGTTTATCTGCAACGATTTTACTAATTAGAAAAATACAACAAAAGTGAACAAAAAATAGTGCATTAGAGTTTATGGTGCTGTTTGTTTGTAATGTGTTAAACCAGTACTGTTTTTTATCAGAACTGAGCAGTAGAACAGTCTACAGGACAAAGCCCCACTTCACTAAACTTTAATCCAGACAATAAACCTTAATATTATAACAATGTAAGGGTGGGAAAATACAGCAGACCACCTTTGACTGACTGATCGATTATTGTGGATTTAAAGACACTGACACATGGGATGTTTATGGGATGATTTTCCGCTTAATGACTTTCTGAATCTCTCTCAGAAGGTTCACTTTGTTATTTTTGACGTTCACCTCAGCTTTCTCCATCAGATCACGAATCATTTTCGAGCTGTAGGGCATCTGGAAGGTTTTGTATCTTTTCTTCCACTTTGTAAGATCTGTTAAGACACATTTCAGAACCCTTCATCGTTATTATTATTGATGATGATGATGATGATGGAGATGATAATGATAATAATAATACATGCTGACATTACCTTCACAGTTAATAATGTTAAAGAGAGGAATATGAATCACGGTCGGTGTATCAGGGCTTTCAAACACATAAAAGTCTCTCGGCGCGTCTTTGTCTTTCTCAGATATGTGAACTTCAGGAAAAGGAATAAGTAATTCTCTGCATGCTTCAGCAGTCTTCACCACTGTCTGTAAATGAATAAAGAAAAGTGTGTCACTGTTTGTACAGGTCTGGCTTTGCTTGTGAGGGCCAAATGTTTGAAAATGAAATTACCAATGTAGAATAAAACAAACGGTGTGAATAAAACATTCAAAATCAGTTCATCTTGTGCATATAAAACAATGTATAATAATGTTTTGCAGTGCATTTAGTCTTGCAGGTGTATTAAAGGGCAAGTTTGCTCTTAGTGTACAATACCTCAAATGGATCGTCATTACTGAAATCAAGGGAGATGATGAGATCAACGTGCCTCTCTTTCCTCAACACTGAGAAATACGGAGAGTTGATGAAGAGTCCAGCATCTTCATAACATCTGGTTTCCTCCTTCAGGATATGAGGAGAAACTTCCTGTGCTGATGATAATGGTGAAAGGTTTGTTTATTTTGTTTCTATACAGCAGACCGATTCTAAACACGGTAGTTGTAGAAGTTATCGTATTATTATCAGTTTATGCTTTAATTTTAGATGTTTCTGCACCGTAAGGTGGGATTAAAGAACAGAAAAAAGTACTAGTTTAACCTTGAAATATTTCATATACAATAGTATACATATTTATATGTATATTTAAAATCTTTAAAATTGTGTTGTTTTTCTCCTACTAGTTATTTTGCTCACCTGTCATGTTGTAGAGATAGTTGTACGTTGTGCCCCAGATCCAGGCAGTAACTAACTCAATGCATTTAAAAACAACCATCCATGTCCCATTGTCTAAATGAAGAGAGAAACAAACAATGTCAGGTGTCCATCTTTTCTTATCAGCGCATTAAACAACCAATTCAGTTAGACTTACATTCCAGATGCGCACACACCAGATCACAATATAAACATGGCAGCATAAATATGAAAGAAATATGAAACCACCAGCAGCACTCACAGTTCAGATGTTTCTGCAGCCAGTTGGAGTACCCCCTGCATAACGCCTGAGTTGGTTCTTGAATGTTTTTTCTGGCTATTCCATCTGATATCATCTGGAAGGTAATTAACGTTGCATATTCTTCTTCGTTCAGCATTCCTTAAACAAACAAACAAACTAATAAATACATATGTGTGTGTGTGTGTGTGTGTGTGTGTGTGTGTGTGTGTGTGTGTGTGTGTGTGTGTGTGTGTGTGTGTGTGTGTGTGTGTGTGTGTGTAAATAGTACATACAGCACACACATCAAGTATCATCATTAATGGGCTTCACCAAGGTAACAGAACGTGTCGAATTTTAAGCTACATTCCTCGAAAAAGCCTGTTATTTGATGTGCTGCCATGGAAAGCGACCCATGGATGTTATCTGTGCAGTGATCTGAGCCTGATGTGCCAAGATTTGAAACTTCTCAAAATGTGATGGATACCTCGTAGTAAATCATTTAGGATTTCAATGTGAGATGAAGGGTCCTCCTCTCTGAGGACCAGAAGATTCAGTTCCACAAGCGTCATGGCCACCTGGTAGACCTCCTTCACATTTGGACCACTGAGCGAGGGGAAGTCTGTCTGTTGTCCTGATGCAGTGTTACACATATCCGTCTCAAGCTTGAAGCAACCTGAGAAGAAAAGAAATCTTGAACTGTATCTTTAGGATTATTTTCACACTTTAAAAATCACACAGACATAAATGTAAATGTAAACCAGCCGAATTACATAAGTAAAGAACCTAAACATTTTTAGAGGAGTGGCTAAAGTTGTGCTAGGGTGTCATGGATAGTTGCCAGGGAGGAGTTGTGCTTCAATCTGTTTAATTGTCAGACAGAAATAGTAAGTCTAATCACGAGTAAAAAGCCACACCTGTCTTTAGCAAGCCACTTTCAATATAGATATTATAAAAAAGAGATTTAATGTGAATTTACCCTTGACTAATTCTGATAGCTTTGCCAGTATTATTTCAAGGTCAGCGAAAACACTTCCACACAGACCTGCAAAGAACCACCAGAGAGACAAATGAACGGACAGTGGACTAAAATTGTCAAACACGACTTAATAAATGTATTTGTGTTGTTATATTACCTTGCAGGTACAACATTTCCATCTCAGGCTGGTTCTTCTTCTGGAGCCCTTCATCAAACTGAGATCCAAAACAGGTGGAATCTACGAAGGCTCCGATGATGGAGTAGCCAACTTCATGTGGAGTGATCTCCATAAAAACATCTGACACAACGCTGGAGGTCTCATACACAGTTCATACAAACCGATTTTGCATAATTCTATTCCAACAGATTCTAATTATATTACCAACATAACAGTAACATTTCACTGAATTATTTTAACATATTTTGTTTTAACAACATTTTTAACAATCCGAGAATTTCTTGATGTTTAATGTCATCTTTGGCTATAATGACATCATGCCTTTGAGCAAATTTGTGCAAATGCCACAAATTTCCTTTCTGTTTATTTGAATATTTTATACTGATGCTAATTGAATAATAATTGTATCAACTTTCTGTTATTCTATCTAATTATTAATATTGTTTGTTTTCTGTTTGCATTCATAAACAAATTCAAACCCCAGATGTTTGGTGGCGTTTTGAACAATGAAATTAAATGTATAGAAACCTATACCTGCGGACAGTTTCTCACGGTTGCTCTGCTTATCGATCACAGTGTAGATGGGATACGGATCTCTGTTGTGTTGGCTCCTCTGATCAGAAAGAGGATGTTCATCTATCTGTATGACCACAAATTAAACCAGATTCAACACACGTGATGGTAATATTTCATTATTACTCCTTGGTTACATATTTTCACTTTTCGATGGACCAAACCAGAACCTTGTTAAGAATTCCCAGGGCATGGCCAAGTCTGAATTTAATACAGACAGATTGAATAACACTTTCATTTAATTAATCATGAGAAAACATGATTAAAAAGTGAGATTACGTTTAGTTCTGGTTCTGGTTGCTGATTGGTCGATACAGTGATCCAACTAAGCTAAAATATTCAATATAGCAACAGTTATGATATGAAATTATATTGATTTTGATTATTTATTTATGTATTAAGAATATTTTTCTCTCACCTCTTTCACAAACTCACTTATTACCAGTGCTGCCCAGATATCTGTCAAACTAAAATTGTCTTTCTGGTAGTATTTTTTGAGTGTTGACAGTCTGTCTATGAAACTGACTCCATCACCAGTAAGTCTACGTATGATGTCATCCTTTACTTCTTCCAGCCTGCTGGACCAATCAGGTTCTTTGTATAAAGACGCCATGCACCTATCAAAGTGAGAACCTTTACACTCGTGTGTGTGTGTGTGTGTGTGTGTGTGTGTGTGTGTGTGTGTACAAATATATGAGTGTTTGAAATGTACCAGGTAGATCCAGAGACACCACACAGATACAGCAGACAATCCAACAGACCGTCTTTGTACAGCTGGACCAGAGAGCCCAACAGACCCAGCATAGCTCTCTCACCTCCTCCTGAACCCAGCAGTGCGATGTTGGGTACCTCCTCCTGTAAAGGGTGCAGCAAACACAACATACTGACATCTTAAAATATTGAATATTAAATATATATCATATATCACACATGCAAGTCAAGATAAAGCTGTGCTGATATATATAACACACTCTTGTGCCTGTGTTTCCCTTTAATGACTAAAATGTTTAACTAGATGAAACGTTGACATGCAGTTACCGGGCTACAGTGTAGGTCATGCTGCAGAAGACACTGTAAAACTGATTCTCTCCGGCTGGTCACATGACTCTTCTCCGCTTCATTCAGAGAATGACTGATTCTCACCACACTGCTGAAATAAACAATCAGAGATGAGACAGGACTGATCACAACAGTTTTGAAGAAATCCCAAATGCTGGATCAAACAAAGTGATGATCGTTTAGAAGTGAGATTGAGGAACTGAAGATGGTGACATTTCATTCATTAAATTGTACCTTTCATTTTGGTTTTCCTTAGACATCTGTGAGAATAAAGAGAGAGCAGGAAGCATAGAGCCCTATGATATCATTACTCTTATTGTGACATTAATCTGACATGGGTATCAAAACATTTAAACAAGCAAGTTCAGAGATTTAAGGGCACTTACCTTTCCAGAAGGGGTTGAAGTCTACAGACTAAACTGAAAGTTTTCATCGAGGGCATGTGACAGTGTGAAAGAGGAACTAAAAGAGATGGGTAAGCGAATTACAGAATATTTTTAGGAAAAGAGCTGAAATTTAGGAGTGTGTCAGATACAGGCTTAAACATTTGAGGAAGAACTTCATTATGTTTCAGTTCCATAATGTGTTTTACAATTGTATTTAATTTTGGCATTTTAACTTTAGGGAGCGTGGAGCAAGTAAAGTAACTATCAGACAAAAAAATCAGAGAAAGAAAAAGGAAAATTTGTTCTGCTCTGTTTTGTCATGTTCTCCCATTTTTCTGAACTTTTTAAAAATCCCAAACATGTTTTGCAAAAAATCATTTCCTAGCATGACTTTCTTTTAAAAGTATCAATTACCAATCCATATATCTGTTTACCATTACTGATCAATATAACAGAATGGAAAATGTACTTTTTGTAATTGACAGTTTTTTATGGAGGATTTATAATATTTTGTAGTTAAAAATGTATCTTTTATTTTTTTAATTTTACAAAACTAACAAAGCACCCTTATTTGTTCTGTTTTTAGGAACCATACACAACAGACCCACAAATATGTATTACACGTTTCCACATGTTAAAAGTATGTTGTACTTATTAACAGCAGAGAGAACTTGGGTTCTCCATTTTTCTACATTAACTGTGTATGTTTTTTGTAAGGACATGTAATTTGTAAGGAAACAGTGCTGAGTGTGTGTGTGTGTGTGTGTGTGAGGCACAACAGCAGCAGGTGTGTTTGTATTTGCACAGCTATAAAGATTAAGACAAAGACCATGATAATAAACAATGTAACAAACCCAATCCTTCCTTGAATCTTGTCTACACCTTCATCCCTATCCAAATCTCATTAATGCAGCAAATCACACTCCTAAACGTATGACAAAATGACAAACGATTGTTAGTGATTGTTACTCACTTCCACATTCAATAATGAATGACAGAAAATAATGTATTCACTCAGATACACATACAGAGACGGAGAAGCAATTGATGACGTCAGATACAGTGTGTGTTTGCACGTGTGTATGTCTGCAGGGATCAGACACTGTGACAGTATGTTATCTGTGCACATGCAGGATACAACACTGTGTACAGACGCTGTTTAACACGTGTGTGCGTACACAGACAGCGGATGACGTCAGCCCCATCATCAGCAAACCGGCGGCTGACCTCTCTGATGCCAAGTCAGATATCATCAGCGTTGAAAAGTGACAACGTAACCTTTGACCTCTGAAAAGGCAAAGGATGAGGCATGAGACTGTAAACCAAAAAGAGCAGCTGTCTTCTATTGTTACAATTATGTAACCGCTGATAAGTGATCAGAAGTGATAACTAAATGTATAAATGAAAACATAACAAGTGCAATGTGAGAAAGATTCATCTTAAAACTAATATGCCATGTTTCTGATTCATGCCAATTTATTCAAATACTAAATTATTGAATATCAGTGATATAACATAGAATATTGACAAAACCTGTGTAATATAATTATTGTTAGCTATAAAAATTATTGTGTATGTCAAATATATATTATATAACAATAATGATACAAATAAACAGAATTGAACAGATTTTCTCTAAGCTAGAACAGTCAAAAGAAAGTACTAAACTTTAAATCAAAGCCTTTTATGTTTTCATTACAGTGCAGCCCATCTTATCAACAGACAAACATGGTGTGCACAGAAACAAAGAAAAGTAAAAGAACAGAGAGAGGATGAACAGATATGATGTGTGTGGGGGGAGGTAGCCAAGAGGAGAGAGAAGCAGGTATAAAACCTGCAGTGTGTCAGAGCATCAGACAGCCAACAAATGAACATACACACATGAACACACACCCAGAGACAGAAGACAACACAACAGCACCAGAGGAAATAGGAAAGGTGGTCTTAGAAGAATCTCAGAAGGTAAGAAACTAATTGGGCTTCCATAATCTATCTTTATAAATGTGACTGTAAAAAGATCTTAAAAAGCTGAGCGGTTTTCATGAGACATCACAAAAACATTATTGTGAAATGTTCCTGTAACTCAACTGGCAGAGCATCGGGTTAGCAGCGTAAAGGTTGTGGGTTCAATTCCCAGGGAGCCATGTAGTGATAAAATGTGTAACTTGAATGCACTGTAAGTCGCTTTAGATTAAAGTGTCTGCCATATGCATAAATGTAAATGATATAGGTATTATTCCAAGATTCATGAAAAAAACTGTTAAAAACATGAAAATGTGGACAAAAAGAAAATGCAACAAAGTTTGACCTAGGACCGGATAGTCTATATGTATTGCAAAAATGTGGATTCTTGACTCACTTTAAAATTTTAGTCAATAAATGAAACTATAGTGATCCAAAAAAGATCTTTGGGGTATTTTGCACTGCATTTGCCCAGGAATATTTCTTTTTTTATGATGTAAAAAGTATTTTTTTATTACTTCAATATCTTACAATAACAGAACAACTTGAGACATTAAAGTATATGATACGGTTTGTAAAGCATATGTAAAGTTTACGATGTTATGCATGCAATTAAAAGCACTAAAATATTACCAGTATCTCACGACAACGTGAACCCAACAAATCAAAGATGAAAAATAAATGTGCAATTGCTCATGAAACCTAATTTGTTTCTCCCTAGACATGCAGACAACAGAGATGAAGGTTTTACTGGCTGTGGTGTGTGTGGTTGGCCTTTTCCAACCCTGCCCTGCAGTGTCCAGCAGTGGCGAATGCTTCTTCAACGCAAAAGGTAACAAAACAGCTCCAGAACATTCAAGTTAAAAGTACTTTCTGGCCAACAGTGAAGCAATATTAGACAGTAACTGCTGGCACAGTAGGAAAAAAGTTTTCTCTTTCTTTGCAGCCAACTGTGAACACAAGGGCCGTGTGTTTGACATCGGAGAGATGTGGATAAATGAAGAATGTTACCAGTGTGTGTGTTTTGAGCCGTTTGGAGTGGGCTGCTGTGAACAGTACGTTTAATGCAGCGTATGGGCATAACAACCGCTGTGAAAGGCAACTGTTTAACATTGTTCTTTACTGTCCTCTAGTGGAAAGCAGCCGGTTGACTACCCGCCCTGGTGTGAAGTCATTCGAAAGGCAGATTCCTGCACGGTTGCGGTGGTGATGAAGGCCAACCATAAACTACCCTGTCTGTTTGGAGGAAAAAGCCGCCTGCGATCAGGAGAGGGGCCGCTGTGGAAATCAGATAATGACCCCTTATTCTAGACTGCACTACTGTACTAGTCTTACATATATAGGGTCCTTTTTAACATAATTAAACACCAAACATGAGCAGGTTTAACTGTGCAAAGAGAGAAAGCATTACAGTAACACTTTACAACTGGGTTTCATTTGTTGAACTTTAGTTAACATGAGCTAACAATTAACAATACTCAAGCAGCATTTATTAGTCTTCATTTCCAACATTCAGCATTTACTAATACATATTTGCAATCAAAAGTTGTACCCTCAAACATTAGTTAATGCACAATAAACTGACATAAGATTTATAAATGCTGCAAGATATTTTCCATTGTTAGTTCATGTGAAGTAATGCATTAACTGACGTCAATAAATGAAAACATGAAACTTAAAGATTGTATAAAACTATTTGGACAATGCTTCTTAAAATAAAGCATCATACTTTTACACACACCAGCATGATTTGAGAACGTTTTAAAGAGTTGGAACATCGTGTGTGTGCAAGGAAATCTGTTCTTAAGAGGTCACACGGTCAATGTCAAAAATGTGCTCATTGATTTGAATAGCATTTCATATTGGCACTTTCCCCATTTTGAAAAACCTAGACACATTGTGTTTAAATTACTTGAAGCACAAACCTGCGACCTTTGGACCCCGTTGTATGTGACTGATAACAAAAAGTAAAACTGGGGTGAAGTCCCCACAATAAGCAATGTGATATCTGTCTTTAAATAAAGATCAGTATCTGTTTGGAAAATTTTTATGCTCTTCGCTTGATTTCAACAGATTTCAAATGGGAATAACTTCAATTAAGACAAACACACTTGAGTGACAGTAAAAATCATGGTCTTTATTTAAAAAAAAGAATTTAGCCATCATTACACAAGATACAGACAGTAACAAAGTGATTACGTCATTGTGGGCTTTTTCCAGTTAAAACTATGTGTTTACCCCTTAAATCCTTATACTATTAAGTGTTACATTTTGCTCCCATTTACTGTGTTCATAATACATATTTAGATCTGCACGGCTTTGTGGACCTTTCAAATCCGGCAGTGACACTGCTTTAAACTCGCGGAACAGGCGAAAAAAAACGTTTAATCCTCAACCTTCCTTCCCTGGGTAAAGTATGGCTCTTTAAAGCAAATAAAACTAACAATACTAAACAAAACAAGTCACCATTCAGAGTGAATGAAGAAACTCCAACTTGGCCTCCTCTGCTTAAATGATGCCCACCATAAGCCCATAATAGTGCAGCTTTTCAAATAGTGGTTTGGAAAAAAGTAAAGTTTTGTGTTAAAATGCAGGAGGAGGAAACCAAGCACAGGAATACATATATTACTCAAACTGCGAAAAGAAGCAAATGCTTTTAATAAAACGAAAACAAACCAATGGTCCTGCCAGTATGTTTGAGCATACTTCAACAGACCACATGATCCCAAACCTGTGACACTAACAAACAGGCAGAAGAAATGTGTGCAGACTAAATGCACACATTTACCGTGAAGAGGTAGAGGGGGACAACGGGGGGAAGCCTCAGACACAAACTTAAATATCGTTCGTCACTTTAAACAGCTAAATTTGGCTTCATAGGAATCAAAAGCCAACCATGAAATTTTCAAGATGGCTTTTCATGGCACCAAAATTGATAGCAAATTAACCTTCAAATAAAACAGGTTGGGAGAAGAGAAAAATCAAGAGAGATTGGAGGTTTGGAATAGATGACAAAGGCGCAAGTTATTACCACTAATGCAAAGCAATGATTGTGAAGCTTCAAAAAAAAAAAACAGAACAGCCAAAAAAGCCATCAAAAGGTCTAGCGCAGAACGTTCTGATAAATGACTGTAGCTGAAATTGCCATTTCTGAGGAGATGTGAAACTTATCAAGTGCTCCAAAAATAAAGTACTTTTAATTCAAGAGGCACCACTTTTTTTTTTTTTTTTTGCTGGTTGGCTTGGTGAGCTGTACCCCAAAAGAATAGGTTTGGTTGAAGAAACCAAAAGAATAACATGTGCAGAGAGAAAGAAACCGAATGAGATGAGGGTGTTAGGAAGAGAAGAGGATATTCCTGGTCCATGTTGTTAGAAACTGTTGAGCTCGCTTAGGGTCTGGTCCAAGGTGGCATGGATCTTGACATTCTCCTCTTTAGCATCTCTCAGTTTCTCTGCAAGAAAAAAAATACCCCCAGAGGAACCAAAGTGAAACAAACTGCCAGAATCACATTGCAGAACAGTACTACACGTTCTCAGCAGTGTCTTAACAAGATCCGTTCAGCATGGTCTGGGTTCTTCAGTTGAGCTGTATGATTTATTGGAAATTAAAAAGGTCTTGCAGGGTATACGAGTTTCCACTAACAGATTTAAAAATTAAGTTCTCCTGGGTTCCTGGAACCAACAAATATAAAGATGGTTTATTAGACAACTAAGGAGCTTAAGGTTTCACAGGAACTTTTTTGTGAGGGCACCAGCTCACAAAAAATATCTTCCAACAAAAAGTAGTTTATGAGCTGGTGCCCTAAGAGAAGTATGTTGGGTTTGAATTCAAAATTGTGCAACACTGACATATCAGGCTTTGGTTTTACCACAGCACTGATAAACCCTTGCAAAGACCATTCATTAACCTTCAGAAAATGAGAACAAGGTTTACTGAAGGTTACTGTTAGCACTAATCAGTTTTTTGTCCCTCAAGCCCTAAAAGCTGTTCAGCCATCTGTCAGTCAGTCTTAACATAGCAGATGACCTCCATTTTAATACTGGAATTCTTGTTTAAAATTCAGATTTTTCTGCTGTCTTCACATAAAAAAAAAACAGTGTAGAAGACATGCATTCAAAGACTGGAATAAATGCATTTATAAGCTACAATGGGGTAAAGATAAAGGAAATAATAACTGTCGTGGTGCTGTATATTCAATAATGCTGCAGGGTGTCAATGAACAACACTACAAAACAAACACTGTGCAGGAAACTAGTATTTAAAAAGATCTATGGGTATTCTCAGTTCCCAACCCTATTTACGTCCATGAGGTGATACACAACACTAGAGAATCTGAACTTCAGTTCAGTGTAAATTCAATCAGTGATGGGAAATTTATACACTGTCCTTCAACTGTATGATATTGGGCATGTGTGATATAAAGCTGGTGGGACACAAGAAAGACGAGCAGAGATTCAAAAGAGAGCAGTTTTTTTCCTCAATAAACATGGACACAAGGCATCAAAAATACAGCTGAGATCAAAAGAGAAGCAAAACAACAGACAGAAGAAAATAACATTTCAGAACAGTCAAACTCGGGTAAAGAAAGAGGATGAGGCTGGCACTGATAATGGATATCTTGAAAACAAACATTCAGGAAACAGAACTCTATGCTTAAAGAGAAAATGACAGAACAGAAACACAAAGACCCATGAGAAGGGAAGTAACACAGAAGATCTGAGAGGAAATAGACAACAAACATGGAAGTACAGAAGTTGGAGAGGATGAAGGAGAATATCTTGAAGACACAGTCAGCCAGAGAAGTCCAGAAACTCTTTATCTGTGAACAGACATCAACGATCAACCAGTTCTAGTAATATAACATTATTTCAGAACGAGGAAAGGGGTGTTAATTTACAATGAAAACGTGCGTCAGGTTAAAATAAACGCATTCAGAACAAAGTTTAACACTAAAAATATTAATTCTTCAAAGCGAAGTTACTGACTGGTGAAGACGTTGGCCAATCGTGAAAGGTCATTTACATACAGAAGTCTCAAAAACAGAAGCAAACAGTCTGTTCAGTTATTGTGCTGAGATGGTACAAACTGGTTATGGAAAACTAACCATTTTACTCTAACACCCTATCAAGGCAGATGCACATAAGTTAGTACTGTCCGTTAGTATTGTGCAAAAATCTTCACACAGTCTCTCATAAAGCAGTAAAACTGTTAAACAGCCGCTGTGAACGATTAACTCTTTGCGGCTCAGCTTTATGCTGTATACTAAAGTATACGATCTGAGGTTATAGAGCTCAAGGTTAGCTAACCAAATCGGTCACGAGACTCAAAATCTGCCTTGGCTGCAAGACTCAGTCGCCCAGGCAACAGCAGAACCCACAGACAGCCGGAGTCACACACAAGCCTGTATTTACATAGAGGTCATGTCGTTGAGGGCATGATCCAGCTCTTCACTAATGGCTTTATACTTGAGTTTCTGAGCGTACAGCTCATCTGTTTACATTCAGAGAAAGAGGAGGGCAGAAGACGTGTAAAGAAGAGCGTAAAGAGATCAAAGTAAACAGTAAAAAAGGTGAACAAAAGATTATGACAGTTGAAGGAGCAGGAAATGTGCAGTGTGATTATGCTATACACGGAATATAACTAGTATGGAATAAAAAAACAACTGAAAGATCATGTTTCAATATGGAATGGAGGGTGATCAGGAGAAACAGAAGATCATACCTTCCAAATCATCGATGGTTTTCTCCAGTTTGGCCACAGACCTTTCTGCAAACTCAGCACGGGTCTCAGCCTAGCAGAGAAAAACTCACTCAGAAGAACTACCAGCACACAGAATCATACTGTACGATAGGCCTTGCAGTTAATCAATTATTAGTACCAAAAACAAATTGTGCATTACTGTTTCTTTCGTGCACAGAATCTAGGACTTTCAATATGATTAATTTGTGCTTATATAATTTGCAACAAAAAATGGATTGTGCAAAACAAGCATATAAAGACTGAAACTGTTATAATGCCAAATTGCACAAATGCATTAAATGCAATCTGTACAACAAAGCAAATCTTCCAGGTAAACTCATCTCACCTCCTTCAGCTTATCAGTGAGGATCTTGATTTCTTCCTCATACTTGTCTTCCTTCAGGGAATACTGTGGGAAAACAAGAAATGAGTGAAGGAAAACTGAAGGGAACTCATCACACACAAACCCTGTCAGTCTGTCACCAAGTCTGACAAACTTCATACAAAGCAATTTTACAACGCTCACATTTTTCTACAATAGCTCTTAAGGTGAAAAGCAACACAGCTGTCTGTGTTTTGACATGATGTTGCATTTTTTCCTAAAATTGTCCATGCAGGCTGGCTGGGTCCTGGCCTGCTGCTGTTGTGCAACTCCTGCGACAATGCGGCTACGATCACTGATGCGCTGCCACAGATTTAAACAAATCAGGACATGTGTGGTGGAATGCAGCTGCAACAACAGCAGGGACGACCCGAAAGTATAAAACACCACTTGAGCTCTGATACACAGAGACTTTACTGTGCAAATGGTGTTTGCTTTACTGTATATTATATTTTATTATGTCTGTAATGTCTGTTTTTTACCTCTATCTCCTGCTGTAGCGCTTTGTGTACGAATATGCGCATTACAAATAAAATGCATATTAATGTAATAAAATGATATTTAAACAATAGATTTTGAACTATTTTGCAGTATTTAAAGTGCATAAAGCCAAAATTGGGGTATTCCAATGTTGTAATGATCCATCAACACTATTAATCAATAAACTTAAAACTAGATAGTGAGGGGAGTAATCAATTGCACAGCTGCTTGTGTAACAAATTCACTCGGTTTCATAAATGGAATCCTTAAGTAACACTTCACTCATTTAGGATGCCATTTAGGAACCTGTTCAAACGTTCTTAATAGAACCATCTTTTTCCCACCCTTTAATACTATAGAACCTTTTCTATTACAAAGAACATTTGGTACAGCAGAAACATTCTTTGGATATTACAGGTTCTTTATGGAACTATACAGCCCAACAGAGAACCTCTTAGGAAACTTTATTTTTTATAATTACAGCATGCTGCAAACCGTATGTAAATGAACAGGCGTTCCTCTGTCAAAAATCACTCATGCAACACAGAATTCGTTAGCTTCACTTCTGCATGATTAATCCAATGACTTCTGCTTTGCTGTCTAATGGCAAGACTGGTTGTTCTTGATTCTATAAGCGTATGTGCCTTATGTGGGGGGCCTTTTCGTCAAGGAATTGCATAATTCGCTCCGACACGTGGCCTTTCGCTGTGGATGGTGACATACAGCCATACACAAGCCAAAGGCCACTTGTAAATGAAGAACACTTAAGTTAAGCTCACATGACAAGTTATATCACTGGTTTGGTAATTAGGTAACATATATATTCAATTGCCTGGAAGGCAATTAACCATGCCTTTTGGGGGTTAAGAAAAAGATACACACTAAAACCAGTCAGCGATCATGCAGAATGAAACACACACACTGTACCTTCTCAGCCTGGGCCTCCAAACTCTTAAGATTGTTGGTGACATTTTTCAGCTCCTCCTCCAGCTCAGTGCATTTGCTACATACGGCCATTTTAATTTTGGAGAAAGCAGAAAAGAAAGAAACAGGGGGAAAGGACAGAGATGAAGACAGGCCAGATGCACCGGTTTCTGGCTTTAAATGACCGCTTTATAAATATTCTCAGTAAAACCTGACACAAGAACTACTTAACCCAAAAATGAAATACTGTCAACCGTTTATTCTGCTTCATGTTGTTTATCATACCTCTGTGAAACACAAATAAAGGTATTTTGAAGTTCTGGCTGCTATCATCCATACAATGAGAACGAATGAAAGAATGGAACATTCAAGAGGTTTGCAATAACATGAAGACAAGAAAATATATTACAATTTTCATTTTTAGGGTGAACTGCACTTTAAACACTGAAGTTTTTGTTGACGTCATACCATGCTAAAAGTGCTTGGTGTTTTACCTATTCCATGTGTACATTAAGCAATATTAAATAAAACATGAGAATATATGCTTAACAGTACTGTGTGGTGGAATGAGCAGGTTCCAAGCACAAGAAAGCACAACTATCATGATTCTGAAAGTGAAAGTCCTACCAAGCAATTTTTGAGGACTTGAGGAACATGAACAAATCTGCTTAGCCATATTCAACAGCGCAGACACTGATGCTTGCTAGGAGCATGCACATTGTGCCATTTCCTTCAGAATAACTTGCATTCATCATGCTTTCCAGTCAGTGAACGAGACTCGTGCATTTTGCTAAAGAATGATACCTGGAACAGGTGGTTAGATGAAAGGAAGGAGGAAAGAAGGACGGAATAAGATGGACAGGTGAAGAACCAGGTAAAACAGTGAAAGCACAGACTAAAAGGGCCAATGCTGGATGGAGGAGCTTTTTTCTTTCATTTAAGACTTTTGAGCTAGTTTGCACGCCGTCATTCAAATATACAAAATCTAGATCCTGCTATAAAGCAGGTAAAGCATTCTCAATGTTCTTTTGTGTTCTGCACACCCCACATCTCCAAAAACACAAACAGCCAAATAACCTTAAAGCCAATACACGTCCAACATGTATACACAGAATCTTTTGGGTTGGGGCTATACCTTCTCCTCTGAGGCATGTAGACTCTTCAGTGTCTGGTCAAGAGCTCTCAGCTCCTCTTCAAACTGCTTGGCACGGCTGTTAGTTCGAGTGGGGAGGGTAAGGTATGTCAGGTCAAAAGGTCACACATGCCCAAACACAAATGAGAAGGGGTGGGTGACATATAAATTTCAGCTGGAGTCAAGCCAATGAAATCACTCGCACATCTCATACACACACTCTCTTGCTCATGCACACAAAGGCACACTACAGTTATAACAGAGCATCATGCATAATGATGCAGTTTTCTCACGCTGAAAGAACAATGAATTGTAGCTTTAATGGGACAAAGTGGACAAGAGAGGAAAAAGATGCTAAAGAGGACAGTATGTGTGGTTTGGACTGAAGTAAATGTTAATGTGAATTGTGATGTTGAATCTGTGATTAACCTCTCGGCAAGCTCTGCTCTCTCCTCTGTACGCTCCAACTCGCCCTCCACAATCACCAGCTTACGGGCCACCTGTAACCCACACCCAACACCATAACATTTAATATGCAGAATCAACAATTTCTAGACACGGAAATGTGACTGAATGAGAGATCAGGACCTGAACAATATACATACTGTCACTGTGATGTCTAATGCTACCAATAACAAAGACGAATGTGAATTTTGAAGGTTGTTACCTCCTCATATTTGCGGTCGGCTTCCTCAGCAATGTGCTTGGCCTCCTTGAGCTGGATCTCCTGGAGCTCCATTTTCTCCTCATCTTTCAGAGCCCTGTTCTCAATAACCTTCATCCCTCTATTACACACAGAAAGATGGGACAGTGAATCAGCAGGGAGACTTAAGGTGATGTAATAAAATTATGTTGAAACATAAGCCAGAGTGAGGCAAGTTATGTCACTCCCTTAATCTAGCTGTGTACACAATTTGTGGCATGGGATCATACATTTAGAAAAAGTCCATCACATACAGCTGCCTGTGACTCTGAGAGATACAAATGGGAGATGTGATGAGCATTTTTATGCAAAGAAAATTTACAGGGCTACAAAAAACCTACAGGGCCAGGCCAGTAAAATGTATGCCCTGCATGTTACATCCAACTCACCAGGGTAAAAATATACATAAATATTTTCCAACACATTAAAGTAAGACTTCTGTAGGCACAAAACCATTCAAAAGTAAATTTTTCATTCATGTTCATTATTCATAGTTTCCTCATTTCCCTAAATATATACTGTATATTTAACTTTGGACATGTTGGGTCATCAGACCACCAAGGTCAGATTTCTGGCACTTCATATTTCGCAGCAGATATACTGTGAAAAACATGATATGGGCATTAGTTTTATCTTCTCCTCAGTGTGAAGCAACACATCTAACCCCACTTCCCGCTACCGCACCTCTCGCTCTCATCTGCAGCTTTCTCAGCCTCCTCCAGCTTCTGCAGGGCCGTGGCCAGTCTCTCCTGAGCACGATCCAACTCCTCCTCAACCAGCTGGATGCGCCGGTTCAGAGACGCCACCTCGGCCTCAGCCTACAGCACAAACATGCAAGAACAACATGAAACTGGAGAAGACAATATTTCAGAGAACTTCAGGAGCAACTCGGTGAAAAAGGAAGATGGGAAGATGGGAAACCACTGGGAATCACTGGAAGAGTAAACAAAAAGCCCTGGCAAGTCAAAATGTGGAAACTGAAGTCAGTGAGACGATGGAAAACCAAATCAGTGGAACGATTTGGCATCTTCAACTTGGGAAGAGTGACAACGTACAGTTTTCATGCAGTTCTTCATTTATTATGTGGTAATGAAATTCCTTCTGCATATGGCACCATGGTAACCTCAGTTTCTGCCAAAATACCATTGAGGGGGTACAGTCTCCCAGACCGGTTACTGCTGAATGCAAAGTTGAATGTTTGTTTGCAGAGCGTCCCCGCAACGTTATTTTACGTATCGTAACCAAAAGGGAACCAAATAATAACAATTGAGGAACATTCTGTGCATCCATTGGGGCGTTTTTTTAGTAAAATAAGCGATTTATGCCTTTTTCTCATAACAGGTAGCAGAATAAGACGTGCCACTAAAACACACTGTTATTTTATTACTTAAATTCAAGTCGTTGAGCTTTTTATCGACAATAAAGATTGAATAAATCGCAAAAAAATAAATCTATCAAGCGCTTGAGGGTCGCCTGCCGCGCCTCGTCAGCCGAGAAACCGACCAATGAGAGCGCTCGCGCACGGCTTCCGGCCATGACGTCACCGCTATCCAACACTGGCGTTTCGCTCCAAATAAGGACCGACGACTCCGAAGGCTGCGGGGCGAGTTCGTGTGACGTCACGCCAGAGAGACGGAAGGCATGGCGGATCGATAAGCGCAAAACATCGTTTGTGTGAATGAACGCCGAACAGAACCGAGCCCGACGAGCCGCCCGATGGCCCAGATGTTCCCGGTCGCGCAACATCATTCAAAGCGCTTCACGAGCGCGACGGTACCGCGGTTCGTCCCTCCCGGGAAAAAAAAAAAAAAAAAAGCACGATCCTGCGCAAATGAGTTGGTCACTTCCTTTAAGGCCTCGCCCGCAAATGGAGGCACGCAATGTGTGAGACCGAGAGGATGGATAAACCCTCTGTGGTTCAATCCTAGATGCGACACGATATCTAGATGTGTATTAATTAATTAATAAAGCTCTCGAGGGGACGTATGCATCTCATAAAGTGGAGACGCAAATACAAGCTTACAAGTATTCAGTAAAGGATTACGTTATATATATATATATATATATATTATTATTTTCTTGTCTTTTTCCTCCCTATAAAGCGACTCTGAGACAATGCCACCTTGCAAAAGCGCAACACAAATAAAGAAAGTTGAATTGAATTAAAGATGACTCGACCTCAGGCCCATCCTCGTCTTGCCCTTTTAATGCATCCAGACTTTCACACGCACAACAGCTGAAGGCCAGCCTCGGTCTTTAACGAGAGTCACTTTAAATGCAAACTTGCTTTTTAAGACATGCAAACACGTTTAATAAACACGCACAAGCTCCTCACGGATGAAAGGGCGTTGAGAGCAAAATCTCCGACCGACCTCCGCGCACGTTCAGCGGACACGACGCGTTGAAAACACCGAGAAGTGAAACGCGGGAGGTGAACCCACCTGCTCCCTGGCTCGCTTCTCCTCCTCGACCTGCCGCTGCAAAATCTCGGCTCTCTCCTCGGCCTCGTCCGCCTGCTGCTGCAACACTTTAATCTTTCTCTTCACCGCATCGATGCTGTTGGATCCGGCCATCGTAGCGTGTCGTTTCGGGAGTAGTGTGGTCGAGTAAGTCAGCCTCCTTTCGAGCAGCGGACCGAGCCGTGAAGAAAAAAGTCCGACGTACCAACGCCCCGCCAACAAGTCAAACGCGGAGGGTGGAAGTAACGTGAGAACCGGACGCTGCGCGCGCGCTCGCCCGTCCGACCGGATCCGATCTCACGGGTCTGATTGTGAATGCGGATCGCGTTTGGGGAGATAAAGGTGAACCGGGTGTTTATGAAGCCCGATCTTTGCTTGCAGGTTGACTTTGGTGGAGCAAACTCGACCCAAGGACGTGGCAAGCTCAGCTTCCGCTTCCGACGGTAATCGATCAGTCTGGCTTTCTGAGTTTTAAGGCATGAAGTTTTCCTCCCTGATTTCTCTTCTTTAATTTGTTCAGTTGCCCCAGCTCTTCCCTTTTACACTACTTCCGGATAACCCCACCCTGTCCCCAACGGTTTAAGGACGGGAGGTTCAGACGCTGATCCTGGATCAGCGTGAAGGCCCAGCGGGATGGGTGGCGGTTGGGCTCACAGCTGATCTCCGGTCAGCAATTTTGCGCAATTTTTCGTCGCTCTTCCGGAAGGGCCACCCCCTGTTTCACACGTGTCCGGCCAGGTGGATGACGTCAGCAAATAAATCATTACGACATTCCAGGCCGCTCCTTAAAGCTGGAATGTCTTTAGTTTGATATAATCGACATCAGTTTTGGTCTGATCAGTGATCAGACTTTTTTTTCTGGCTAGGCTGAGTCCTTTTTTTTAATATTTATTCGAATAATAAAGAATATTGCTATTATATTTTTTTGCAAACCTAATTGTGCATGACTGTCAGGTATTACATGCTATTCTTATAGTATGCAACCTAAGTCTGCGTCCATTTATTTGAATCATGCCTGGAGTATCTACAAGAGGTGAAGGTTCAAATCCTTTCGCTTTCATTGTGTGCTTTTTTACCAGAATGGGACCTGAGACTCTCTTGCATCACACAGTAAAATTATGTTTGATGGTTTCCTGTTTGTCTATAATAAGCAAACTGTATTGTCTGTTGCACTTCTAAAAGGCATACATTTAATCAAAAGAGCCACCGTTACACACATATTTACGGTCATTTCATTTATGGTGTCGAAGTCCATAAAGTGACCATGCTTTTAAGTAAACACCCTGATCAGTGCAGCCTGAATAGGGCTAAACCTCAGAGTATGTATTTTATATTCATGTGTCACTTCTTTGACAGAAAGCAGAACTAGAGTGTCTACCCACTTGATAACATCAACTAAAACATCACTGGTTTATATGTGACACATGGTAACCATTGTTTATAATATATATATATATAATTCCTTCATTTAGGGAATCCTTGTATTTACGGTGAGCAGTTATATCCATCAGCTAAATGTTCTGATGTTGTGATGGGTTAGAGATTACCTTATATAATTTATCCCTTGAACTACATTAGGTCATGAAAAAGAATCTACAACCGCCTGAATTTACAGGCCTGGGCAAAACTGAACAAGACTATTGTTGTAATGCTTCTGTCCGTTTTCGTTCCAGAGCGATCAGTCTGTCTGTTTGTCAGTTCTTACTTTAAAGTGCTGGAAGCTGTTAAAAGCAGACCTTACAGGGGCATGTTTTATATGTTGATTTTGTTAGTTCAAATACCTTTCTTTATATTGACTGGCCTGAGCTGTTTGGCCTCAACACAATGTTAAAGGAATGCTGACTGATCATGAATCATTCAGCTTCAGACGAGTTCTTCTGTATCATCATTTCCTGTTTCTCCCTTCCTGCCTCCCTCCACCAGTGCAGAACATGATCCACACTGACTCCTCAACTTTGACTGGCTGTTTTACCATAAGTCACCAGACGGGGGCGCCACACACTTACATCAGCTCTTGCTATTTAATTTTTCAGATTCATGCAATGGTGTAAACAAGAGGTCTTCCATTTGCCAAGAACAGCACTTACAGTATTTTTATTTTTAATACATAAGTAATACTTTCTATGTTGTATATGTACGGTAAGGGCAATTTAATGTAATGTTGTCATTTTGCTCTAGCAACCTGAGGCATGCGGATAAGAGAAACTTATCAATGCCTCATCAGGGGCGGGCCTGTTTACATTAGAGGTTATAGGTGATAAGGTGCTTGGCCTGACATTTTGACCTATAAGACACACAAACACACGCTCACACTTACTATACGCCGTCATGGAAAGATCCTCTAACCCACAGCGGCTGTAAATTGCTGATCTCAGAAGCTTGAACTGACATGTCTTATTTTAGTTCAATCAAGCAGCAGTTACAGTTAGGAATTTTTGAGAAGTTCACCCAGATTTCACGCATACTTTACCGCTCACATTTTACCATAACTACACCAGACAGCATGGCAACACATGTGGGCCAGTTTCTAAGAAGTCTATTTAAACATCCGCCCCTTCTTTCATAATGAATCACCGTGGCCTGTCTGTCAACCTCACACTGCGTGATGCTCTGAATTATCACCAAAACTCAGCTGAGTGTATTGATAAGTCTTTCTTATGTTTTTTGTTTAACTGTACGATTTAAAGGTAAGCGATACCTTCACACATAAATTTGTGATGTAATGAAGGCAACCCACACTCACCCACTGTTGGGTCTTTTGTTGTCGTGCTGGCTGTCTGATTAGGGTTTGCCAGATTGAAAACAATAAATCTTCCTCACATTACAACATTATTATACAACGGCTCTCCCTATGATAGTAACATGGAGAGCAGAGTCAGATATTTGTACTAAAGTGTAAAGACATCTAAATCAAAGAAAACAGTTATATATTTCTCTTTCCATCTCTTTCATACACACACACACACGTTTTTCTTTACAAATCAGGACGTATCTCCCTAACCCTACCCCTAACCTAACCTAACTTTCACAGAAACCTTTCTGCTGTTTTAGAATTTCAGAAAAGATCATTCTGTATGATTTATAAGCTTGCTGCCTTATGAACCTCAAAAATTGGGTCCCCATAACATTGTGAGTACCAGTACACACACACACACACACACACACACTGTTCGAAGCCTTTGGGATTCAGTCCACAAGTAACTTCTTATGAAGGCCATACTTTATGACAACAGGTGTGATTGCTATATGGAGAACAAAGGAACAAGAAGCAGCAGATTGACACACTTGGTTGAAGGCTACGATGGCACAGGCTTAGTTTAGCTGTGGAGCCGAGAATCAAGTTACACAATCGCCATTAACAACGAAGTTCTGTCTTCACACTTTTTTGCCTAGTCGAGGATAAGTATTTCTTTGATGTACATTTCAGCTTCACTTTTGACTCAAATTATATCTTCGTGCATCTTCAAGAAGCGAAATACGTTGAGCTAGTGGCTCAATGAAGAAGGGTTTTCTTGTAGCTTGTCTTGTATTCTTCTATAATATATATTCACGACTAAAGTGTTGTTCTTGTTTTTCAAATTCATTGTGTTGCTCTCACAAACACTGATTTACAGCCGTCTTGCTGAATGAGCTTCTAAGGGTAGTAATTTTCTCGCTGAGGCCTGATGGCACGAATACACGCACAATATCACCAACACTTTTCTCATGCCTTTGGTGTGGAATTGTTATGGCAACAGACTGTTCAGATTCAGGGACATTTATGCCTCAGACGTCAGACAACACAGCATCTGAAGTGGTTGAGTTTAACAAACAATGATTAAAGTGAGGTTTATAGTGAATTTATCAAATGCAAGGTGCTACTCGCAATGGAGGTGCAGACTGAGGAAGAGTTTGTTAAATGACAGTAAGATATATTTAAAGGAGCAGATGCACCAGGGATAATGGAAGCTGGAGCCGGACTAGCTGACATCACAATCAAAAAAGGGAGTAGACACAGTCAGCTGTGGAGGAGTGAGCGGAAAAATGAGAAGAATGAAGGGGGCGGGGCCAACAAGAATCCAGGGATAAAGTTTGGGATGCTGCATTTGTGTGTGTGGTTTGTGTTTTGTGGCTGTCACTCACATCTGCAGCCTTCTTCTCGGCAATCTCCAGTTTCTCCTGGGCGTCCCTCAGGGCCTCTGCATATTTATCCAACTCATCCTCGGTTCCTTTAAGTTTCTTCTGCATTTGAATCAGTTCATCCTCATGCTGAGGGAAACAAAGAAGGAAATGGTGAGAGAGGAGGGGGGGCAGAAGAGTGCGAAATATCATCACTGTGGAATCATACCCTGCAATACGTTTTCACACATACCCATATTGTTACTGCTCCCACCATCCCAGATAACTGGAAACGTTCTCAGAACATTGGATCACATTCTCTAAAAGTTCTCTTAAAGTTATCAAATGTTCGTAAAAGTTAGTAAAAATGTTACTAAAAGTTTCTTTTATGTTATATTAGTGAAGCATTACAAAATGCTTAAATAACATTCTTTGAACCAAGCCATAATGTTAATACAGCTTATAAAGAATGTTCCTAAAACTTTCAAAAAAAAGTTTTATGTTTTTGTTACTGAATGGAAATGTTACAGAAATGTTCTTACAACCTAATATTATTAGCTGGCACTTCATGACCTCATCCAGGGTCTTTTTCCTCAATGGAACCACCTGCTCATCTTGAAGTATGTAGATTAGCAAAGTGTTAATTTGAGATCCTCAACACTACCCACATCTCATACCTTCATCAGCTGCTGAAACGTTTCATCCACCCCACATGCTTCCTGTGGAACATCATTCTCCAACCACTCCTTAGTTTTGGGGCATCAGCATCAAGACATACTTGTCATGCCCTGGCAGTGGACATGCTTTTTCCAGGAGGGTCACTGGACTGCATTATGTTCTTAATTGATCTAATTTAGTAAGATGACTTGGATTGTTGAGCTTTGCTTGTCTTATTTTTTAAAGCACATAATGAAAACACATAAAAGTCTCTGTTAGAAACAGTTGTCTGTGCCTGTATTTAAACAATGTTAAACTGGACACTTACTGTGAGTCACATTTTAAAATGTCTGAATGTCTTTGCTTGATCGCAAAACCAAGTGGCATTTGCAATCTCATGAGGTTAGACCTTTTTTACAGCACTAACCTCACTTTTCTAAGCCAGTTCTTTAAACACCTTTAACCAACTGGTCTCAAGGTCATTTCAAGTGTCCAAATACATTTCAGGGCCCTTATATATCCCAAACAAAAGCTCAGCTACCTATAAACATCTGCCCTCAGTTGAAAGCTCTCCACCCTCTTGGTCTTTTGTGGTGGTCTTCTTTCTATCTCAGCCTCACCTGTTTGCTCCTCTCCTCTGCTGCTTTCCTATCGGTCTCCGCCTGCTCTGCCTGGTCCAGAGCGTTCTCCTTATCCAGCTTCAGCATCATCATCTTCTTCTTGATGGCTTCCATCTTGGCGTTGGTGGGTAGGGCTCACGGTATGAGAAATGGATGAAGAAAGTGGCAGAGTGTAGTGTATAACCAAAGATGAGCTGCTGTGCTCTAGGATCAGGAGCAGGTCGAGAGAGTTATGTGGAGAGAAAGAGAGAGAGGGAGAAAAGTGGGAGAGACCAAACAGCCTGGCATAGTGGGAGGGCATTTATATCAGAAACACCAAGCCCCTCCCATTTCCAATAAGACACACCCACCCACAGATTATAGCTCACCTAATACAGTCATAATTCCTGCCTGGTTTTTGATGTGGCACAATGGTATTGATATTATGACACATAACGACACAGATTATGTTCTTTGATTTCAGGAGCTTAACACTTTTAAATGCTCAAAGCAAATATATATACATTGATCTATAGATTCTGTCTGTGCTATCTATTTCTACCTCTGTCTGTCTGTCTGTCTGTCTATCGATTTTTTCTTCAATGGATATTCTTACTTCATCTGTGAAATCCACAGTGAAAGATTAAACAGGACACCAGGGCAGACATGACAAAGAAAGAAGAATAGAAGCCAATGGACAGAGAAGCTCCAGCTATATTAGGACAAAGCCCTTGTGTTTGTGACAGGCACAGGTGTTTGTCTCTGTGTGTCTTACATGTCTTCCCTTTATGGTGCATAAAGTCACCAGAGTGGTCATTTTATATCTTTACATTGGAGGATACTATCCTGTTCTATCCTCAAGCATGTATAAGCAGCCATTAGGGTGACAGCAATATTTTTAAGGATTGTCACCATTCTTTAGTATTGTACTGTAGATTCACACTTCACCATCTGGATCATTTATTTGTCAATTCATTCATAGCAAATTGCAACTCATACACTACTAGTCATAAGTTTGGGCACACTTACTTTTTTGCACTATTATTTCTTTGTTTGGTGGGTTATGAAACGTGACTACCACACTTTCCCGTGTGCATTCTTGACTATTACCTTTACTAAACCAGCAAGTGTAAACTTCTAAAAGAGCAGATTGTGTTTAAAAAATGAAGGCAAAGAAAAGTACATAATGAATATATAATCAATAAAGCGCAGTTCTTTGACAGTGATGTCATTTATGTGCATCTTAAACTCGAGTGCTTGCTGATGTTAAGGCACAATGCGTGGTGTCAGGTTCTGAGCGAGCATCTAGTTTGAATCGTGGGGTTTAAATGTAGATTTAATGACCTAATTCATATTCCCAAAAATATAGAAATCTCTTATAAGATAAACAGGATCATATTTGGTGCTCTACACAGATTGTTTCTACATTAAGTAAACGTAGATGCTAAACACAACATGCAATTACATGTCAACTAACCTAACTAATTACATATGACAAAAGATCTTAAATCATACCTCTTACAATGTATTTACCTTCTGTAAAAGCAGTTGACTCCATGTAAATTATTTTAATGTTTCACTGTAATAAAGAATAAATCTTTCTCTTCAATACCTACACCACAGTTTTCTTACTCTGTTGCTTTTGTAAAAAAATCCCTACCCTTCCTCCACATGCTTGCTGCTGGAACAGTGAAGTGATGGATAAGGTAGAATATATGTCTGTGTCTGAATGCCAGCTATGCTGTGCTGCCAAACTATTAATACCGTTTTCTGCCTGACATTGTCTTGTGGATTCGTTTGTAGCCAGGAAGAAAGATCTGGAATTGCAAATGGATCTCATATACATAAATGCCATGAAAAATCACTTATTTCTGTAGAATAATTAATTATATGTGATGTAGAAATCACAACTGCATAGCTGTGTGCTGTTTCCAGGTTATGTTTGACCTCACAAACACAATGTTTTAAACACTGACCATGCTATAGGATATTTAAGAATAAAGCACATGAACTTTTAGCGCTCTACAAAAACTAATCAGTGTGCAAAAGTGCACAGATTTGTTTGGCACTGTATCCAACTACTCTGTAAACAGCTATACCAACAAACTTGTCATTTACCCCAAGATCAAGACAATTTTCACTTGAGAACAAATCAGGGATAATACAGCCAAACTCAACAATGTTGTATATGAACAGATTTAATTAATCTCATTACAGTATTCTATATCCATTTCAATATCTCAAACATATATAAACTTTGTCTTTCATTTTCCATACAAATATTTTGTGACATAGATCCTACACTGTAAACAAAACTTTGCTGCCTTAAGTTTTTAAGTTTAATCAACTTGGCTATACAAATAATTTCAATTTAGTATTTTAAATCCTGACTGGTATAACCTAAAAAAAATAGGTTAAGCAATTTTCCAACTATTTCTTGTAAGTTACCTCAACTCCACACCAGTTGAGATTGAAATGACTTGTGCAACCAAGTTGATTAAACTTAAACATTTAAGGCAGCACAGTTTTTTTTTTACATACATAAGTTTATTCTACTTGCTTCTGCAGATGAAGAACATCATCCTACGATAAAACCTTATAGATGCTGTTTCCTGAAATGTCGAACTGACTTAAAATGAAAGCATAATAAATTTTAGCAATATTCAGTCAAGCAGATTTTGGCACAAAGTCAAGTAATTGCAAAAACATTCTTAACCATGAATGAGTAAAACTGTAAGACACATCAAGTTACTGGCAGGTTCTGGTGATGTGATGCATCTCAGTCGATAAATCATCCCATATTTACAAAGTGTTCCCTATAAACAAACATCAAAAACAGTCACAAACCCTCCTGGATTTATTAAGTTCTTTAGATGCAAATATATTTCTATATATTGCAGTCGATTGCAATAGAGTTCCATCATAAAAGAGCCCTCAGGTCTGTGAAGACCTTGTGGTCGACAAGATGAAAACAGCTGGTTTCACATTGTCATTAAAACAGCACGAAAAATCTCCATATAATATTGTTGTTCTAACTAGAGAGCCAGTAGTTTTGGTCCCTGGGAACATTGATGAATTTCACGGTATGGCTTCCTTCAGCTTTAACATGCTAGTCTTTGAATTAACAATAAATTTTCCACCCAAAACAAAGGAAAATAAATACATTTAAAATGAAGCTTAGGAAGGAGACTTTTTTTTTACAATAAACTCACAAACAAAAAATTCACTTTCATAGAAAAAATGAAGCTCTATTCTGGTTTTGCGTGCTCCAGCATATATATAAATCACATGTATATCATATATATATCATATATATACGATTATTATATGTTTATTTCTATATATATATATATATATATATCGGCACTGTGTAAAGAGTATCTCACATACAGTACATCTGAATGGTTACTGACAGTACCCTTGAGCGCTGGACCATTAAACAGTTATGTCTGGCTGATTCAGATACTTTAAGAATGACAACTGTTATTTCCATCGTCAAGTGCAAGTCCCATTGTGTGCATGACTCCGCCTCCATCTCGTAAAATACGATGCTTTGGCATAACCTCATTGGTCCGTGTAGGTCAAAAGCCTGTATGATTGGATTCCAAAGACATGTTGAATATTAACATGCCATAAACATCCCCACAGAAGCTGTAAGCAGAACTACTGGATAAAACTAAATACTGTATGTATATAATGAAATTAATATTCATAAACTAAACACACATATTTTCTCCTGTGAAGAGGAAGAATTGCTCAAATGCTAGAGTCTCTTCCTTCAGACAAAAAGCCAGTCTTGCTGAGAATTGAAATATTAGCAGTGTGAGAGGCACCGGGGGTCTCCGGGGGTCTCACTTTCTTCAGGAATGTCTTGTAAATCTGGAGACGATGAAGAACAGAAAAATAAATGAATATACTGAATGCAACCGATTAACAGTTATGCCAAACTGAGCACAGTTTAATGTATTGTGATATGTGAAATATTATATCTCATAAGTATGTTGCGTCGTGTGTATGTTGAACTGACTTGGCACCATCTAGACCCAAAAACAAAATTCCAAAATACTGCTGGGAAAACAACTACTTTAACAACAAATATTTAGTCCAGATGATGAAACACATGCTTAGAAACAGTACACGCTAATAAGGTCAGGCTATGAACATAGGCAAATATAACAAGTCATCTGTGTACACAGCATTTGCATATTATATACAGTACAGTATATATACTGAATTCTTTTCGCTTGATAATAAGCTATTTTAAAGCACCTCAACACTGAGTTTATATAATCTCAAGGGGTTTTAAAAGTCAAGCCTTTTGTGTATATATAAATTCATGTATATACTGAAAGGTTGTGAGCGTTAAAAATCACAATGTCACTGTAAATGTTAAGTGTGATTACTGGGTGTGTTTACTGCAAGATGTTTATCCAGCAATTTAGTCCCGTTATCCGCCTTTAACACACATACTTACATATAATCATCCACGTTAATAAGTAAATGTAGCTTTTTATTTGGTCTCAGGAGTTCTCACGGCCGTGTGTATGTGTTTGTTTATCTTTGTGTGGGTGTGTGTGTGTATGTGTGTGAAATGCTCAATGTGCTAAATTCAACGTGTATCTGTTTGTGTGTGTGTGTGAAGGAATGTATTGGTTGCATAAGCATGTATGTGGGCTGCTTTTAGTGTTAGAAAGAGTCAAAGTTCATGCATTTTTGAGAGGAGCGTATCGATGCAATTTGTCTGACAAATATGTAATTGTCATATGAAGAAATCTGATTTGATGATGCTAAGCTGGCAAACACTCCACAAATCTACCTTATTGAATCTCTTTCTCAAACATAACCATCTGTGACATGCCGCTTGCCAATATGAGGTGTAATTAATCTAATATCTCATATTTAATGTTATTACCCAGTAAGACTTGCCAAGGCAAACGTCACTGTTCTGGTCACATATGCATTTCTTAAACCCTACACCCTAAACTTCATCATGTAAGTACTGCTATCAGTATGAATGATCTCTCAAATCAAGCTTAAAGAGATGGTCTGTTTCTAACCAAACAGACAATGTTTTTGTCTGGTGGACAAAACAGAAGAAAGCCTGTTACATATATGTTACGTATCAGTGAACACACACTGCAAGTCGTGAACACACACACCCGAAGCAGTGGGCAGCACACTTCTGCACCCAGAGAACAATTGGTAGGTTAGGTGTCTTGCTCAAAGGCACTTCAGTTGCTACCTCCCAGCACTGGAATTGAACCAGCAACCTTCTGATTACAAGCCAGACTCACGTACCAGTAGGCCACAACTGCCCCCCATTTAAGGGAAGAAAACAACTAACTAGCACCCTGGTAACCGCATAGCAATGCACCAAATGTCAACAACTTTACTTCTTTAATTGTTATCAGGAAAACAACAAATACTTTTGAATATTCTGGGCTTTTTCCCTACTATGCTATTTCTAAACATTTCTACTATGCTGCATCTATTTGTGTATTTATATTTGGAGCTGTCAATCAACTGACCTCTGGGACTACCTGGACGAGGAGACACCCTTGAATCCACCTCGTCGTCATCATCATCATCATCAGATATCACATCCACTTCCACATCACTGCATTCCTGCAAGCCATCCGATTGGTCCATTGATTCCTGACTGGCCAATGGGGTGTCAGTGTTGGGGTCGGTGTCACTCTCTCTGCGAGTGGGTGGGGCCTTGAAGAGAGGAAGGAAAGATTTGAAAGGTTTAACTGGTTGCTTTATAATATAAACAGCTATTGTAACTACTGCAGAGTGGAAGAGTTTCTGTACATAACATTTCTGCAAATTCTAGACAAAGGGTGGTCATTTTTAAGATGCTAAAAAATAACATAATACTGCTTTTTTAATTGTAATCCTTAAAAAAGGATTTCCATAGTTCCATTTGTGTTGTTCCATATTTTGCTATAATGATGAGTAAGTGATCCTAAACTTTTGAACGCTAGTGTTTATTTTAAAATATCTTTTTATATTTTTAGCCTTTTGCACAGGCATTTAAATCCTCTTAAACATGTACTCCATTATATTATACCATTTCGAGCTAAACTAGTTAACAATGAGCACACCTGTGAGCCTGTAGTTCCAGTGCTGTCCACCAGTGCGGCACTACTGCTCTTCAGATCCCTGAGCTGTTTCTCCAGCTGGGCTCTCACTCTTTCACTGTCCCTGAATTTGCCTTCAGCTCCCCTGAGGCGCACTAGCTCCTCCTGCAGGAGGCTGTGCTGCCGCTGTAGCAGGGCCAGCTCACCGAGTGAGCCCACGTCACTTGCACCATCTCGGGATAGAGAGCGAATGAGACGGGCCCCTGTAGTGGCCGGGGACACAGGGCCCTCCCGCAGACACAGCTCTAAGATGGAATCCTGTCGTATCACCACACCCTAGAAGAGCACATTTTTTTTCAGTCCTTTTTTTGTCATTTTATTACTACAGTAGATAGTTGAGAGATGACAGGAAAATATGTCGAGAAGGTGGCCAGATTATTCAGTTTAGTGTTTAACAGTGTTCCTGTAGCTTAACTGGTAGAGCATTACGTTAGCAGCACAACGGTTGTGGGTTCGATTCCGAGGGAACACACATTTACTGATAAACAAATACATAAATGTAATTCAGTTCTGAATACTCAGAATAATGAGCAATTTTTGGACAGTTATAAATATTATAGTCAATTTACTTCATATATGGACCGTGTTTGCATATGCGCTTTTATAGAGATTGGCTAGATGTATTCTGCAGCACACATACCTGCAGTGCGTGTAACTGGGCACTGAGATTAACCAGTCTCTGTGACACCTCCTGAAACACAAGCCCATACAGATACACAATGTCAATATACATACAGTCCCAGTCTATCTGAGCCTGGACATACAGGCAGTCTTATAATAGTTATAACAGGCACTTTGCTGACACAGTTGAAGTCTGCTGTGGGCTGAATGTCATTACCTCATTTCGTGTTTTATCTGCCATTTGATTTCCGTTTCCATCCTGCAGCAAAACACAATTTTTCAAATCATTCACACACTTGTTACACTGAACAAGCTTTGCCCTTGTCAGCACACAGTGAATATTACAGTGTGTTGTGTGTCATTGAAAAGGGAGATGAGGCATGGCTTTCAGCTACAGTGATGTGAAGTCGCGATAAGAGTCGTGATGCAGTTTTTGGCAGACTCAGGTTGCTATGGAAACCTGCGAGTTTCAGATGGGTTTGGAAAATGACTAATTTTTTTCAGGATTACATAAAAATTCAGTAATAGCAAAGAACAGTCTTGCTGTAAACATAATTATTACATTGTATAAAAATGTATGAGAATGCTTGACGCAGGTAGATGTGGGTGACAGGGGCAGAATACATAATAATCACATTAACAGAATCTTCCGGAAGCTGTAAATCTCTCTGTGAGGCCATATAACCTTGTTTTGCTGTGCCTGCTTGAGTCTTATCTACAGTAAGACTGTAGATAGGACAAGACTTTTACATTTTCTTAAGAAATTATCCTTGTTATGTGGTTGCTTGGGTGTTGCTAAGTGGTTTTAGAGCATTGCCAGGTGGTTGCTAGGGTGTTGTGGATGGTCAAAAGACCCTTCCCTCCATGTTAAATTATATTCTGATGCCTATATATGGCTCCTACAATATAGGTCTATAAAACTTTTCACTCTTTTAGAAACATCACAGCTCTCCTCAACAAGGCATTTGAGTTCACCATTTTAGTTCAGATAGTTACCATATTTTCTAAAAGAAAGAAAATTAATAATTTACCTGAGCAGATTGGTTCTCCTGAGAGCCATTGACTAACACCTCTTGACCATCTAGAAGGAAGGAGACAGATACATGGTCAGATACACTGTAATATTTAGCCAATCAGAGACAGTAAAGACAGTTATTCACACACTGACGCATGTGTCTGTTTTTTGAAACGTACTGATCACTAGCGCCCCAGTGTGGTTGTGGTGGCCGTTGGAACTGCAGGCCACAGTAACCTCAAAATTGGACCCTAACAGCAGCTCTGTCAATCTGTCCACTGCAAAGAAGAGCGCATATACATTTAAATATCAGTTACTATCTGAGCACACGCAACAAAGATTTAACCTAAAATTGTCAGTGAATATTTTAAATATTTGGTTACAGCCATATAAGTAGAAAATGCATGAAAATATGCACAACAAGAACTTCTTCACCCTAAAAACTGTGTGAGAATTTCCATGTTAATGATCCATCGTGACTGTAACTTCCTGTCTTTCGTACCTTCGGTTATGGCCTGAGTGAGCAGCTGTTCTCCGCGGGGGGCTTGAGGAGAGTCGGCTCTGAAGAGGTTTCTGGAGCAGGGCGGCAGTATGACCTCGTAACCTCCCATGACCTCGGCCATGTCAGAGAACAGGGTCACACGCTCCTGAAGAAGTTCTAACACCTCCCTGTCCTTCTGCTGGATATCAGCTGAACCAATGAAAACAAACCAGGGAGATGGTCAAAGGGGCCATAACAACAAAACATCAGTGTGGTTAAGTGTTCAATGCAAACCTTTGAGTCTTCTCAGAAGGGCCTTATCTTCCGTTTCTATTAATGGGAACTCTTCTCTTGATGGACAGCTGTCACAAAATGATACCAAAAAAAGGAAGATGAGCTTTAGACTGTTTTAATACCACTACAAACAGAATAATGGTACAGTGTCCAGACTGAAACGTATATAAGCCTTGTATATATAACCTGAGAACGTGCACATACCTGCTGATAGTTTGCTGTATGAGGCGTATCCAGGTGTTTCTGTCGTCTTTAGACGCAGCGTACAGCTCGTACATCTCAGGTGGGCTGGACTCACTGCTGATCAGGAACAGCCCTCGCTCCTGATTGGCTATGTCTCTGACCAACAGACTTTGCAGTGAGACCACAGCTGACTTATCCTGTAGAGATAATGAGCAGAAAAGAGTCATAACCGCAGGAAACGTTGAGAACAACGGAAAAGAATGGAATTTAAAACTATTTTATACACAGTTAAAATAAAAGAATAACATTAAAAAGTCATGTTGACTGGTGCAAAACCCATTGCCACAGTTCTAGGGTGTTGTGAGTGGTTTTCAGGGTGTTGCTATGTGTTCTGGGTGTTGCTATGAGGTATGAATCAAAATAAAAATGAGGTAAAAGCACCACCAACTAGGAGCCAAATATTTAAATTAAACTGAATTCACCTACCAAACTGGCAAAGATGAACCTTTGATCTTTCTCTTGCAAGAATACCAGAATATCAGTCATCAACAGAACCTGAACATCTACATTAACACAGAAACCAAAGAGGTTGAAATGTTTATTAACACAGGCCCACAAACACATCAGCTGTCAAAACATCTATGTCTCAGTCTATATACAAGCATGTATGAAATAAAATTAAAAAAATACACCGCAATTTCCCTAAGAAGTTGCATATCATGTTTTGACTGCAGATGTCACTTTGATAATGCTGACATTGTGCATTATCAAAGCATTTCTGTCTAGACAGTTATCTTATAGCGCAAAATAAACACAGAACTGAAATGACCCTATCATTCCTGAACATGTTAACCGGCACCGGAATTTCATAAACTAGGAAAATATTACACCTTTAAGTCGGGAGCTGGGGGTTTTCCAGAGTAGCGTGCCCTCGTGGATCAGCTGCCTGCGGAGCAGCTCGGCCGGTCTGAACAAAGCTCCAGAGCGGAGTTTGGCCTCGGCTCGCGGATCCACCCTGGACCGGATCTCCTGTAAGCGATGTGTCCGTTCCAGCTCCATCACCTGATGGTCCACCGAGCTGAGCAGCTCACGCATGTGAGCCAGAGCCTGAGAAAGACCTGCAGCCTCCTCCCTATCATCTGCGCACACGAGCAGAAACAGAACCTTCACCTTATTGGTCTGATTCGCATATTATAATACAGATATTTGGCTAATGCTTTCATCAAAAAGCATTTCTGAGTGTTACTGAGAATTGAACCTGTGATCTTGGTGTTGCTAGCGCCACGCTCTACCATTTGAGCTACAGTGCTTGCATTCTCAGTGGGGTGAGAACGTTTAGACAGATAGGTGTAAAGTGATGAAGGTACGTGGCTGTTTAAAAATTAAATATACAATTACATTGACATCTATATGACTGTATCTCTCGCTATGCCTCACCTTTGGTGTTGTCATAGATCCGCTGCACCAGGACAGGGTATTTAGTAATGCGCTGAGTAACCAGCAGGATACACTCTTGGAACCCGTGACGACGCAGCAGAGGCCCTCGACTCACCCTCTGAGATAACAAACACAATAAATGGACCGTTAAGAATTTCTGCCTCTGTGCACCCGGACGAATTCTTTAGCTCGCACATTGCTCAAGAGTCTTAATGGAGATTATTGATAAGGTTCATATAAGCAGCCGCCCTGTCTCTGATTTGTCTCCAAAAGAAATTCCTGAGATTAAAATTCCTACAATAAAAAACGAAACAATCAGTAACCTACATTAAGAACACAGGGCTATAAAATGAATGGTGACTGCATAGCTCAGATACGCTTCAGTAAAGAGAGATATCTTCAGGTCTTCTTTGTTAAAGGCAACACTTCATGCTTTTATGCTTTGCACCTGGCAGAAGCTTTTCAGCATTGCATTTGCATCGTGCTTTATCAGTTCAGAAACAGTCCCGTAAATAGCAAAATCAGCATTTGTGTTGTTTATAGTACAGGGCATCTTTGACTGATCTCAATGACTGCACTTCAGGTGATCTGACTCCTGATTCCGATTTGCTTTAAGGATGCACACATGATTTTTCCATCCTGCACTGTGAAAGTTTACACTGTTCACTAAAGACAATGATGTATCATTGTTTGTGTTATCTGTTTAAACAGGTCGTGTTTGTCTTAGTTGAGGATCAGATCAAACAAATCAACGACTGATGCAGTCATAAAGCTGAAGGGTTAACCTACTTTTCCTGCAACTGTATTTCTAAATGAATCTAAATCAGACACCTGGAACTCGGATGATTCACACGTAAGTTAGCGGGCGGTGAAGCCATTAGCGCACCCACCCGCTAATCATTCATCACTCAGTATCGTTCTGTCCACCCACCAGTCGCACCCGGGTCAGGTGCAGCCGCGGCCACGTCACCAGCTGCAGCGCTTATGCAATCGCTAACTGTATCGGCTCATCTTACCCGTATGAAGAGCTGTAGTCTCTTGTCTCTCGCCAGCAGCTCTTTGTAGAGTTTGACGGCTTTGGTGTGACGACTGCAGAACTCAGCGTAGGCCTTCAGCATTTCGTCTGCGCACTGACCTGAGAACTGACGCAGATGTAGAACAAACACTGTTAGAGTTTTTTTCCCTTGAAACCTGAAAGCTTTCAAACTCCCACTGTCAAACACACAGGGAGAGTGACAATGTTTTGCTTTCAAATTAGTGTTTTTTTCGGACTTTCCATTGAAAGAAAAAGACATGATGTCATTCGACTCGATGTGAAATTAAGGTGTTTATACGTGACATTTTAAACTAATGTTCTTATACAAATCTAAGACATCAGGCCAACAGCAAGCAAATGTATTTAAAACCCTGATGAACAGACCAGCTTAGCTAAGAATAAATGTTATGCTGGTCCAAGCAGGTGTGGTGGTGGTCTACCAACAAAAAACGCTCAACACCATAAACCAGTCTGACCAAGATAAGCTTACTGGAAATAGTTAAATATGCCTGGTTGAAGGTACACCAGTATCTAAAACACAACATATGGTTTTGATGAGCAATGCTGGTCTTTTCAACAGAAAATTGTTTCATTGTTTTCCTCATTTTGCAAGTCGCTTTGGATTAAAGCGTCTGCTAAATGCCTAAATGTAAATGAAAATCCAACACTGGGTATGTTTTGACACACAAACACACAAAACTACCTGTTTTATGAGCACATCACTAATCTGGGTGATGGTGAAGTTGTGCATGCTGTCGGGCTGCAGGCTGTGAGTGCGGCGCTCCAGGAGTTGTGTTAGAAAGTGTGTGTGTATCGTCAGCAGCCGCTCCAGGCAGGGGAAGAGCGCATGCACGACCCCCGGTTCCAGCTGCACCTCATCTAGCATGCCTCGTCTGAACACCCCCTCCATGATCCGCAGGGTCCGCACATGGTGGATCTCCGTCTGGATCAACTCTGAAACAGAGGGGTACTTTACTTCAATGGTAAGGCAGTAACGTTTAGGTGGGCTGAGCTATAATTGGCATTGGACAAACACCCCTTGAAATCCCAAATCGGTTAATCCAATTGCAGGGCAAGTGTTTATTTTTACAGGCAGAGATTCATAGTGTTTAGACCATCTGTTTACAATCAAGCACACTCTGATCCCAGGCCTCAGAAATGTGATGCTAACCATAAATGACATCCTGCCTCTTGATAACGTCTTTACGGTGGGCCTGTAAGTAGGCGGAGTCAACTGCCATGCTCCAGGAATCTGCCTCAAAGTCCTGCCCCTCGATTTCCAGCTCCTCCAACAGAGAGGTGAAGTATCCCTCTCCTAAAGCAAGACAATATCAGACCGCTTTCATACCACTGCAATTCTGAGAAGCCATTGAAAAATAAATAAAGACGCAACCAGTATATGCTGTGCTTTGGAAGCCAGTGTCCCTAATAAACAAACTTAACCTGCAAGATCACCCAGCATCACTAGAAAAACTATGCTGGTTGACCAACCTCATCAGCTAAGATTTGACCAGCAAACCAGTAAGTGAATTCATTTTGGCCTATGCTGGTCTTTTCAGCAGGGATCTAACAAGAAAACCGTCTCATCTGTGAGGTGTCCTTGTGTGTGTGTCTCACCCTCATCGTTGAGAGACTCCATGGACATGGTTCTGCTCCTGAAGTTGAGTGAGTCTGTGGACTGAGACAAAATCCTGCGCAGTCCCAGAGGAGAGTCATCATTCAGAGTCCTGCACGCGCATGCATGCACACACACACACACACACACGTACACGCGCACACACACCATGTGCATGCACACAAACAGATGTACACACATGCATCACGACATTCACATGCACCAGAAACAAAAAAAACAAATCGACATGAGAAGCAGGCATCATAATCACCATGGAAACAGAACATGGAAAAACAAATGTAACAAATAAAAAAATACATGAATTAAAAATGAAAATACAAAATGATATAGTGAACACACTGGCTAATAAGTAACATTTTAAAAAATGCTTACATTAAACTATAACAACCCCAAACACACACACACACACACACACACACACACACACAAAGATAAAAATTACAGGTGAAAACCAGGCCTCAAAATATGCCATTATGGATATAAACACTCTGTGATTGGTTACCTACAGCAGAATTCCAGCAGTGTTGATATACGGTCATGACACACTCTTGCTCATGTGATCTTTCTTTAATATATTGTTATAATCACCTGTCCACTTCAGAATTTTGAACTGTCATTTCCACAACTCACCCTGCAATGTTATTGGTAGAGACGCTCTTGGAAAGTAAAAGAGAAGATCGCCCGCGCCGGGAGCCGAGCAGCGATTGACGAAGACTGTCTGAAGGGTAGATGGCCGAGCTGGGCCTTTCCTTTAAATGTGCTTTAGGTGGACAAAAATGGATCAGACGATCACATTTCCGTTCTTTTAGAGAAGTAAACCTCATTTCTATCGAACTCTCACCTTTGTTCCTCAGTGTTACGTTCTGATAGGCCGAATTGTTCCTCATCAGTGCCAGTTTCTGTTGCTGTTGTGAAAGATACAGATAGATCACACCTAACACATTTTAGATACATTTTAACTTCTGTATCATATCATGAATCACTAGTGTCTACATGTCAGTGGTCCACACGACACGCCTGTTTGCTAATAGCAGGATGTCCCACCCACCTTTTGTTTCATTTTGACACAGTTTGGTAACGTGTCCCGGCAGCGATTGTGGATGGTGACATTACAGGCTGAAAAGCAGAAGACAAACAGAAAACATTTGGTTATTTCATCTCCTGTTATCACCAATTAAAAAGAGTTATTTGGAGGCTGTCCACACAGGCCATCACTCAGCAGAATCTTTGTGCGATCAGGTTTATGATATTTTTACAATCACATTTTTTTACTTTTCACAATTACATTTATGATCTCAAACACACTTGAAAGGAAATGTTATGTATGATCATTAAAGGATCACATTTGTGGAAGCAAGTGAATTAACGTTCAAAGAAAATGTTAGTCTCTTTTCTAGTCCTGTTACTAGTTAGTCTCTTTTCTTCTGTTATAGCTGATACAAGTTCAAAACAGCTCTGAAATGTTACTGTACTGAGATCTTGTCTCTGTTCCACAGTATCACAGCAACTAGTAATTGAACAAATTTCAAATACCTATTTTTCTCTTGTCTTTCTCCTCCTCTTGACCTCTGTCCATGTCTGCCCTACAATCTTTTGCTTCTAGACCTGCTTCACCACATGCTACCCATGGCTGGAAGTTTTGCTACAGCATACGCTTTTGTCTCTGGACCCCTATTGTTTCAGCGTGGCTTTGCTTCCTGTTTTGAGGGTGTTTGGGAAGGAAGAGGGCCGGGGCTCCGGCGGGGTTTCCCTGCCCTGATCCCCCACAAACACACCTACACAAGTCTAAATAACCACCCAGTAAGCAGCAGTGGCCTTCCGTACATACAGTAAGTGTGAATCACAGAAATGAAACACCCCCAGGGAAAATGTTATAGGTATTCTCAGTTATGCTTCATTTAAGTATCAATTTTAACAGAGATGTTTTGTTAACATTCCTTATGAGTTATATCAAAGGAACAACTGCTGACGTACTAAGAATACAGCTAAAATACACATGAAACAGGGAACGTTGTTAGAACATTGGTTAATGTTCTCTAAAAGTTTACTTAAAGTTAGCAAATAATGTTCTTGCTGTAATCTTTTATATCTTATCTCAAAAAACAGTATTCTTAAGTTGTTAGTGGGACGTTTTAATGTTACAGAATTTAAAGTCTGAGTAACGCTTTCATAACCACACAGTTACATTAACAACATCTATAAAACTGGACATTTTTAACCTTCCTAGAACTTTCAATATAACGTTTTTATTACTTAATGGAACATACAATTTTTAGCTGGGATCATAGCTCTGGTCTTGGATAAATATGAGGAGAAATGTCTGATTCATGTTGAAATCTCTGACTTCTCACTGCAAATGTTGGTGTCTTGGCAAATCTGAACACAGTTTGTGAAATTGTTGCGTTTCATCTATAATCTATCTGGGAGAAAACATGATTTGCAGGAGAGCTTATGTCTCCAAACATTTACAGTAATCTCATTGTTAGGAGGAAACGACTGAGATCAAAGTCAATGAAACTACATTTACAACCCATTGAAACAGAATTTTAGTGCAGTATGTTTCTACACACACCCCTGGTTTGACTAATTCTAAGTCACTATAAGATCTAGTTTAAGAACTGATCTAGAAACAACCCACCCACTCAGAGGCGGCTGGTTCAAATGCCCCTTGCTCACCCTGTTGCAGGAAGCAGGAACTACATGTTCCAACACCCACGCATGCTCACATGCTTAGTGCAATCAATACCAGAGCCTAGACCACAGCAGTCGAGCACAGAGACAGAGAGCGATGGCTCCTATCTGCATGCGATTAGTTCTGTCTGGTTGTTAAAATCTGATCTTGACAACAAAATAAGGAAGAAGTTTAAAACAATAGCAAAAGGGAGAACAAGAAATGAGAGATGAGCCAAACGAACAGCAAAAACAGGAAAGGGTGTGAGAGTTTATAAATGTAAATGTGTTCAAAAGAAATGTCCCAGGGGCAAAGGCATATCGACAACATTTGTGATATTTACACAAAATTATTATATCTGCTTTAGTTTAAAGGTATGGCATTTACAATGGACTAAAACTGGACAGCACAATAAACATGATATGAAAGTTTATCCACCACACAATGTTGATGATCAAGACACATACACAATAACACATTTTAAAATTCATGCAAGTGCTTTAAAGAAAATATAAGTTTTACATTTCTGTTTTTAAACTTTCAAAGCGCGTGGTCTTGTAAAAAATTACTTTCTGTGATAATTGCCAACAGCAACATGTAATGAACCTGGAACATTTCTTGAGTACTGGTGCCCAATGTGTGTGTGTGTTTGTGTATTATCTGAGTGTAAAAACGGTCTTCCAGTCTCTGCAGGAAGAAAACTGTCCAGACCTCCAGCTACAAGATATGTGTGTGTGTGTGTTATCCTGGCATGCTGCAGCAGACCAGCCACTAAAAATATTCCACATAGTCTCCCTGATCCAGCACTTTCCATATTTTTCCATAGCACCTGATCCCCCAAAACAGCAGTTTGAGGTTTGAACAGGATCGTGTAATGTTAAAGAGCGTTTCTGAGCTGAAAGTTCCACCTCCTGGAGACAACCATGGACAGAAGGTGTGGGAGTCGGGATGGGGGAAGAGAGACGGAAAAATAATCGGAAGGAATGAGGTAAGTGGCTGTTTTTATAGCCTCTGCATTGTGATTGGCTGGAGTGTACGAACATGCTCTTTCCAGGCTTTCGTCAGGAATGTTTATTTTTGGGGGGTTTTCATCAACAGAGGACTTAAGCAAACAATACACAAGAATAGTAATGCTTTAGTACCTTACTCACAGTGCCCTAATGGTCATTGGTTATGCTTTTTAGGGAATGTCTTAAAATTACTACTGCCCATACTTAAGAGTGGGGAAAAACACAGTGTTTGTGCTAAAAACAACTTCAAAGCAAATGGCTTGTTGAGGAAAGGTGTGCTATTAGTTAATCTAACTATCCAGAACACCCTAGCAACCACATAGCAACATGCTAATCACCACTCAGAACACCTTAGCAACTGAATATCAATGCCCTGGTAACCACCCACGCCACCCCTAGCAGTTTTGCAGATTTGCACAGGCAACCCCCACACGATTTTTAGAGATGGTAAAAATGCAGTTTACAAACTGTCATTTAAAAGTTTTACACCTTACAAAAAAGTGATTGTATTTTAGTGTAAAACTGTACTTAAATAATAAATACAATAGACATTAGTGGATTTGTAAGTGCGTTTTGTGGGTATGTGAAACATGCATTTGGAAAAGAGTTTGAGATAAAGAGGCGTGTGTGTGTGTGTATGAGAGAGTGTGTGTGTATGAGAGAGTGTGTGTGCATGCATATGTGTGTGTGTGTGTAGAGAGAGAAAGTGTGTGCATGCATGCATATGTGTCTGTGTGTATGAGAGTGTGTGTGTGACTCACTCGGGCAGCTGAGGGCCTCTTTAGCCGTGATGCTCTTGTTACAGGCAGAACAGAGCGTCGTTCCAGACACAGTGAGAGAGTTGAAGAGGTGGCCGTTACTGTAGCGTGCCTCTCTCTCCCTCGCTTCTCTCTCTCTCTCCCTCATCCGCTCCTTCTCCTTATTCTGATCAAAACACAAAAACAGAATAAAGCATATAAATCATATTGCATTCATCAGAAAACATGTGTACGTACAAATCAAATCACCAACCTAAAATTAGCCACCAAGGACTGTGAGAAACAATAGTTAAACTGATTTTGAGCTGGTCAAACAACAATCGAAAACAAAACAACTCTGTACCAGCAAGGCAGATGAATCAGTTACAATAGGAACTGGGTGGCAGTGGTGTCATTGTTGTCCGTTTGTGTGAGTGTACAGAGTCAGGCAGAGTTTAGGAACAAGAAAATGGCTGACTTTACAGGGAAAAGTCTTGCAACACCATTTTGGATGTCTAACAATGGCCACATTGATCACCTGAAAGGTCGAAATTCTTTGCTAAAAGATTCCGTAATAAAAACAGACTCAAACATCTGTGCGTATAAGCTGGTTTTCATCAGAATGGTTTATCATTGCCTATCAGTCTTCAGGGGATATAGAAACAAGCAATGAACCTTATCAAAATACCACAATAACCTTGATGTCACTCGTACAACACTGGCATTGTTCTAGATCATGAAAGCTTGCACCAGAGGCTGGTGCTGGTTAATTTACTAGTTAGCAATTTCATATTTCAGTGTTTAGATCTTCTCTGCCCTGCCTTACCATTTCCCCTTTAATATATTAAGTATCATTTTACCAAAATAACCACTTATGAAACAGCAGACAAGCAGAAATGTGACACACACGCCTAGATAAACAGGAACATGAAGTCACATAGCTATTCTTAAAATGAAAAGTTACAATCTTCTTAAGGTAAGATGTCTAATGCATTCTTTTATCTTGACGAACGCTGGGTCGTGTTTTGGAATTGCTTATTCAGAATATGTGGCGCTCTGTTGACATGCAGAGCAGGAAATAATACGAGAGCACTTCCTCTATCTAATCTGCACGAGGCATGAGTAAAGGTTGCCATAGGAACACCGACATGTGGTGGAAGCGGCAGAAAATGTATTAGGCCTACAAAAACGGTTAGCGTGCACAACAGTCGTCAAACCTGCAGGATGTTGCTATTAAACTAATGGATCCAAATTGACCCAGTTTCTGTACAGAATCAGATCTTCCCCGATGCCCCTGCCATTGTTTGGTGTGTGTATACGATCATCACCACAATTTTGGGAAGTCGCTGTAGTTCTTGGTAAACATGAGAACAAGCTGTGTGACCGGGGTGGGGTGTGTGTTTAAAACCGTCACTTTAAGTATTAGATTCCAGAATAAAAACCACAGGGACACTTAACGTAACTCACAGCGACTGACATTTCCAAGCTGGCGTTTATAAAAATAATGTCAGGCTAATTAAAGAATGTGTGCACGCCAAATGAAAACAACTTCTTCGGTCGAAGGTTCTCTTAAAGTTGAAGCAAACTATCTCTACAAAAGCATGAAAGTGATGTGCCAAGACCACATTTTTGTTTGGGTTCAGTGGGCTTAAACTCTCTTGTCTTAAAGTTTAGTGTCATTTCAGGTCACAAGGAAATGGGCTAAGATTGACAAGGTTTAACGTCGGTGCTCCAGTTCATAAAAATGTACCAGCTCCAGATTTAGTTCGGCCTGTAGTGGCTATGTGGCCTGAATATGACTGGCCAATGGGGAGCCATGACTGTTTAAATAGATAGAGACATCCACTGCTAATGCTGGGGCACTGGGATAAAGCCAGTAATCATAAAGGCAATGACAACATTTACACGGGCTATTGTTTTAGTAAACTATGAAGCGATACAAATATATTCATATTTTCAAAATCATCAAGTCAGTAGGTTGCCTTAATGACTATTCCACTATAAGAGGTAGTCCTATACAAGTGGTTTTTGTGATTTTGAAGTTGGAGTATATTAATCTGACAACATAACACTCACAATACAGGAAAATCGACATTTGGCAGACAGTTTTATACTCACAGACGCTCTGGGACTTAAATGCACTTAAAGTATTTAATCAGTATGGTGTCCCGTTGGAATCAAAACCACAACATTGGCTTTGCTAGCTAGTGCTTTGGTCTAACCTGCTACATGAACAGCCGATTACATAAGCTTATGGACCTCACTATTCCATTGGTTGGTGGTTGGATGACTAATAAACTAGTTAACCATCATGGCCACTCCTAGATGCAGCTGATTGGTTGACACTGACATTATTAGTTTTCCTTCCCCATGACTTACAATACACTTACTGGAGATCACCAAAACAGGTCGTAGAAAACATGTGATGCCTGCTAGCCAATCAGAAGCCCCAATTAACCAAAGAAGCTACAAATGTGATTACATTTATATCGTTTACACAGACGTTAGACATCAACTGGACCTTTGATGTGGACATGTGACAATGTAGTTGCAAAAGAGAAGATGAGATCATGAAGAGAGCATCTTGCAGTGCAAAATCATGTATTTGGACCTGTAGCTGGCACTGATGCTTAAAATGAGTGTTATTTCTATGGCAACCTCTCTTTTGGCTCTCTCTCCAATCTTTCTTTTTCTATGCACACACACACACAAAATCTGTTGTTCAACATTCCCACTCAGTAACACCTACACAACTAAAACTCATACTTGCTGATAATTGGGCAAAAAGTGAGCATTCGGTGCCAGAAACAAACATACAACCACTCACTCACACATCATAAATGGCACATACAAAGAGTCATGGAAGACATTATTCAAATGACTAAATGTGATCACCGAAACTTCAAAGCATGAACAATAGTTAGCGTGGCCCTTCACCAACATCCTATAATAGTGAGGAGAACAACAGCATTTTAATACTGTACATTACTGTAGTCCCGTACCTGTCTTAATAAACATCCTCTAGGTTTATAATTTATGCCTTTCTATTATTTAAAAACACACAAGTATAATTGTGAGGCTTCTTCTGAACATTACGTACTGTTTAAAGCAGTATGCAAATAAACAAAACGTTTTTGAATATCACAGCATACTTTTCCAAACCAAAATCAGTCCAGTCCATGTTATCCAGTCCCCATACAAGCCACATGCGCTGAGCCCGTTATGCGCTTGTGGTCGCAGCAGTACATGTTGCCCAACTATCGGTACGGTGTTAAAACCATTACTGAAACGTTAATATAACCAAATACATGCGTTTGTGAAAGCGATTACTCCACATCTACATGAAGCACAGCGCGTATTGTTGCTCTTACCCTCTGGTTGATCTCTCTCATCCTCTCCTGGCGAAGTTTCGACAGATCCGCTACTCGAGACATGACGATTGGTTTAAATGGTCTTCAGTATGTCAGAAAGCGATTGATCCTGTAGCCCGAGCGCATATATATCCCGTTAATAAGACACAAGCTCCGTCTGCCCCTTTATTTATAATAGCAGCGTTTGAAGAAGCAGGAGACGCGCACACAGCAGCGCGGTGCGGTAACTTTTCTCTCTCTCTCTCTCTCTCTCTCTCTCTCTCTCTGTGTCTCTCTCTTTCTCTCTCTCTCTCTCTCTCTCTCTCTTTCTCTCTGTGTCTCTCTTTCGCTCTCTCTCTATCTCTGTCTCTCTCTCTCTCTCTCTATCTCTGTCTCTCTCTCTCTTTCTCTCTATGTGTCTCTCTTTCGCTCTCTTTCTCTGTGTGTGTGTGTGTGTGTCTCTCTCTCTCTCTCTCTCTCTCTGTGTGTGTGTCTCTCTCTCTGTGTGTGTGTCTCTCTCTGTGTGTGTCTCTCTCTCTCTCTCTCTCTGTGTGTGTCTCTCTCTCTCTGTCTCTTTCTCTCTCTCTCTGTGTGTGTCTCTCTCCCTCTCTCTCTCTCTGTGTCTCTCTCCCTCTCTCTCTCTCTCTCTGTGTGTGTCTCTCTCTCTCTCTTTATCTCTGTCTCTCTCTCTCTCTCTTTCTCTCTGTCTCTCTCTCTTTCTCTGCCTCTCTCTTTCTCTCTCTCCTCCCCCTCTGAAAGACGGCGTGTTCGTCCAGGAAGCGCAGACGACTGCGCTGCATCCAAACCGCGCCCACCCTCATGAAATCCCTTTCACTTTGATACTGAGCTGCGCAGACGAGCATGCATAATAACTTAATGCGTCTCACTCACACACAATTTCCACATTAACCTTAGTTATACTGTAACTACATTTAACTCTTTATATCTGTTACTGCAATTAAACTGTAGGAACTTGGTTTAAGTCCCAACTATCATCAAAAACTATCAACATTATCATCAAAAATATATATATTTTTAAGTCTATACATCTACTATAAGTCTATATTCTATAACACACACACACACACACAATTATATACCTAGACAGACAGACAGATAGATAGAATAAAATAACAATGATTTTAAAAGCTAACTTTATGTAACTATTTAACTACATTTAGGTGGAAACTATGGTTGCAAACATACTTTTTGTGACGGTTATACCAGCCAGTTACAGACTATGCAAGCTACTGAAACTTGCTCCGTGGACAACAGACTCTTATGTAGAGTATAACTAAGCATGTGATGGAAAAGTCAATGTGGTCAGAGGACAAGAAACAGATGGCAACATCTGTCACGATGGTACTGAAACAACGGTGTGTTTGTTCAAGCAGAGACTCTCAGACCCTGTTGGTTTAATCTCAGTTAAGCAATGACATCAGCTTTAAGTACTAACACCTCAGCAGTTCTTACAGACGGATGCGTTTTCTAACATGAGCTACGACTAACATTATGAAACAGTCTGCTGTGCGTAAACAGACAAAGAAATGCCCCTGCAAAATGACAAAAGTGATTACTCACCAGTTTTCAACAAATAGACAAATAGACTTCATGCATTAGGACAGTTGTTATATGACTGTGCAAAGCAACGCTTAATAATAAAGACATTTAGTTATGATGTGTAACTTGGATCAGGGGCTATGCATCCACTTAGTGCTGCAGTATTTTAAAGCACTGCACAAACAGCACGCTGCTCTACACACACCTCTGCAGAAATACCCTTGTGTACCGGCAGAAAATGGTGGACGTTTCTTTTGGGAGGGGAGCTAAGGGAAAAGGAGGGGAGATTATTTTTCCGCCTTGGCTACATCTGTCACCATGCCAACAGACTTAGTACTTAGACTTGGACTGGGTTATGGGGAAAGTTTACAGTAGGTGGTGAGGTTTGGGTTTATATGGGCATCTAAAGCATTGGTGGACCGCTCTTAATTTTTTTGTCTATATTTCTAAAGGTTACACGGTTCAAAGAAAGTTAAATCTGTCATTTCTCAAACAACTCTGACTGTAGTATTGACTACATCATCTGAACTTTCTGGGCAGCAGTGCCAGTTACGTTTGTAAAAAAAAAATTTAGGCTGCGTAGGTAGGAAATGAAAAGCTCATACAAAAACTGTGGAAGAGATACATTTACAGCCTAATTGGTAAACATGAGAACTGTAAATAAGTGACACAGTAACTCAAACCAAGTGAACTTAAAAGCTGAAATGCTGCGGCCCAATATTGAGCCACAATAAAACGTACCAAAATATTGTTTTCAAATCCTAGATAAAGGTACAGTACATTCAAGGTAATCGTTCCTCAGAATTCAAACCTGTGACCTTGGTAATCCAACCACCATGACCTAGCAGTTACAAAAGCTTGTCTGTTCAGAAAACAGGACCTAATGGGGGCAGATTTTAGTGAAGGGTCACCTTTAGATCTGAATTCACTTCTGTGCTAGCTTTCTCTGTGAAATTCACCAGCTTTTCAACTTTTCAACAAGCCCATTCGCTCTCTCTCTCTTGTTCTCTCGGTCTCTGAGGAAGCACAGATTGCTCTGTAGGCGGACTTCCACACAAGTGTTTCAACACTTGTTCTCTCTCCCTCATACTCACGATTTCTTTAATTCCATGCACAGAATCCTTCTTTCTCATATTAGTAATCACAAATCCGTCACATGGGACCAGGTACAGTTTATTACCGGTTACATTTCAGCCCCTGCAGCGCTCCCGACCCAAACAATAACGATGAATACTCTTCTGCAGAATATTTTAGCTCCGCTTCTGTATTCAGGAATTGCTGATGTTACAGTAGCAGGTTGTACTGGCTATGCTAAGTGCTAATAAAAGAGTGAGATGCCACTTCATAATCAGTGCTGCTTCAACAAGTGACTGCAATTCTAATAGGCTGGTGTTGCTATTCAGAACGAATTCAAAATTAATTTAATACAGTAGCCCACATTAATGATTTACCGTGTTTTTTAGCACCCTCAACCCCATTGGTGAACTTAATTCCGATCTTAAACAAAGATCATGGTAGGAAAAAAAGTCAAATCTCATCTATGTCTCAGTTGTTTCTCCCAGACAGCAATAAGATCCACAGAAGAACAAATGAAGACTTTTGTTTCTATCTCCTGCTTTAATCTCAAACGGCTCCAAAGACACCAAATTCTACAATCAAAGGTCAGAGATGAAACCTGTGTGGGGACTTCACATTGCTGTACATTAGAAGATCTAACCTTTTATGCTGTCTAGGAAATGAAGCTCATTTTTGCATTACACACGTGTCATCTTGTACATTTTGTATAACAATTTTCATCTCGCTGGAGCTAGTAGTTACAATGATAGTGGGTGTTTGCTGTGGCCATGACTCCTCACTGAAATAGATGGACAGAGAGAGAGCGAAAGGTAGAGAGAGAATAAGAAAGAGGAGCGTTGCTGTGGGTTACCACTTTATAGAGTAGGCACTCTTCTGCAGCAAACGAAAAATGTGCGTGTGTGTGTATGACAGCACAGTGTGGGAACTGTGTGTGTGTTTGTGCAGAGATAATGACCAGGTTCTGGAGCCCTGATGCCCACAAGGCCCGTCATTCAGCACAGATTGGGTCACGAAACAGCACAAGCCTCCAGATAAATCTATGTGTGTGTGTGTGTGTAAATTTATATTAATGAGTTGTTTTTCTAATTTTAACCAACAGAGATGCTGCCTCAGTCACAGAAGTTAGGGTGAAGTTAAACAATCCCAAAATGTGTTCCTCTCTAACTCTCTCACAAACCTACACACAACGATCTGTAGATCAGTTAAAAAAATTACACGTCACTGCATGCAAAACATAAACACTGTTTATTATTACATGGTTACAAAATACTACAAATATAACTTTTTTTGCTATATCGCCTAGCCCCACCTACACATACTGTATATACACACCAACAAACCTATATTTTAAAGTATCACTCATCTTTCACCCAAAAATAGTCCAGATTCAAGCCCAAGTCTGACAGCGGGGGTGAGGGTGCGGCACATGTTTCACAGATGTTTGCACTTGTGGTGGGATTGCCAAATGAATGCAGCTGCTCTATAACCTCAGAAAAAGGCCTGGGCCCCTGAATGACTTTACGAGCCTCCCTGAAGCTCGAAGCAAATGGGCAGCAAATGGCTGAAGGTGGGGAGACACACGCAGGGAAGAGATGTCGAATAATGTCTAACCATTTCAGACAGTAAAAATGTCCATACAGCAAAGTCTCTTCTTCTGATGCTTAAAAGCTTACAAAAAAGAATGGATATTCAAGATATATGCTGAATAAACCAAGTATTAACGGACTACATGTTACAGAGTTAAAAAACTACAAATCCCATACAAATTTTTATCACTTTTAGGACCAAATTATGGCTCTGTTAAAGACACCATAAAAATCTAATTTGAAGTTTTGTGGCTTTTGTGTGGACACATATGCAAGCATGATTCTAAAAGTTGGCAAAATTTACTTTTAACAAATATATGCTTTTAAAATTAAATGAAAATAGAAATTAAATCCAAATAAATCAGACCAAAGATACTTTTGTTTCTTAATCATTTCCTCTTTATCATTTCCTGCACTGTATTCTTGTTTTGAATACATTGCTTTAAGTGGGAAATACCCCAAGATTACAGGACACATGCTGTATGTATACATCACTTTGCTAAGACAGCAACTCTTCTGTTTGTAATGTCTGAATGTTTGTCTGCTGAAAGTGTAATAAAAACAGGCACAATAAAGAGAAAATGTATGACTTTTATAAACTTAAAGAATGAGCAAGTGAAGGATGAGAGGACAAAAGAGGGGACGTCTGAGAGTGGACGATAACAGCAGGAGGAAACAGGCCAGACGATGAGATGGCTCTGCCAGACTGTTTACTTAGCAGCTAATAATCATCGTACACGTACACACACACACACGTACGTACACACACCCCAAAATTAGGTTTTGCTCAGATTTGTTAGGGTTAGCTGACTTTTGAGTACAAATGTTTCACCAGTATATATGGTTATGTAATCCTACACACACACACACACACACACACAACACACACACACACACACACACACACACACACACACACACACACACACACCTTTAAGAAGTATTGTGGGGATACTATGGTTCAGTATTAGTACCAGGTATTTTATATTATATGTTGTATAATGACCATATTTCTGCACTAGAATATTGCCATGGTACTCTGGGGTACTTAAAAAAAAAAAAAAAAATTACAACAATGTCCAAGAAAACATGGTCCAGAAAACCATGTTAATACCATAGTATCAATTTGCAAGTGCTACAAACAAGATTTCTGAATCCCACACACACACTTGTTGTAATCATTAAACAGTCTTTGAAACCGCTCACACTTATTGGTAAAGAATTAGGAGTCATATAAACATCCCAAAGGCAAAGAGTGTTAAAAACCAACCCAGTCATACTGCTCTGAGATTGTGCATGCGTTCTTGTTCTTTCACAAGCACTTTCCTTGTGTGTCTGGGGTCAGCTCAGGCTCCAAACAGCTGACGTGTGTGTGTGTGTGTGTGAGAGTTGAGACAGAAGCAAAACACTTCCAGGGAAGTCTGGTCACATGAACATTAGCCGATTCTAGACGATCACATGGTTAAACCATATACATAAAAAAATAAGTATGTGTAAAAAAACGACTGCATATTTTTATATTTCTTTAAATAATCATTCAAAACACACCCTGCTTGCAAAATGTGCCTCGGGTCCCTCCGTCAGTTTAAGTCTATAAGATTTTTCCATCTGTTTTAAGGTCTAGGCTTGACGCAGAAGCAAAAATCGACCTCAAGTATAAAAAAATAGTAACAGTCATGCTAGCAAGCACCGCTAATAAATGGGGTAACACTGACTCTCTGCAAACAATTTAAAAACAAGGCAAGACGTTTCAAGAGCACACACTCCAGAAAGCTTCAGAGACAGCGGCTGTCTTGTAAAACTCCACCCTTCCTTACTGGGCTGTTTGTGTTGGAGTCTGCAGCCCTGGCACAAAAGTCTTATTCCCTAAAGTGGAGGAGCAATCAGAGTGCCAGTACTGTCAACACTCCCCTGATATATACACAAAAATTGTGTGTGTGTGAGATTTTAGGAGTATGAACCCATGGAAAACCTCACAATCCAAGCAGACTTCAGCTGTAATGATACGAGCATCCCAGCTAACAGTTTTAGGTTATAAGAACATTTCCTTAATGTTTACATTAAGTTACAAAGGAAAAAACGGTTTGAATGTTTCTTTACAAGTTCTTTAGAAGTCGTATTAACATTATTGCTTGATTATAAGAACTTTATTTAGACATGTTTTTAATTCTGTAACATTTTGAAAACATCCCACTAACAATTTAAGAACAACATTTTAGATATATTATGATGTTAAACAGTAAAAAATGTTCCACTAACGTTACCGCAAGATCGTTTTATCATAACTTTGAAAGAACTTTTAAACAAGGTTAGCCAACGTTCTGAGAACATTAGCTTGGAATTGTTTACGTGATAACAGGGTAAATGTGAGTGGTTCGTCGTGACACTATAAGTTTGCATTGGTTTGAACAGGCGTATGGAAAGGATGTGACAGTCCAAGAGCACAGATACACTGATGCAAGCAAACAAGGCATGCTTTACCGTTGTATCCACTGCTTAAAACAATGCCTTTAGAGCTGTCATCGTTCAACCGTGAAACTCTACTTCCTCGTGTGTCATCATGGACTGGGAACTGGGTCAAGGATATTATTTAGAGGCCGATATCAAACCCGTGTTCTTCTTCCTGTCATAAAAAGTTACCCTATAAGCAGGTTCACATGTTTTGATCCGTGTGATTCTGTGGAACGTATCTGAAAGTGCCAAAATGTGTCAGCCTAGAGACAATATATGAAGCCCAGACCTGCAGAACAAATAAGTAGCTGCTATGCTTAATATGATAAATCTTAAATGTACTATAATTGTAACTGGAATCAAAACCATCCTCAAATCATTACTAATATTTAATAAACAAACTAGCAATAGATGAGGAAGAGCACAACTATGAGAATGACAAACTCTGTGAAACTTTATGCTAAATTCTCACGGCCGATTGCTAAGTTTGCAACAGTGAGTCAGCATTTGGCAGGTTCGATGATTCATTGTGAGGGTGAGCAGGAATCTGGATTTGAGCACAAACAGAACTATGGAATTTGCATTAAGGCTGGAAGCATAACCATAGAATAGAGCAATTATTATTAGCAAAAGATGCAATAATAAAGGTGGAAACTGAAAGATATTGTAAAACACAGTGGGGGAGGGATGAGAGAAAGAGAGAGAGAGATTTCTCTTAACTATAAACTTCCTTACTCACCATGACTGTCTCACTCTGCCCTCTGTTGGATTTTATTAACAATATTTCCACTACCATCCAGTTTCATTACACCCCTTTTACTGCCCCTTTACTGAAACCAGATTCTTACTGAATTACCAGATTCAGAGAGATTCAGAACTGATCTGTTCACACTCCATCTCGGATTCAGAAACGATCACATTCTCTTAACCCCTCAGTGTTGTTTTGCCTGTAGACACATTGAACACAGGAAGCTGAGCCCCTACCTTACGCTGAGTGGTCATCCTGAGCAGAAAGCTGAATGTTCGCTCCAAGCGATTTCCTGACGTATCTCCTTTGTGTTCGTCACTCTCGGCCTTTATTTGGCCTCTGTTAATTTCCCAACCCAGAGTGGCCAGCTCACTGTCTATACTGTGAGTCAGACAGAAGGTGGAAGAGAGTTAGAAACTTTTGGATTTAAAAATATTCAGAATATAAAAACACATTTTGTTACGATGTGAGCACCTGTGAGATGATCCTCCGATCTGATGGTGGGAAACACTCTCTAGATCACAGCAAACGAAACAAAAATGATCTGATTGATTTAGGGAAATAGAACTGGAATAGAACATGACATAATGCTGTCTTCAAAACCTCAGTTTCACTTAAACACACTGAGCCAGACGTCACTAGTATATACATACACACATATATACATACACAAAAAAAAAAAAAAAAAAAAAAAAAAAAAAAAAAAAAAAAAAAAAAAAAAAAAAAAAAAAAAAAAAAAAAAAAAAAAAAAAAAAAAAAAAAAAAAAAAAAAAAAAAAAAAAAAAAAAAAAAAAAAAAAAAAAAAAAAAAAAATATATATATATATATATATATATATATATATATATATATATATACACATACACATATATATACATACACATACACATACATATATATACATACATGCGCATACATGCATATACATGCATATGTACATATATATGTACATATACACCCTCAGTGTGTATATATCTGTGTGTGTATGTATAAATTTTTAGTGGGTATTAAATGTGAGCCGCAAGTAAAATTGCTTTTACTTTAGCATTTTTCTAATGCAATATATATGATATGGAAGATATAAATATATATATTAAATATACAAATTACGTCATCAGCATTGTTTCTCAGTTTTACCATTTTTAAAGACTTTTTAAAGAATATTTATCTCCAGGTTAAAATTAGATCCCAGATTTATAATATAGACTTGAGCCCCACTATATATGCATATTAAAAGTATATGTTAAAACATAACAGGTGGATTAAAAACTTCTGACAACTGACCGTTACAGTAGGAGCGCGGGCGAGGGGCGGAGCCCTTTGACATTGGTCGTAGAATACACAGGCTGGGGGCGGAGGCACTGCAGCCGTGCATCTGATTGGACTGTTCCTGAGGGAGGGATTTACAAAGCATTGAAGCCCATTACAGACGATGGAAAAAATGACAGAAAAGACGTGGAAATATCTTATGATTATCCATTAGCAAACTTTATGTTGCTGTTTGTTGGAACAGTGTGAATTAGCCTTCAGAATACAGGCTCTTAGCATGACGACATGGTTTGCATATGCAGACCTCCAGTGCCGAGCGATGAAGCTCCTGATGTTCTGCTCCAGCTTCCTCCTCTGTGAGTGATGTGAGGGAAGCTTGAGTGATGGACCTCCTGGCTTCACGAGCTCTCTTGGACCTCAAGGCGCCGTTCAGCACTAAGGCCATCTCATCAGGGTCCAGATCCTCCAGACTTACACTGAGAAGAACAGAATCTACAGTAAATTTACATGCATTCCTTTTGCATCACAAGATACAACAACAATTCATGGTAAATAATTGCAGGTCATCTACATCTGTCCTGTCATCTACAGACTGTCATTATAGAAGTCCACAAATTATATGTTCCATAGCGCATCTGCAGCAACACATACACAAGCATATAAATAACAACACAACAACACAAAACCAGCATATATAAACACACACACAATAGTGGAAGTAGAAGTTTACAAACTTCACTCTTACTGGTTTGATTTTCAGTAGATAAGTTACTGTCGTTGGCTAAAATAATCCACACTTCAGTGTAATGTTAGCTGAGAGACCTGTGTGTGTGTCTGTGTGCATGTGTCTTTATTTGTGTGTCCTCACTGACTACATTGGCACAGGCTGGTGGTGATCTCACAATAACCGTCCACAAAGTAAGACAGTAGAGGCCCTATATCAACACAGCCCTGTGTGTGTGTGTGTGTGTGTATGGGTTGGGGGAAAATACTGGCAGAAGCCTTAGATAACCAGCAAGTCTATATTTTAAGTGTAGAAAAAGAATGTTTGTTTGCATTTCTTGTGTATATTTTCATAATTAACACTCCTAAATATGTTAGATTCAAATATTGTTCATATGTTTACAGCGTAGCTAAAAGTAAAACACAAAGCTTGAACAGATTTGTACCTGCGTGTATCATTGGGATAACACCCCTGTGCCACAGCCCCGGGTTCCCAGCTGTGTCTTCTCCAGGGGTCAAGTTCAGTCAGGTGACGAGTAGCCGGGGAACGCAAGGTCACGAGCGGAGGGCCCGGAGAGATTGTAGGAGAATGAGGAGGAGACAAGCTGATAGACATCTGTGTAAAATCAGATGCTGAATTATTAGCACAGAAACATCTTTTAATTTCTCTCACACACAATATATACACACATATTCGTACCGTAAGGCCCATAAATTCAGGCGGTTCCTCAGGGCCCATACTCAGAATATGGCTTCACTGCTCCCCCTAGAGACCAAAGAGAGACATTACTACTCCATCCTACATTCCTGCTATTCCTTTAAGTATATACTTAAGCTAGAACAGTTTAAATAAACAAATATTAAGTTCAAATGTAGTCAGGTAGATTTAGTTACACTGAATAATATTTAGACTAAAATAAATCCAGTTAATGTAGATGAATGTACAATAATCATATTTTAGGTTACTCGACAAAACATTTCTACAGCGTCTCAAATGCATTTCTTCATACTATAAATTGGGTGACGCAAGATACTATAGAAACTATAGAAACATGGTAACCTACAATTGTCACCTTAAGAACCAATTTTTACCTCAAATCACCTTTAAAAATGACTTTGGCTGGTGTAACCTAATCCTGTCAGTTTGATTAAGCTTACATTCATTCATTCAAAAACACTTTTTTGGATAAACATCACAAGCAATGTGTCATAATTATACGACTTAAGCAATTAAGCCATATTAAATACTATTTCTAACTTAAGTAAATGCAGTTCATTTAGATGTTAACACTGAACACATTTTTCACGGGTCATGTCACATTGACTTTAATCTGTTCCACATGAAAAGTTAGTGATTGCACTGAGAATTTCTGCTCTACGTTACAACAACAAGATTTGATTGCAAGAGTCTGTTTATCTCTGGTTTTCCTCTCCGCCTCTCCCTTTTCCTCTCTGAAATCATTGGGAGTTCTTTTTTCCATCCAGTCTTTTCCTATTAATAGTGATCCATTGTGAAGCACACAAGTATTAAAGCAAGTATAATGGAATTCAGCACACGTGACTAATGCTGTTCAAATACAGTCTATGAATGTACGTGTCCATGCAGGTTCACAAAACTGTACCATGTAATCACACAGCCGAAGATAAGCCTGTTATTACCTCTGTTCCACACCTCTGTATACAGACACACAAAGACAGAGGGAAGAGACTCTGATAGAGATCGGAGAGCTCAAAGTTCGGCTTTTTGCTTGATAGTAACAAAACTCTGGCCGTATAGCTATGTAATATTCTATACAACAGTCATCTTTGCGCTTAAACTGTCCATTTGTAATCTCTTCTACATTTAAAGGTATAGTTCACCCAAAAATGAAACGTATACTCACCTTCAAGTCATTTCAAAACTGTATGACTTTTTTCTTCTGTGGAACACAAAAGAAGATATTTTGAGAAATGGTTCAGTGGTTTTGTGTCCATACAAAGGAAGTCAGTGGGTGCGTTTGGTTACAAACGTTCTTTAAAATATCTTGTTTTGTGTTCCTTGGAAGCAAAAACAGCCATACAAGTTTGGCATGACATGAGGGTGAGTAAATGATGAAAAAAAATAACATTTTTGGGTGAACTACCCCTTTAAGAAAGTCTGTTAAACACTCTTGCTATAAACAAAAATGTATGTCGATGTCAATGTAAACCCATATTCCCAAATTAACACTTAACATGAAAAATGTTTGTTTTTGTAAATAGCTTTTAACTCGATGCAAAATGTTCCATCATAAATTCATCCGGGTTGACTAAAGCTCTTTCTTCAGAATTCCATGCGGTGACTTCTATGAGGAAAAATTCTTGCAAAAATATGAGGAAGAAGGTGAAGATGTGAATCGTGTTTTCTTGACAAGTGAAGTTACATTTAGAGACAGATACTGGCTCATCTCATATATGATGGTATGAGTGACACAGTGACCTGCTTGTCACAAGTATGCAAGGAACAGAACAGCAAAATGTTGAAATTTTGCACTGATATAGGGACTAAAAGAATATTTAGTCCCTAGACACACACACACACACACACACACACACAATGCTGCTTCATTGCCAGTAAGAAACTTTACAGGCAGTTAAAAACTCTCTTTTTTACCCTGTGTACAAACGCCTGACTCAGTCGTCTAAGAATTTTCTTCACACTTAAAATACCAGAATGAACCATGACAAGATTAGTGATAATACCATAATCACGTTATCTCAGTATGAAAGCAGCTAGCTCTTTTTTCCTTTCAAATACACCAGAACAGCAATTTTCTGTTCTTCATAACACCCTGTTACCCCTCCCTCCTCATCTTTCAGTCCTCCACACCCCTGGGCCTCTGCTCCACTCCTCTCTCTGACACATTTACTTCTTCTGAAGGTTTGTTCCTTCTCTCTTGATATCCACCCAAACTTTAGAGTTTAGCCTCAAACAATGGATAGATCAAATTTCTGCCTGTTTCCTTGTTCAACGGAGGTGTGGAGCTGGGCGCTGCTTTTTATTGAACGTAATTGATGTCTTTTAAGGTGTGCAATTTCTGTGCCCCTGGCATCAACAAACAGACTTGCAGAATTAAGACACTCCCCCTGATTTCCATTGGGCGGAAAACAGATGGTCCAGCAACACACGCACGGCATTGGCTGAGCCAATATTGCTGTGACTAGCTGGCTGAGGTTCTCAAACAAACATGTTTTGCAATGTTTAAAAGCACCACCGTGTTTACATTTTTTTGTGGAATGAACTTACAAATGGTTTACTTAAATGTCTCTCCACAAAGCTAGGATTGGAGAACATATTTTTTACAAGCAAAGTGTATCTCACTAAGAAAACAGTTTACATAAATCCAGTAAAACTGCCTTACGGCACTTTTTTGTTTATTACTCAGTCTGAATCACATGACATTTTTGAGGCAACAACTCTTTCCGAGTTTTCCTCATGTTCTACAGTAAGTTTGTGATGGAAATCCCACAATTCAGTTCAGCACCCTGCAGTTCTTTACAGCCAATGTTATTTTATTCCGCGCCCTTCTTTTATAATACACTTATGTCATGCTCACACTTGGGCCCTCACCCAGAGAGCAAACATTCGGGACAATTGACAGAAAGGATATCGACAGTGAGTCAGGGTGAGCTGCAGGTCACCAGCTGCACGCTCAGCTAACAATTTTAGTTTGCAAAAATGTTCCCCTAATGTTCAAACATCCATTTTTTTAGATACTGTATTAACATTATGGATTGGTTATAAGAACATTCTTTAAACTTTTATTATTTCTTTATCTGTTTCACTAATAACTTTGCTAACGTTTTTGGTAAAAAAGCTCTCTTAACATTACTGCATGAACTTGATCACTTTAAAACAAACCTTTAGAGAACGTTTGTAGGTCATAGGTGCATTTGGGCCACTCTGATCTCCGTCATGATTCACTCTACAGCTGGTCACCATTAGCAACTAAATTAACATCCCAAAACAGAGGCGGCTGAACTTTTGGCATTTACCGAAGGGTTTCAGCTACGGTGAGAAAATATTAGCAGGCTTTAGCTTATGTTACTGACCGCTGTTTACAACTGAATCAAAGCAAAGCCCATACTTTACATTTTACAGGAGTAACTCGCACAAAAAATGTAATTATGTCATCATTTACTCAACATCTTGTCATTTCCAAACCGGTATGACTGACTGACTTGGTGAAAACATTTCTGGGTTCCACATATGATCTTTTTCACATTAAAAGTACTCCATTCCTATACGGTAGGTAGCTCTTTGTACAAAACAGAATAAAAGTTAAGTAATTCACTGTAAATCTTGCCCTTCGCCATAGTTTTCAAATATTTGGGTTTGATTGAACCAAATTGTATTGGACCAATCACAGACTAGCTGAGATTTTCTCATAACATTTCCCTGTGTGTTTTGAACGCAGGAAAAATAGCAACGTTTCCAACATCACGGGGGGAGAGTAAACAAAAAGTTACAAAAAAGGGTACGCTGTCCCCTTAAATATGTACAGTCCAACTACTTAAAGGTGACGTTTTCCATATTAAAATGCTTTATCATCCTTTAGCTTAATATGCAGGTAAAAAAACATAAGTAAACCCTTCACAGACAAATTCTCCCCAGGACTGTTTACGTATGCTGATCAGGTCGACGCAGCGATGCTGACTCAACCCATGGTACGAGTTTGGGCTGAGACCACTTATTTATGTGACTAATGAAAGATGGGTTTCCTTTAGGTTATTAAATGGACTTTAGTGTAAGAGGAAATCCCACCTTTATTTCCTTCATCTTCCTTACAGTATGTCGCACATGAGGCGTCCACCCCCCCGCCATGTGTGTAAACATGCCCCCCGTCCCTTTTAGTAGTGACACCCCCACTCTATTCCTCTTCTTCCTTTCTTATTCGCAGCGAAGGAAGCCACATGTATTCTCAGGGGGCGGGTTCACAGAAAGATACGAGTCCTTAGAATAAATGCTGAACAGCTTGACCTAATGACTAGATCTCTGTTTGCTGAGGTTAGAGGTTTTCCTGTGGTAGAGGTCACTTTGATCAACTCAGGACAAACCCATGAAACACACAAGTTATCCATATCATATCAGAACCATCTCAGAGACCATTATAAAGTCAAGGAACCCTGAAAGGTCAAAAGATTAAGGACGTATATCAAAAGGAAGAATCTTCAGATGGAAAAAATCTGCATGAATCACTGACGTGACGCTCCCGAGAAACTCAGGTCAAATGTTCAGATGAGATTTTACGGCGCACTGTGCCTAAATTCAAAGAAAGCATTTCCCTTTTATTGCAGTTAAAGGAAACATTTCACGTTTACAACACTTCTGGGCTCCTGTAGTACAGCACCAACACCGATACTGCTCCACAGCAACAGTGTCTTCAATGTGCCACTTTCACCCTTAAGCTCTTGCTCCTGCGTTTAATCTTCTCCTTCTCTCCATGAAGTCATGTTTGTAAACAGCACGCCACACACAGGAAAAGCAGCAGGTCCTCACAAAGGTCTCAGGTGGCCCCGGGGCCCGTGGAGATTCCAGATAGAGGCTCAGGCACACAAAGCTGTTGCTCTCACACACTCAATTACACCTTCTCAACATCCCAATAGCATTTCCTACAGCTAATCCCTCTCTTCACCCCTCCACTGCCGTCATTGTTCTGCCCTAAAGAATACAGGAGCGGGTGCGCGCACGCGTGCACGCGCGCCATGAAACATCCCGCAATAACGCGCACCGATGTGAAAGTCGATTAAACAATCGTTTAACGGCGTCGTAAAGTTGTGGACATTAAATGAGACATTAAAAGCTCATAACCGGACACTCCCAGTACTTAATAAACTTTATATCGTTTGTTTTGTTTTAGTTGAGGAGACTGAGGTTTCTTAAGGATTTACCAGGGTGCTTTAAATAAAGTTTTATTAAAGATCTTTAACTTGAGCGATTCCCGAACGCTCCCGCTTAACTAACTTTATCAAACTTACCTGTCCGGTCGTATACGGTTCTTCACGTCCGTTCGTCACGTTTACCGACACAGACTCGTTAAATCACCTCTCAGGATCATGCCGCCGGTTCACCTCAGGCGGACGGCGCGGTTTCTCAGACGTTGTTTTGCTCGCGACATTCCCGCACGAACATCTCGCGGGTGTTACTGCGCCGGGAATCACCGCGCGCGCTCTCTGCGTCCGTGTCCAGCGCCGCGGCCACGCCCCCGCCGCCGACGTCACCGCAGGTCCAGGTGCGTTCAGGTCCGACTGTCTCCATCTATCCATCTATCTATCATCTATCCATCTATTCATCCATCCATCCATCCATCCATCTATCTAGCCATCTATCTAGCCATCTATCTATCTGCCATCTATCTAGCCATCCATCCATCTATCCATCCATCTCTAATTGGTCAGCAACTGAGCACAAAGAAAACTACAGGACACCAAATTAAAGGACAAACTGGTTTTAATGTACACCACACAACATCAAACAAAACTCTTTCCATCCATCCATCTATCCATCCATCTATCCATCCATCCATCCATCCATCCATCCATATCCATCCATCCATCCATCTATCTATCCATCCATCCGTCTATCCATCTATCCATCCATCCATCTGTAATTGGTCAGCAACTGAGCACAAAGAAAACTACAGGACACCAAATTAAAGGACAAACTGGTTTTAATGTACACCACACAACATCAAACAAAACTCTATCCATCAATCCATCCATCCGTCCGTCTATCCATCCATCCATCCATCCGTCATCTATCCATCCATCCATCTGTAATTGGTCAGCAACTGAGCACAAAGAAAACTACAGGACACCAAATTAAAGGACAAACTGGTTTTAATGTACACCACACAACATCAAACAAAACTCTTTCCATCCATCCATCCATCCATCCATCTATCTACCCATCCATCTATCTAGCCATCCATCTATCTATCTATCTATCTATCTATCTATCTATCTATCTATCTATCTATCTATCTATCTATCTATCTATCTATCCATCCATCCATCCATCCGTCTATCCGTCTATCCATCTATCCATCTATCCATCCATCCATCTGTAATTGGTCAGCAACTGAGCACAAAGAAAACTACAGGACACCAAATTAAAGGACAAACTGGTTTTAATGTACACCACACAACATCAAACAAAACTCTATCCATCAATCCATCCATCCGTCCGTCTATCCATCCATCCATCCGTCCGTCCGTCTATCCATCCATCCATCTGTAATTGGTCAGCAACTGAGCACAAAGAAAACTACAGGACACCAAATTAAAGGACAAACTGGTTTTAATGTACACCACACAACATCAAACAAAACTCTTTCCATCCATCCATCCATCCATCCATCTATCTACCCATCCATCTATCTAGCCATCCATCCATCCATCCATCCATCCATCTATCTATCTATCTATCCATCCATCCATCCATCCATCCATCCATCCATCTATCCATCCATCCATCCATCCATCTGTAATTGGTCAGCAACTGAGCACAAAGTAAACTACAGGACACCAAATTAAAGGACAAACTGGTTTTAATGTACACCACACAACATCAAACAAAACTCTTTCCATATCATCCATCCATCATCATTACCCATCCATTATTAGCCATCATCATCATCCATCCATCCATCTATCCATCCATCCATCCATCCATCCATCCATCCATCCGTCTATCCATCTATCCATCCATCCATCTGTAATTGGTCAGCAACTGAGCACAAAGAAAACTACAGGACACCAAATTAAAGGACAAACTGGTTTTAATGTACACCACATAACGTCGAACAAAACTGAACAGGCATTGAAAACAAACCGTGCGGGAATAAAATTGCATGCATTTAATTATATTATCATTAGATAACATTGTTTTCTAAACTAACTAAGACATTGGTATTAAAAATACACAAAACACAATAAAACATGCACAAATGCACAGTGTGTAACCACACACACAAATACTGCAAAAAATAGCAAAACAATTAAAAAAAACTTCTCATTCTAATTTAACAATGCATGAAGTAAGCGGATATAAACATAAAGCATTTAAACAAAATGGGACGAATTTAAACAGTGGTCAATTCACTCTTTTGATACATTGTGCTGTTATATAGTATTACAGGAATGCATAATTGAAAGCACACAGCAGAACTCTTGCAGCTATGGTAGTAATATATATATATATATATCACATAAGAACATACAACAGACAATTGTGCGATACATCACAGGTTCTACAGGAGAGTAAGAGGCCAATATGTTGTAATGTTTGTATAATGGAAGACTTCTCCAAATGAACAGTGACAACAGAGCTACAAGGTAGACCGCCCTTCTTTGACAAAAAAAGGTAGCTGTGATGTTTTTAATATATAAATATAAATATTGTTTGGCGCTATCAACAACAAACGTAAGATAATTTCTTGACGCACACTGACAATGTGGGAAACATTTAGTGTCTGGAAGGATTTCAAGCAGCATTTGGCTTAAACTCAACACTGTGTCCTGCCATTCAAGTACACTTAAAGTGGCTCCTCCCACAAAATCTGTGTCAATTACATTTGACCTGATGAGTTAATATGTTGTTAAAACTGTTGTTAAGAGCAGTCAGAACTGCTTTACAACTTGTCAAACACAATTTATAACAGATATAGCTGTTTTAAAATGTCATAAACAATACGACATGACCTTACAGTAAATAGCCACTATATTAAACTCATCTGTCACATCTACACTTATACTAACCTAATACGACTCTCAGTTATAGCGCTATACAAATTAAAGCTACGTGTGTACAAAGCATTGGCCTTCACAATATTTCTACTACAATTCAGAAGAACAGAGAAAAAAGGCAACTGCTTGAAACTCGCAAAGTCACAAAAAACTAAATATTTCTGGAATTTGTAACTGAGGCAGTATTGGAGTGTGTATTTTGTCTAATGCGAGTAAGGTGTGGTCTCTTGTAGTCTGACTCAGGGGGAAACATGCATCACTTGTTTTTGAGAAGCTAGGTTAACATAAGGCACTCATCCCAGAAGTTTTGACTTGTTAAGTTCTTTTTTTTACAACATGGTCTGCTTGCATTTCTCGAATAGAAGTCTAAAATCGTGTTAAAATCTCACTTTAGAGTGGTGCCATTTTAGAGACTTGCTGTTGTTAAAAATGTCAACATCTTTTATTAAAAACAAAAAAAACCCACCAAGTCGCTTCTCTATCCAATCCTAAACAAACAATAAAACACACGTTTGGATGCTGGGTGAGGAAATCGTTTTGAAGAATAGTTTGATGAGAACAACTACTGTAGGTGCATCCTTCAGAGACCTGACCCTGCCTGTCTAAAGCACTTCAGGTAGAAGCGTCACAAAGTCTATCAGAGGTAGAACTTTATGAACATGCTTGCATATTAGTTTGGAGATAATCCCATGGCCCCATCCTTCTTTGAAATGACATCCTCCACTGTAACAGGATATGTAAGCTGGTGGTTAAGCAATCGCTTAAGGTTCAAGGCCTTTGGATGGGGGAAGGGTTCGTCTGAATTGCGGATGAAGTGCGCTCGCCCTCCCTTGCCGGTGGTAAAAAGTACTGCAGGTATGATGAAGCCACCGTCTCGGTATGGGGAGACGCTTGTCGTTTTTGTCTTCCTCTACTGGCAAGCTTTATGAACTGCTACTAAGACGTCGGCGTAAAAGAGATGCAGGTTTTGTGCCTGTGTCCTCCTGATCGCTCTCACAGTCTCTCTGATTGGAAAACGATAGAAAGAGTGAGGGACTGATAAACCATGAACCATGCACACTTATACAAAATGTTTACAGCACTATATAAATTGTCACTATATACATTATTCATCACAATTAAGCACACGTCCCTAAAATTGTCACTACAGTGATGGAATCTCATTCTTTGTAATGTGGGGAAACAATAATGGTATCTATTTATATCTGATGGTATATATAAATCCATTTGGACCGCATTTAGTATTTGATGGTTGCAATCCGTAACTTTTTTTGCTTTAAAATAACATTAATGCGTACATAACAGATCAGTCTTTAAAACGGTCTCCTTATCTTACCCCAGTTCAGCCGTCAGGTCCGATTACCTGGGAAATGTCAGTTTGCCTTTGTTTGACTTTAACATATGCAATGAAAGTATGAAAAATAACCTGCAATTTTCTGTTTCAAAAAGAGATGGTGGTAGACAGGCAAAACTTACGGATTGCAGCTTTAAAATATTGTTATATCCAGACAGGAATATTTCATTTTCCATATTACATTTTATTTACATTATAGTTTTTTAAAGGAATGACATGCAGAAAATGTCCCCTGTTACCTGACAGATTTCACTGATACGTGTGTCCTGACATATCACTGCTGTCTCTGTGACATCACTAGACTTTTTCAACTGCAAACAAAAACGTGGCTGCGGGTCGTGGGTCAGATTCTTTGTTTAGCCAATCAGAATGCTTCGAGGCTCATTTCCCTGTCAATGACTCGGAATTTGATTTGATTGAAATTTGATTTGGGATTGGAATTTGATTTGGGATTGGAATTTGATTTGATTTTTCTTGTGTGACAATACAAACAAATTTGAAATAATACAATAATAGGTTCAGTTTTGATGATCTGCTAAATGAGTCTGCTTTATTGTAATTAATTTTTTTTTTCTTTTGATTGGGGTAAAAGTTTGATCATTTGAAATACTGAAAATTATATTACCAGTTCTTGTTGTTCTGTACCACGGGCCTTACACAGTAACTGCAGTCGAGAAAACCGGTTACAAGCCGAAACCATGTTGAAAGACATCTACAGTAAGAGACAAGAAGACCAACAAGATTTGCAATTAATATGTTAATAAACTGCAAGAAATATTACAGTAAATTTGCACAAAGAGGGTGTCATCATACAGTAACTAAACAATGACTTTGTGTGGCTAGTGAACAGCAGGTGTCTCTCTTTACTCATTGGTGAGCTAGGTTAGAGAGCGAGAGTCACCATTAACAATAGCAACCGGTTAGTATGCAGAGTTGCATTGGACATTATAGAGAATACAAAAACAATATGTGCCATCATACTATTAATTTGTACATTTAACAAATGTAAAAAGCACTAAATGCAGAAATTAAAGACTGATATAAACAACACTAAACTGGTTGCTTAACAATGTGCTTCCATCATATATTGTACGGGTTATCTTAAGAGATTATTTTACTCATATGGCTGACAAAAAGTACAGTACTGCATTTGTTTAGTTTTGTTTGGTATGCAAAGAACACAGTAACACAAAAAGCTGAAATCCGTAACTTTTTTGGGCTAAAAATGAACAAAAATCAGTTATTGAGCAAGTACAAGACAGATCAGTGTTGAACACAATTTCCTTACCTTACCTCAATTCCCAACTTGAAGTTTATAATAATGATTTAAAATGTAAGCTGTTGGGTCTGATTTCACTTAATGTCAGTTTGGCCACATTTGACTTCAACTAAAAGAAATACAAGTATATGAAGTAACTTGCAAAAAAGCTAGTAAAAGCTACAGATTGTGTTTTCTGATCTATTGGCGATGGCTTTCTACATATAGCCAGCCACCAGAAAGATGACACAACCCACAGCACAAACCTTCCATTTCCTCTTTGCATTGAACTTTCTAAAGTTCTTCATGTTGATGGACGAGCGGTTCCTCTTGGCTATCTGAGTTCTGTTCAGAGGCTGCAGGAGAACACAGACATGGACCAGTCACTACTATTGTTCAGAAATGTACAAAAAGACACAGCAGATGAGTTTATGCATCTCACCTTAATCCAGGGGTGAATGAGGCACACGTCTGCTGTCATTCTGTCACTAGATACAAATGTTTAATAGTGAAGAAATGTTTAACCCGCAAGTTATTATTGTAACAAAAAAAACAATCATACACTGTTGTATGATGTTTAATCAGCTTGGCTTTACAAATACATTTCAACTTAATATTTTAAATTGGGACTCTACACCAAAAAGCTCTACACCAATTTAAGTTTAACTTGAGTTTAATTTAATTTTATGTTTAAGTTTAACAAAGTAAGTTAACTTAAGTTTAACTGGTATCTTATGCAATCTCTTTTCAAGAAATAATTTAAAGATAATCGAAGTGGTGCCAAAAATCAAACACATTTTATATTTACTTTTTTAGCCACAAATTAATAATTGATTGTTCAATAGAAAAGTAACTCAAGTAACTCAAGTAGAGATATCAGAAATGAAATTAAATGAACGTGTTTTCCAGTATGTGCAGTACTCACTTCGGATCCTCAACTAGCAGTCTCTCGATGAAGTCTTTGGCCATGTTGCTGGTTTGGCTAAAGTAGTGAGGTTCAAACTCATATTTCATCCCTACGATGTTCCTCAGAGTCTCTTCATCCGTCTCTCCTTGGAATGGGGACAGACCACTCAAACTGATGGTGTAAATACACATGAATAACAAACGGTTTTACTTGGAAGAAAATGTTTTGTTGCCTGGAGAGCCTAGAAAGGGGGTAAACACTGTAAAAATAAGCCCATATATATCCCTTTTACAATAAAGACTTTTAATATCAACTGATTAATTGATTATGATTACGCAGAAGTAACATTAACCATAGTAACCATGGCATATTGGCAGAACAATGGTTAATATAACTGTTACATGCTTGTAAGGACAGTTTAAAGTCTTCAGTGCTCTGACGTAAATTATAACGAAACTGAAGAATGGAGGGTGGGGCTTGTTTACTGGAATTTGATTGGCTCTAGGAAAGTAGGCGTTTCAAAGCTCGAAAATTATAAAATGGGCACATGAATTTCTTTTAAATAATGACACAACAGATGATTCTTTTATAATAAACACAGCTATATTTCATAAAAAATAAGAAGAGTATATTTTGATTTCTCTACCAGCTGTTCGGTGCAACATCAAATTGTTACTAATGTACCACTGTGTAAAAAAAACAGTTATATCTTTAAATGAATCATTAAATATGATTAGAACAACTTAGTTTTATATTATATATCATATATTCCATTTCATTATTGTGTCTGTAAGCTTCAAAAGGATTGCCTGCTGTTTCATTAAGACTAGCTGTTTGATGCCTGCTAAAAGGCAGAAGGCCAATAACGTCATGTCGAGTTTCTGCTCAATATCTAGTGCACTTTATTTTTGACATAATTTATCTGATCTCACGGGATCTGGCCCATAAACCTGAGACAGCACAAGGCTTATCAAAGGGCGGTTTTGTTTTGAAGGTAATTTATGCCTCAGTTGTAATCTGACTGCCTGAAGCAGGATTTGAGGGGGTGAATCTTTTTCAGGTTTTTATCTGAAGACGAGTGAAGAAAAAGAAAGAATACTTACAGAATGTACGTAATGACCCCAATGCTCCTGAAAACAATCATAAGAACCAACCATTAATCTTTATGCAGCTGTTTTAAAGTTCATGTATTTAACAATTGAAAATAACCAATTGCTACCATTTTTGCACAATTTCAAATCTTGTTCTTGTACTGTTGTATTACTGCATGAATTATATTTAATAGCACATAAATAACTATGATCAGGCAGCCTATGCAAAATCTATAATGTAATCTTTACACAACAAAGGCATTACAGAATCTGACCAGGCATGTATACCATAAAACAAGGCTGATTCTTTTATCCAAAGCAACTTGTAGTTCATTCACTGTAAATATTTCATACGTTTGTGTTTTCATGTAATCTAACCCTCACTGTTGGCATTACCAGGCTCTACAAGTACAGCTATGGGAATGTTTTGAAATGAATGTAAACTAAACATGTATTATTGTAACAAGTCATAAGTTGTTTTGTTTCCACACTTGAGATAGCTACAGTGTTCTGTCAAAAACCAAAGAGTTTGCATTTCAATATTATGAACATGACATGTAGTCACCCATTATGAAATGCAAAGGGGGTTTGTATAGTTCACGAATACAAACACATGCTCAGAAACAAGCACACACTTATACAAGCACCTGGGAAACAGGTGTGTGGAAGCTGAATCAGGTCTGAACATGCCTAAAAACTCCACGCACTCGAACACAATTATAATCTCATGTACATGTGTTTCTATTTCGAACCAGGTTAAACTTACCACATATCTGCTGCTGTAGACAGAGGCTCATAGTTGATGATCTCAGGGGCTACGAGAAACCAAAAGAAAGTGTTTTAAGGCAAAATATTATTCAAAACATATTCTATTCACTTACACTAAGCACTCACTTTTTACACTCACTGTTTTCTGGTTAGGGAATGAGTAGCTAAGTTTTAGTTCTGCTCCACATCTGACTGATCTGTTTAGTGTGAACCCAACACTCACACTACTTCAAAACAGAGCAGAACAGTGCAGAAGTATGTGAATTGGGACACGATTTCAGACTTTTACAAGCAACATCCAATAAAACCTTTTTGCTGTTGGAACAGAACACTGAACTCATTTTATTGCATTACAGAAAAAATCAAGCTGTCAAATAACCCTATTAAAGTTACAGCAGGCACTCAGGGAGGCTAGCAATGGCAACCAAGCTTTGAAAGCAGAAGATCCGCCCTCCCTTCACAGCAATCTTCAAAGCCACGCCTCCTCCAACACATGAAATGCATACACGGTTTGACAGGCAAGCAGGTCATCCTATAATTGCATTCGGGAAGTATGCAATGATTGGAAGAACATTTTATGGTTCTGCAACTACCACAGAAGATATATATTTATATAAATATATTTAGACCACTTTACGTAGTGATTGCTATCAGGATGTGAAGAGACTTACAACCAGAACAACACAAAATGCTTCTGGATAAAATTGCCTACCCTGCTTCACATGGCCCACAGTGTATTGTGTCTCCTTCTCAGAGTTTCATATGAACAGACTTCAAGTGACACAAACTCAGCAAAAACATTTTTGTTGGTCTAAACTGGCTGACTAGCAGAAACACTGCTGCAGTTGTCTGAGATAAAGGCATTTTCTGTTAACGTTTGTTTTTTTTATGGTATAGTTCACCCAAAAATCAAGAAAAAAACTAAAAAAGTCAACCTTGACGAACAACGTGACTCAGTAAATGCTGATATTTGGGTGAACTGCTCTTTTAAAGTGGATAAACCTGCTAATCTGCCCGATTAAAATGTTGAATGACTGAGGATTTGAGCAGCTAATACAGGGTCAGCCACAAGCAGTGGTGACTCAAGATCTGCCATGTTACATCACAATTCAGCCTCTGACATAATGAAGATTAACTCTAATGTTCAAGAAAGATGATTGCTAATGATGCTTATAAAAAGTCAAATTTTAGTCTGGAAAAAAAGGGCTGCTTAATCCCAGCTAACAATTTTAGGTTGTATGAACATTTCCGGAGCTCTCCATTAAGTAACATATTAAGTAACAAATTAAGTAACAATGTATTTTGTTTGATCAAGTTCTAGGAATGTTTAAATTGTCCATTTTTAACATTATGGCTTAGTTTTAAGAATGTTATTCACACATTTTTTAATTCTGTAGCTTTTTTGTGAAACGCTCCACTAATTACTTAAGAACAACGTTTTGATATAACTGATATATAATGTTAAAGAAATGTTCAACTAATGTTACTCCAAGAACGTTTTGGATAACTTTGATAGAACTTTTAGAGAACGTTAGTCAATGTGCTGAGAACGTTCCCTGTTAGCCTTTGATATCAAATAGCACATTAGTTCACAAACACACAGTTTCAGGGCCCAGTGACAAAACAGGCACACGTGTAGTGTGCTGTTAAATGTAGCTGACAATCCAGAGGGTGTGTGAGTTAAATATTTCATTGAGTCAACACTGTTGTTAACTGTGGAGCTAGCCCATAATATCAACACATATCGCCGGTTACTCAAGGACATGTCAATAATAATACATGAGCTTTGACATCACAGTGATGATCTCACAATAGCTATTTCCGTGCAGTCCATTTCAACTGAATGTCGCTATGTCATTTCATCCGAACTTATCTCGTCTCTATGGAGACAGCCTGAATTACAAAATGTGCATACTGCTACAGGCAGGAATAAACAGCGGCAGCAGACAGGTGTAGACTGAAACACTCGCTTGAGCAGATGCAGATTCAACATGCACCCAAAAACAGACCATTTCCAGCTACAAAATATACAAATTAAATGTAAATAAATGCTTCTGTCTATGCAAGCTCAATTTTATTAGTCTGTATATAATGTAATTTATAATGCAAATGTACGTTGCATTCTTATTATCACCACAAGGGGGGCTGCAGTGTGAACTGTCTTCTTCTGATGTATTCTCTACTACAGTCTCACAGATGAACAGTTATTTAAATTAATAATACACTGAGGCTACTGAACTGTCGAGATGGTTATAGCCAGTAACCAGAAAAATAACACATCCTGTTTCATTTGAACGCAACTTTACCACCTGTTTGAATGCTACATAAAGATCTGCCCCTTTGTGGTTTGTTTCACATTTCTGCCCTGTCTCAAAAGCCCCTCTGAGGTTTGCTACACCCACAATATCACAAAATAGCATATTATACATCGTTTATTTGTCATGCATTGGTCAAGCCTTCACATGTCTATTTGCGTACTTGCATGTTTCAAATGCACATTTCCTTGAACTCAATACCACCTTTTTCATTGACATTTATGCAGTGGCAGTTACTTTCATCCCAAGAAAGTAATGTTTTTGATACATGATATAACGTAAAAAGAAGTTCTACTAATGTTACTGCAAGAATGCTTTTTGATCAGTTTGAGAGAACTTTTAGAGAGCGTTGTGTGTTTCATTGGAACCGAATCCTTGACCTTGGAGTTGCTAGCGCCATGCACTACCTGTTGAGCTAAAGGAACATTTTGCTTATAAGACTCACCAATGTACTGTGGGGTTCCACCTAAACTCTTGTACTCTTCCCCTTGGATGAAACGATGGGCCATGCCAAAATCAATGATTTTGATATCTGGATTAGGAGCATGTTTCTCCAACAACATGATGTTCTCGGGCTGAAGAACAACATGGAAATTTAGAACATTCTTTTAGAGGATTCTTCAGACTTAATCACAACACATATTTATTATTGTTCATTGTATATCAGTGTTGATGAACAGGCTGGTGTGTTCATAATTTCATTTGACTGCAGTTTCATTTTAACAAATACAGACCTTTCAATAAAAACCCAGATTCACACATTAACAGAAACAGTAAAGAACAGAAAATGTATTTATCAAATCAATGTACTTGTCTCTTCTCAGCCAAAAGTAAATCTATTATTATAGATAAAGTAGACTGGGTAGATTTTTTCTAAAACTTAACTTAAGTCAAGTTCGTTTTTATCGGACATATAAAGCAGTAACATTAGCAAGAAAACATTTCATAATGCAAGTGTGTGTATTTTTTTACAGATAGCATGAATAAATGCAATTAATATTCTGAATAAGAATGAGCATTTCCATGATTTAGCATACATATGACCACATTTGGGTTGCTGTTGAAATATTTTTGTGCTTGAAGTTGTGGGAACCCTGAAAGTGACTCCATATCTTTGTGAGAAAGTTACACAAAGCTTCAACTTTACCACTCTTCACAATCTTCACAGGAAGTGGCCTGTTTACTACACACTGAGTTAAAATTAACTTTTGAAGGTCATGTGAGCCAGCTGGTCTTCTATTAGTTTTACCTCAGAAGATTTTTAGGTGAGTTTACATCTTACCTTCAGGTCAAAGTGGGCTATGTTTTTTTGGTGCATGTAGTTCACACCTTCCAGAATCTGCTTCATGAACTCAATGGCTTCCGTCTCTGTGAGACTTTCCTTCTCGGCGATGAAATCAAAGAGTTCGCCACCCTTTATGCTATTATACACAATAAAGAGCTATGAATAAAGATGAAAGGGTAGAGATTTACAGAATAATGAAGAAATTTAAAGAAATATTTCACACAAAGATATAGATTCTGTCATTGTTTACTGAGTCCATTTCACTATGACCTTTCAGTATATGACAAAACATGAGTAACTACTCTTCAATAAATGTTTTTGTATTTCATTAGAGCTATAACAGCATTTGGGCTTGAGGGTAACAAAAGCATAACGTAAGGATAAATAAATGAAATATATAAATGACAGAGTTTTCAGTTTTGGATAAACTATTAGTTTAATGAATAAAAATGATCTTGTCAGTTCATTGTTGGCATTGAGGTTTTAACCTTATCAAAGTGCCTGAGTTATTTCTTTACCTCTTTACAAATGGTTCAAGTGGTTTAGTATTGTGATGCCTGGATAACTAAGCAACACTGATTATTATCATTTTGTTTTGGCTTACATAACTGTCTTCCGCTTTAAATGAGAGCATATTACCTTCACTCTGTTTAGTCCATCTTTTTTATTTCTCTTTAGGTATTACGCACAAAAACACACACTCACAGCTCAATGATAAGAACCACTTCTGCCCTGCTCTCGAAAACATCTTTGAGAGCCATGATATTTTGATGTTGGAGGCTCTGAAGGATCTCCACCTCCTTCTCCACACTCTTCCTCTCCAGTCCCAACCTGCTTCCTGCACCTCGCTTCAGCTTCAGGAATTTCCCCGCCCACAAAACGTCAGTGGCCCGCTCCCGCACCTCCCGCACCTGCCCAAAGTGACCACTAGGGCGATATAGATATAAGTAGAATTAAGAATCTCAAGTTAAGAATTTATAGTTAAGACACCAGCACATTTAATACAAGTGTCACCAGTGAATATTGTAATTGTACAATACCATAATATATTTCCGATACATTACCTTCCCAAAACTTCTCCAATCTCATAAAGGTCTTCAACGTTTTCCAGTTTGAAAACAGCCATTCTGCTCTCTCTCGCCTCTTTCCTCTCTCTGCGAATGTTCAAAGACAAGTGATGGGCTACTGTATACTGCTCATACTGACTTTAACGTTAGATCCACACCTGAAACACACAAGATTGTATAAGTTAGCAGACATCTCCAGACATCTGGAAAACAGCATACAAACTTGCAGAAAACATTGCATTGCCTTTTAATGTTATTGGTGTGTTAAATACTCTCCAAAAGATGTTGTGACAGCACATGTTTCACAGGAAAATGGGCCTATTGCAAAACCATTTGACTAAAATAAACTGGAACAGTTTTGGAGACTGGAGAGTTCTGGAAATGATTTACAAGTCACCAAAGGGTAAACATCTGGATTTCAAATCTCTGATACCCTGGAACTACAAACACAAGAACGAATGCCCAATAAAAGCTGTAATCTGCTAACAGCGGATGTTCTCAGAACGTTGGCTCAAGTTCTCTCAAAGTTATCAAAAACATTCTCGCAGTAATGTTAGTAAAACTTTTTTTTTAATGTTTTATGTTTTACCATTTAACGTTTGTATGTTTTTTTATATATATTTTATATCAAAAAAGCTATTTGTTGTTAGTTTTTAATGAAACGTTTTAAAAACGTTAGTTAAAGAAATGTTTGAATATCATTCTTATAACCAAGCAATTTTTGTACATTCCTAAAACATTCAAAATAACATTTGTAATGTTTTTGTTACTTAATGGAAATGTTCGTACAACCTAAAATTGGGGGTGGCGAGTCAGTCACAAGTCAACAAGCGAGTTCTTTAAACTTCAGCCAAGTGTGGACAAACTTCATCACAATGTGAAAGAAATGCTGTGAGATTCTAGTAACCACCAAAACTCAACCACCAAAATCCTCCCATGCCTCGTAATATTTACACATTCCTTCATAATGAAGCCATTTCCCACATTTGGTTGTAGTTCTGTAATTAGTGTTCAGTGGTCAAAATGGTTTGTTAGGAAGTGAGAGGGAGGGAGGGATGACAACATAAATGAGGCGGAGCTGGATGAAAGAGAACGAGGAGAGATTATTTATAGAGCTATGCAGCAAACAAGCCCTTATCTATCATTCTATCTATCTATCTGTTCAGTTATCGGTTCATCCATTTTAGCTGGGAAAAATAAAGTTATGCATTGAAATGGAGGGGCTTGTGCTGAAAACTGATGTGTTCACATTGTATGAACACCGTCAGTGATGTTGTGTTTATGTGTAAATAATGTAATGCAATGTATTTGAAAGACAGAGTACTGAGAGCAACTGCTGACAATGGTTTGCATGCAGGCTGGATCAGTCTGGATCAGTCTGGTCTATCTGCAGGTGTACAAACCTATACAAACATTTACACACTCTCTTATCTGGTATAAATAAAGTGATTCCAAAGGCAAACTATTTGTTATCCTGCACAACAGCAACCGCATAGCAACACATTAAAAGCAGCTGCACCAAACCCATTTTCTACAGGAAATCTGACACGATCTTGCATGTCTGACGTGACCTAATGCCAGTCTTTGAATTCCTTTGCTTTGTATGGTGATTCTTCATAGTAACTAAGGATTGCAAATCACATCAGACTTTGTGCATGTGTTTAAAGAGCATGAGTCCAAATGTTTAGAAGGAAGGGACTGGAAATGGAAAGCCTGCATTGATCAACAGTTCTTTTCCAAAACAACAACCCACCCATCTCACTTCAGCTTCCTACAGTAACATACCAGGAAAGCAGCCCAGCGCAGAACAATAGCGTTCATTGCAAAACTAAAACCCCCCCTTTACATACAACATGTAATGTGATACTCGGCTGTATCACATTACAAACTCACTACTAGTAAAGTGACAAGGAACAATTCATTCCTAATTGCATTTGCACATCAAATAGTATCACTGCTGTTTATCTCAAACCTAAAAAATGGCCTCAGTACCCATGTTCCCATGCATTTCAATTCCATACTGCGTAATAGAAATACTTTAACCTTCAGGTAGCTTCTGTAAATGTTTAAAACGTGCATGTTGAAATACTGCTTTTGTTTAACCGCGTTTCAGCTACTTTATTGTGCAAACTTGTGTAAAATGAGCCAAACGC